>WAAF01004796.1:0-12442 GCA_013400475.1 Tricholaema leucomelas | reverse complement strand
CCCCCCATATCCACGCAAACTGAGTCTTAATCCTATATAATGGCTGCAGAGGAGCTACAACAAAAGATTTGCCTGTGTTTAATATCTGGTTAGTGCCTGAAAGGCATCTTGAAAACGTGAAATGCCGCAGAAATGCTGACTAATCTTATTTTTGTTGTCAGCACTCCCCCTTGAGCAATGCCCTTAAGCCTGACAAATGCTCACTGCGAGCAAAGCGAATGTCCTCTCATTATGCTTGAACAATCAGATCTCATGCCCTGCTGTACAGAAAGCCCACCACAGTGGTGCCAGGATAGCTGGGAACACTGGGGTTTGTTGGTTTGGGGTTTTTTTCTGCTGGGCAGTCACATTTCTGAGTGAATTTCTCACTGCAGATACCCAGTTTTGGCCCTTTGCTCATCGTCTGCCTGCAGTAGCTGCTGCCATGTGAGGTCCAGCCTTCAGTGCTCCAGCAGAAAAATAATGGATGGGGGCCCACATACTGAGAAGGAATCTGAGCTGAACTTCTTTTTCCTGTGTTTTACTCTTCATGAAGCATGTTGGCAAGCACGAAGCTAAATCCTTGCTGAAAAGCCACCACTGAGACATCAAATATTTGGTAAACATGCTTTTGCCATTATATTTTGACCAGTTTCAGAGGCATAGTCCTCTTCACAGAATCACAGCATGGTGGGGGTTTGGAAGGGACCTCTGCAGGTCATCCAGCACAATCCTCCTGCTAAAGCAGGAGCATCCACAGCAGCTTGCCCAGCATCACAACGGTCAGGGGCATTTGGAACCTCTCCAAAGAAGGAGATGCCACAACCTCTCTGGAGGAGCTGCTCCAGGGCTCCAGCACCCTCACAACAAAGAATTTTCTGCTTCCTGTTCAGAGGGACCCTCCTGGGTTCCAGTCTGTGTCCCTTGCCCCTTGTCCAGTCACTGGGCACCACTGACAAGTGTCTGACACCATCCTCTTGACTTCTCTGCTCCACAACTATTGATCAGTATATTTCAGATCTCCTCTCAGGCTACTCAACAGCCCCAAGGCTCCCAAACTCTTCTCCAGACCCCTCTGCTGGCCTCTCTCCAGTAGTTTTCTATCTCTCTTGAACTGAGGAGCCCAGACCTGGACACATAGCTCCAGATGTGTCCTCACCAGAGTGAAGAAGAGGGTGAGAAGAACCTCCCTTGACCTGCTGGCCACACTCTTCTTAATTCTACTCAGAAGAACATTGTCCTTCTTGTGCCTGAAGGCACACTGCTGGCTCATGGTGGACTCGTTTCCCACTGAGACTTCTACGTACACCCAGTCCATAGCCACTCATTTTCCTATTGCATCCCTCAGATCATACCAACTGCTCACAGAGTGGTGTCCACGCATTTATCCCCACAGAGCCCCAGCCATGGGCATCTGGGGGAGCTGGCACTGCCCCAGGCTGCTCTGGTCAGCAAGGTAACTCCTGCAACGCTGAGATATCTGCTGTCCTTACTGTAATTCGATCACATTGAGGCTCGGAGCCCACCCTGCAACAGCAGATGGGTGGCTCCCCACTTGCACCAGGCTCCTGCTCTTCCTCATGGCTGGCGGTGACACAGGGATAGGCATCCTAATGTGTGTGTGTGCTGGGGGGAAGCCTCTCACTGCGGGTAACGGACTCAGGAAGTCAGCTGTGGGGAAAAAACAATCAACAGGCCCTTGGAGGAACAATGGGAGAAAGTGCTTGCCATCAGGATGTCACAGTGCTCAGAGGTTAGAGGGATGATGGACCCTCCCCAGCCATCACAGCGCTGGGTCTCGGTTAGTTACAGTGAGTCCTGAAGCTGTCATGAGCAATAACTCAGCACAGCACAGACAGAGACCTGTTGGAGCAGGGCCAGAAGAGGCCACAACAATGATGCAAGAACTGGAAGGGCTCTGCTGGGAGGCCAGGCTGAGAGAGTTGGGGCTGTTGTGCCTGGAGAAGAGAAGGCTCCAGGGACGCCTTCTGGTGGCCTGTCAGCACTTAAAGGCAACCTCCAAGAAAGCTGGGGATGGATTTTTTCTTAGGGCCTGTTGGGACAGGACAAGGGGTGATGGTTTGGAATGAAAAGAGGGAAATTCAGACTGGAGAGCAGGAAGAAATGTTTGACACTGAGAATGGTGTGAGCCTGACTCAGGGTGTGCAGACATGTGGGACATGCTCCATGCCTGGAACCATTCCAGGTGAGGTCGTCTGGAGCTTTGAGCAGCGTGCTCCAGTTGCAGATATCCCTGCTGAGTGCAGGCAAGTTGGACTGGATGATCACAGAATCATAGAATCAACAGGGTTGGAAGAGACCTCCAAGATCATCCAGTCCAACCTATCATGCAGCCCTAGCCAATCAACTAGACCATGGCACTAATGATGAGGACAGTCAGAGGACTGGAGCACCTCTCCTAGGAAGACAGACTGAGAGAGTTGAGGTTATTCAGCCTGGAGAAGAGAAAGCTCTAAGGAGACCTTATTGTAGCCTTCCAGTACCTGAAGGGAGCTAATTCCCTGTGGGGGGTACTTTTTAAGGCATCAGGTAGTGATAGGAAGGGGGAGGAGAATGGATCCCAACTACAGGAGGGGAGATTTAGGTTAGATGTTAGGAAGAACTTCTTCACCATGAGAGTGGTGAGACACTGGAACCAGGCAGGTGTTGGAAGCCCCAGTCCTGGATGTTTTTAAGGCCAGGCTGGATGTGGCTCTGAGCAACCTGATCTAGTGTGAGGTGGAACTGGATGATCCTTGAGGTCCCTTCTGACCTTGACAATTCTGTGATTCTGTGACCTCTAAATATCTTCCCACCCCAAACCAGTCTGATTCTGTGGTTCTGAGAATAGTAACAATACAGATGGACTGGCAAATGTTGAGTGTCCCCATCAGGGCTGAAGTTCTTAGACATATGGAGGAGCTACTTGATGAAATAAGGAAGAATTTCCTGCTACTGAAGGTAATGCCAAGGCAAGGAGCAGAAGTGATGATGATGTTCTACTGCACAGGCAAAACTATCTGATCCCTTTTGGCCATCACAATTGTGTCACCAATAGAGTGACCATCAGGACCAGGGAAGAGACTGTCCCACCCTACTCAACACTGGTGAGGCCACATCTCAGGTGCTGGATTCAGTTTTAGGCCACTCACTCCAAGAAGGACTTTGAGATGCTGAAGCAAATTGTCCAAACAGCAATGAAGCTGGTGAGGGCAATGAAGGTGTTGAAGGGTCTGTAGGACAGGGCTGGTGAAGAGCAGCTGAGGGACCTGGGGTTGTTTAGATTGGATAAAGGAGGCTGAGAGGAGACCTTCTGGCTCTCTACAGCTCCCTATAAGGAGGTGTGAGCCAGATGGGGTTTGGCCTCTTCCCCCAGTAACAAATGACAGGACAAGAGGAAACAGCCTCAGGTTGCACCAGAGGAGGTTTAGGTTGGACATTAAGAAAAATGTCTTCCCTAGAGGAATCATACAGAAACACAAAATGTTAGGGGTTGGGAGAGACCTCCAGAGATCATCCTGTTAAACCCCCTGCCAAAGCAGGATCACCTAGGGCAGCTCACACGAGAACACATCCAGGCAGGTTTTGAAAGTCTCCAGAGAAGGAGACTCTGCAACCTCTCTGGGCAGCTTGTTCCAGGGCTCTGTCAACCCTCACTGTAAAGAAGTTTCTTCTCATGTTGAGGTGGAACCTTCTGTGTTCCATTTTGTATCCACTGATCCCTGCCTTATTACTGTGCATCACCAAAAAGAGATTGCCCCCCTCCACTTGACACCCACCCCTCAGATATTTATAGAGTTGGGATCCCCTCTCAGCCTTCTCCAGGCTAAGCAGCCCCAGGTCTCAGTATTTCTTCACAGTAGAGAGGCCTTTCTTCATCAGATCCCTGTCTCCCTTGAACTGAGGAGCCCAAAACTGGACACAGTATTCCAGGTTTGGTCTCACTAAGGCAGAGTAGAGGGGGAGGAGAAGCTCCCTAGACAGAAAGATTGGACCAGATGATCTCTGGGATCCCTTCCAACCTCATATGTTATGATTTTATGAATTATGGGTCTGTTGCATCTGGGTTAGCATGACCTACTCCTAACATATTGTCAAAGCAGAGTAGAGGGGGAGGAGAAGCTCCCTAGACAGAAAGATTGGACCAGATGATCTCTGGGATCCCTTCCAACCTCATATGTTATGATTTTATGAATTATGGGTCTGTTGCATCTGGGTTAGCATGACCTACTCCTAACATATTGTCAAAGCCTGGAAGAGGCTGTCCAGGGCAGTGGTGGAGTCCTGATCCCTGGAGAGATGTCAAAGCCGTGTAGATGCAGTGCAGAGGGTCACAGTTTAGCGGTGACCTGGCAGTGCTGTGTTAACGGCTGAACTTGATGATTTTAAAGGTCTCTTCCAGTGACAAAAGTGCCATTGTCTTTGGTGGGGCTGAGCAGAAACCCACACCCAGCTGTGTCACAGGGAGCAATCGTTCTCCTGAGGCAACTGCAGTCTCACCAGTGTCACACTCAGAGAGAGGACTGAGGCACTGGTAAAGATTGGTGCCTCGTGTCTTTTGCACTCGACTGGTTGAAGAATTGTCAGGGGAGGAATGTGAACAGTAGCTCTTGTTTTCTTTAACACATAGATGTCATCCCAGAAAACAGTTTCTCTTCCCTGTCGTAAACCTTGAGGAGAAACATCTCTGACAAGCACTACACCCTGGCTGTCAGCTGAGATAGATGCATGGGTAGATGTAGGAACAAAAACCAAGGAGATTTAAAACTAATCTAGATAGATTCACTATAAGGAGACCTTATAGTGGCTTTCCAGTATCTGAAGGGAGCCTACAGCAAGGCTGGGGAGGGACTATTTACAAGGTCCAGTAATGTCAAGACGAGGGGGGAATGGGTTTAAACTGGAAGAGGGGAGATTTAGACTGGATGTTAGGAGGAAGTTCTTTACAGTGAGGGTGGTGAGACATTGGTTGCCCAGGGAAGTTGTGGCTGTGCCCTCCCTGGAGGTGTTCAAGGCCAGGTTGGATGAGGCCTTGAGCAACCTGTTCTGGTGGGAGGGTTGGAACTGGATGATCCCTTCCAACCTAAACCATTCTATGATTCTAGAAAACCAAACTAACAAACAAACCTCACACAAATTAGGGGTGCAAAGTCAAGAAGATCATCACCTTAGGCACCTCTAAGGATCCTCACCACCCATCTGGTTTTCAAAGTTAGTGCCACAAAAAAGATCACATCCTGAGCACATCAAAAGGAGTGTTGCCAGCAGATCCAGAGAGGTGATTCTGCCACTTTGCTCTGCTCTGGTGAGACCTCACCTGGAGTGCTGTGTCCAGCTCTGGAGCCCTCAACACAGGAAGGACATGGACCCGATGGGGCAGGTCCAGAGGAAGGCTACAAAAACGACTGGGGGGTTGGAGCATCTCTGCTGTGAGGACAGGCTGAGGAAGCTGGGGTTGTTCAGCCTGGAAAAGAAAAGGCTCTGGGGAGACCTAATAGCAGCCTGCCAGTACCTGAAGGTGGCTACAAGAAAGCTGGAGAGAGACTGTTTACAGAGGCCTGCAGTGACAGGACCAGGGGCACTGGCTTCAAATCAGAGAAGTGCAGATTTAGATTGGATGTTAGGAACAGATTCTGCACCATGAGGACACTGGAAAACTGTAACAGGTTGCCCAGGGAGGTGTTTGGGGCCTCATCCTTGGAGATATTGAAAGTGAGGCTTGACAGGGCTCTGGGCAGCCTCATCTAGTGGAGGATGTCCTTGCTGACTGCAGAGGGGGTTGCTCTGGATGACCTTTGGAGGGCCCAGACCCAGACCATTCTGTGATTCTGTAACAAGGGGCAATGGGAGCAAGCTGGAACAGAGAAGGTTTAATGTGAACATATGGAAAAACTTTTTCACTGTGAGGGTGGCACAGCACTAGAGCAGGCTGCCCAAGGAGGTTGTGAAGTCTCTTCTCTGGAGCCGCTCAAAACCTGGATGAGCTCCTCTGTATCTGCCCTCAGTGGTCCTGCCCTGGCAGGGGTGTTGGACTGGATGATCTCTGCAAGTCCCTTCCAACTCCTAACATTCTGTGATCCTGTGGGAGTGACAGGAAAAGTGGGGACAGACACTTGAGCAGGACCTGCCATGACAGAACAAGTGGTGATGGTTTGAACTAGAAGAGGGAGATTCAGAGTGGAGAGAATCAAGAAATGTTTGACACTGACGATGGTGAGTGCCTGTCCCAGGTTGGTCAGAGAGGTGTGAGATGCCCCATCCTTGGGACCATTTCGGGTCAGGTTGTTTGGGACTCTGAGTAACCTGATCTAGGTGCAGATGTCCTTGCTGACTGCACGGGGGGTTGGACCAGGTGACCTTTAAAGGTCTCTTCCAACACAAAACATTCTATGATTCCATGATCTTCATGATTAAATATCCAGCTCTGAACAGCCTCAGACACCCTTGGCCTGCAAAGCCCTGCCGAGGCAGAGCAGCTTCCCTTCATATGGATGCAAGCTTGGATTTTAACCAAAGCTCTCTAATGGAGATTAAACAACTACACAAGCAGCTGCTCGATGGTGATATTAAGTGGAGACTGGATAAAGTTATCAGTTTAGATTGAACTGGAGAAGTTCTGCTTAATGCACTTGAACAACAAAGGTGCACAGATGGTAACTGAAATGCTTAGGCAACTTCTTAAGAAAACCCCAGCTGAGCCTTGTAAACAATTGTCCTTTGTAAAACCAGCATCTAAGGAGCAAGGCAGGGAGACTCTGCCCCAACTACTTTAATTAGAACTTACACGTTTTGTACCATCAGGGACCTGCCTGAAGCGTGAGATGGATAAAATTATCGGCACAACGGCCACATGGATGCATGGAGCAGACAGGGAAGGCAGGTTTTGCGTGTGGCCCATCTGTGCTTGGTAAGGACATGGAAATTCTGAGCTTAAAAATAAATAAACAAATAAGGTAAACACCACCACCAGCCGCAGCAGCAGCAGCAGCAGCAGCAGCAGCTTTATACAGTTCTTTTCTGTGAGGCAAATGTGCTCCTGAGTGCAACACCTTCCATCCACGATGACCTCTGGAGGTCCCTCCCAACCCCTACCATTCTGAGGTCTCTGAAGCTGCCCGAACACAACTGTCAGGCTGAAGACCTGTCGGAGGTTGCCTCATTTGACATGCACACAGCTAGTGATGGAAGAGAAGGCGACACAGCTGAGCTGGTGGCTTTGAGCTCATACATATGCCTTCCAGTTATTTCAATGACATGGTGAGATAAACATCAGCACACAGGGACTGCTCTTAATATGCACAAGAACAAATGGTTCGGATTTGGAGACCATAACTTATTCAAACCAGATGGCCGGGGAACAGGGCTGCTGCACTTGCGTGTCCTTCAGAACCAGGGAAGGGGCTTTATCTAGCCCTGTTTACCTGTCCATCTACTCCTATTTCTGGGGTCAAGTGATTCCTTCAGAACCAGCGTCAGAGGATCTGCTCCCCTGCGAGAGGCCACTAGCTGATGACAGTATGTTCTTATTTTTCTGAGGACCTGAGCAGGCTGCATCATCAGCATCCTTCCATTCTGTTCACAGTATCACCAAGGTTGGAAAAGACCTCATAGATCATCAAGTCCAACCCTTTACCACAGAGCTCAAGGCTAGACCATGGATGGCACCAAGTGCCACGTCCAGTCCTGCCTTGAACAGCTCCAGGGACGGCAACTCCACCACCTCCCTGGGCAGCCCATTCCAGTGGCCAATGACTCTCTCAGTGAAGAACTTTCTCCTCACCTCAAGCCTTAATTTCCCCTGGCGTAGCTTGAGGCTGTGTCCTCTTGTTCTGGTGCTGGCTGCCTGAGAGAAGAGAGCAACCTCCCCCTGGCCACAACCACCCTTCAGGTAGTTGTAGGCAGCAATAAGGTCTCCCCTGAGCCTCCTCTTCTCCAGGCTAAACAATCCCAGCTCCCTCAGCCTCTCCTCATAGGGCTTGTGCTCGAGGCCTCTCACCAGCCTCGTTGCCCTTCTCTGGACACATTCAAGCATCTCAATGTCCTTCTTAAATTGAGGGGCCCAGAACTGAACACAATACTCAAGGTGTGGCCTAACCAGTGCAGAGTACGGGGGCAGAATGACCTCCCTGCTCCTGTGTGATCTGCCCTAGGTGATCTTGCTTTGGCAGAGGGATTGGACTGGATGATCTCCACAGGTCCCTTCCAACCTCTACCATTCTGTGATTCTCTTGTACAACAGATCTGCTCACCTCCAACACACTTTTCAATGCTAGGTCCCCAGCAGTACCAGGAGGGTGATACCTGCTTGTCAGCTTGACCAAGTCTCATCTTTGACTGCATGAAGATCTAAGGGCAACCAAGCTTCTTGTGGGGTGCTGCAGGTCTTTATGCCCACAGCAGAGTTTGAGGCCAAAGGGGTACCTGCTAATTCAGTATAACTCAGCTGCTGGTCTGTAGCTCACCAGGACATACAGAGGTGATCTGTACCAGGACCACCACTCAGAATTAGTGATACAGCTCACTGAGAGTTCATGCCAGGAGATGGTGCACTGAGGCAGGGAGCAGTGCACGCATCCCACTGCCACATGCAGGAGCCCAGATTCAGCATGCCTTTGTCACCCATCCCATGTCAAGCCCTATGCTAAACCACCATCTCCGGTCACTTGATGGCTGTGTCAGGCTTTGTATAGATGGTTCTCACAGGCTTGACCCCAACCCAGGCACCTTTGACCACCAGCAAGGTGGTTCCTCAAAATATGACATTACTGCTGTGTTGCTCATCCTGATGAACCTTAGAATCACGGAACTGTGGAATTGTTTAGGTCAAAAAAGACCTTTAAGATCTTTAAGACTTACCTGAATTTGCACGTCTGTAGGTTGTGTTAGGTCTAACCTTTGGTGTCACCTGAGATTTCTAGGGAGTGAGACCTTCATTTGTTGGAGACTAATGGAGGAGGGAGTAGATGAAAGGTGGGTTTTGCAGAAGCCAAGAGAGAGAGCTTGCTGTCATGGATTACCAGGGTTAAATTACCCTTTTGTACTGGTACTACTTTGTAAACACAGTGGTTGAGCGGAAAAGGGAAAAAAAAATCAGCCTCACACAGGCAGACTCTTGAGAAACTGATTTTGCTGCCGCACAATGAACTGGTACAAGCCAACAGCAGAGATGTGTGTTGACATTTCTGAGAGCCCAAGTGACATGTGTTGTATGTGGACTGGGGTCAGTGGCTTGACTTTTAATGGTCTGTGTCTTTGTTGCTTAACCACAAGCCACCACACACGGACAATTGGGAGGTTCTTGTGTTCCTTGGAAGCACAATAAAGGCGCTCACGTGCTGGTGGAAGAGAGTGCTAGGTGCAGGAGGCGTGCCATAGTAATCAGAACTACAAAGCAGGCCATGCCTGTCAACCTTCCCTTACAAACAAGCCCTTAGCATTCCTTTTTAAAAAGTACTTCTTCTTTCTTTTTTTTTGAACCTGAGGACCAAATCCTGTGATGCTAAGGAACATGTGGAGATGTTTCACTGTACAAAGCAGTTTGTTTCACTTCATAAACAGCCATGCATATCAGCTTGGAGGACTTGCACCAGACACTGCCATTTTATAGCATCAGAACCACAGCATGGGTTCTGTTGGAAGAGACCTTCAAAGGTCATCCAGTCCAACTCCCCTGCACTCAGCAAGGACAACTGCAACTGGAACAGGTTGCTCAGAATCCCAAGCAACCTCACCTGGAATGGTTCCAGGGATGGGGCATCTAAAATCTCTCTGGGAAGCCTGGGACAGGCTCTCACCACCCTCACTCTCAAACATTTCTCCCTTCTCTCCACTCTCAATCTCCCTCTCTTAGTTTCAAACCATCACCTCTTGTCCTGTCACAACAGGCCCTGAGAAAAACTCTGTTCCCAGCTTTCTTAGAGGCCCCTTGAGGCACAGAAAGGCTATCAGAAGGTGTCACTGGAGCCTTCTCTTCTCCAGGATGAACCACCTCAACTCTCTCAGCAGAGGCCTTCCAGCCCTGTCAGCATTGCTATGGTCTCATCTGGACCAACATCAACAGATCCATATTTCTCCTCTGCTTTTCTTGAACCCTTCTTGATAAAAGGACTCCAGCAGCCCTCTAGCTGCTCATCAGCCATGGCACTATCACACTGGGCATTCCTGTAAACTGTTGCTGTTTAGACAAGATGCACTTCAGAGGATAGGTGGAGACTTCTTTCCTCCCCCAAAAAGAATTAGATATTGATGTTCAGCTTCTTCATACTTACAAACACCTACTAATGTATCAAATGCAACATAATGGCTGCATGCTGTTAACCTTGGCCCAGGTGACAACTCCCTGAAGTCCTCGCAGCCACCAGCTTGAGTAAAAACCACTTGCATCAATGAAAGCTCAGGTCCTGCAAGCCTCAGTGATTAACTCAAAACGTAAATGGCTGAGATCAGAAATCTTCAGAAACCCATTAAAGAACAGAGTGGTGCCAAATCAATAAAAACACTGTTTGCTAAACCGATTAGCCGATGTATGAAACAGTAAAGAGTGACTCCTGTATTCCACTTTTCCTGGACTCCCTTCTGACAATCTGACTGAGCTCCACAACTGGGTACCTTATCCACATACACGCAGTGTTTGCCCAGATGGCCAAGGCCATCAGCGTCCTGGCTTGGATCTGCAAGAATGTGGACAGCGAGAATAGGCCAGAGATTGTCTCACTCTGCTTAGCACTGGGGAGGCCACATCTGGAATTCTGGGTTCAGATTTGGGCCCCTCACTCCAAGAAGGACATGTAGGGGCTGGAGCATGTCCAGAGAAGGGCAACAAAGCTGGTGAAGGGTCTGGAGCACAAGTGTCGTGAGCAGCAGCTGAGAGACCTAGGGTTGTTGAGCCTGAAGAAAAGGAGGCTGGAAAGTGACCTTGCTCTCTACAGCTCCCTGAAAGGGGGCTGGATCCAGGTGGGGATTGGTCTCTTCTCCCAGCAAACAAGAGGACAAGAGGAAATGACCTCAAGTAGTGGCAGGGGAAGTTTAGATTGAACATTAGGAACAATTTTTCTCTCCCGGAAGGGTTGTCAAGGCCTTGAACAGTCTGTCTAGTTGAGAGGTGAAGTCTCCATGCCTGGAGGGATTTCAAAAACAGGTAGCTGTGGTGCTAAGAAGCATAGATTAGTGATGGACTTGGCAGTGCTGGGTTAGTGGTTGGCCTTAATGACTTTAAAGGTCTTTTCCAAGCAATGTTATGCTGTTATTCTATTTATTTATAAAGAATCAATTACTTGCAGAGTGGTTGCTCTTCTTCTTTGTAGTACTCTATACTGGGAGACGAAGGACTTCCTTGTTTCACCTTGATGAACCTTGTCTGCAGCAGCTTACAATGTTTCATGCCAAACATTTTCTGAGCACGTCAGAGTGATGCCAACCTCCCTCATGTGCATCACAACTTGTGCAGACCTACATCCAACACCTCTGATACATCATTTTGCACCAGGTCCTTGTTGTCAATGAGCATGGGCAGCCAGAGTTCATCACCAATTAAATTTTGGGGACACCAAACTACCTCCAAGGTAAGGGTCCGATGCCAAAAGCAGACTCGGGGGGGATGAGGAGTCCCCAAGGAACTGAACTGTGTTTTGGCACAGGGTTGTTTCTCCAGTCCCACCTAGTCACATAAAAACTCTTTCTGCTTCTTTTCATGCTAAGTACAGCAAGACACATTGGATGACTTGGTCTTATTTATCATAGAACCATGGAATTCTAGAATGATTTGGATGGGAAGGGATCTCCAAAGGTTATCTAGTCCTAACCCTGTGCAGCAAGCAGAGCCATCTTCAACTCTGGCTGCCCACAGCCCCAGACAACGTGACCCGGCATATTGCCAGAGATGGGCCATCTACCACCTCTCTGGGCAACCCGGGCCACTGTTTGACAAACATCAGCCAGTCTTGTGGTGTATGATTATGAGGTCCATCTTCATACTCCATGTGCTGTTCTCATGCAGTTCAATAATGCCTTCACAGTTTATTGTCTGGTAAAGCAGGTAGAGGCTTTGGTCAAGTCACCCTGCATGGCAGAGATCACCTTGCCATCAGGGCACCAGTGCCTATTATGTCCTTATGTTCAGCATACCAGTGACCCTACTCATGTTGGAGTTTCCTGAGATGCTGAGAAGCCATTCAGCTTTTCTTTTGGGAAGAGGGCTCTGAGCCCATGGGTATGTCTTGAGCAAAGGTTCAATGGTGGCTTTGCTTTATTGGGATTTTCTGATAGAGATGGAATGTGTGAAAGAGGAGCATGGCCAGCAGGGCAAGAGAGGTGATGCTGCCCATTTACTCTGCTCTTGTGAGACCCCACCTTGAATATTGTGTCCAGTTCTGGTGTCCCTAGCATAAGAAGGACATAGAGCTGAGGACACTAAGGACATTAAAGTTAGGAACGGCCTTGGGGACAGTAATCATGACATGGTGGA
>WAAF01004795.1:80453-91597 GCA_013400475.1 Tricholaema leucomelas | reverse complement strand
TTTCCAACCTGAATGACTCTGTGATTCTGATGGCACTCTAGAGAATATATTCCATTCCTATGGAAAAAGGAAGTTAAGATTTTGCTGGATGGGTGCTGAATGCTGTACAGAGATGCAATTCAGTTATTCTTTTAAAAAAAGGCTTAATCTGGAAAATTTGGATATCCATGAATATCTCATAGGCATTTCTAACACATGTCAAATTTGACTTGAGCTGCTTGAACCAATATGCAGCTTCTTCACCTCTTACTCCTTCAGTTTACATGGTGCAAACCCTTTTGAGAAGCACAGTTGTCAAAGACTAGGGTGGGGTTGCTACTAGAAAAATAACAGATGTAGCCTATTAACCCCTTTACCTTCACAAAGGAGAAGATAAATTGAGTAAGGGAGAGAGACTTTTGGACTAGAAAAAATCCAAACCAAACAAAAAAGCCCCAGCAGACTAAAAATCTTTTAACAAAAGTAGCAACAATAAAATGAAATTATATATAAATATATATACAATACAAATATTGAAACCACTGCCCTGATGAAAATTGCATTCCCATTGTGGGAAGACACAAAGTGCTTTTGCCAGCTATGCTATGAAAGTTACTATTGTATTCATAGATTTCTAGCTGAATGGGAGGATTCAGTCATTACTAAGACTAGTGGTTACTTTACCTATTGCTCTAACAACTAATTATATTATTTTTTTTAGCTATTTGGTCTCATATCATTTCAGACTCCCTAGACACCTTAGCAAGGGTTGATGTCTGGACTTTAATGTTCATTTGACATGCTGAAATCTTTGAAAAATAGGTGTAGCCTGCAGATAAATAGAAACTGGGACAACAGGAATCATTATCAATGAGAGAGAGAGATTTTCCCTGAATTAAGACAGCAATAACCATATAAAGAAGGTAGCTGAAAGCATAGACTAGAATGTTTCAGTAGAAACCAAGAATAAATTTGTCTGTGTCTGCCTCTGTTGGTTTGGATACCACAGGACAACATTTTCATGTGTGCTAGTTTGAGCCTAGCTGGGATGTTTTGGTGAGAAGAATTAGATCATAGGCTGTGAAATGAAAACAATGGTGAGGTCTACTTCGCTCACAGTCTTGCTGAGATGTGTAAAGAAGAAAAGCAAAACAAAAGATAAAGTCACTTTACTCTGCACTTTGTGCTGGGCTTTGCTCTCAGCTCTTTGCCTGCTGTGGAGTTGAGGTTGCTGGCTGAACTCCATCTTGCTTTCTAACCTCACCCTCCATTTGCTTTTGTGGCCGATTCACCTTTGCTTCTTAATCCTCTTGGCCTAACCTCCATTCTTCCTTGGGACTGGGGTAAGGTTGAGAGGGGTAGTGGGAAGGTGAGGGGGTGGTTGAGAGCCCCTCTTGGGAACTCAGGTTTCTGGGAGGGGAGTTATGTCTGTATTACCTTTTTACCTTGTCTATTTCTGTCTATATCTGTATCTACTGTAAATATCTGCTTGTAAATTGTGCCAGCTGTAAATATAAGCTTCATTCATATTTCCAGAGCTGGCTGAGTCTAGTCTGGGTGATTTCTAAAGTGTGGGGGGGTGGGGAACACCCAAACCATCACATCATGCAAAAATATAGTGTTTTTTTTTTAGTAAAAATAGATGGAAGGGAAGATCCACATTCCTTCTTTGTGAATAGGAATGTACCTAGGGAGGTAGTCCTGAAGGGCCAAGTTGTCCAGGAAGGCTGGACATGCTTTAAGAAGGAAGCCTTAAAGGAGTAGGAACAGGCCATTCCCATGTGTAGAAAGATGAGTTGCTCAGGAAGAAGGCCAGCCTGGCTCATGCAAAGGAAATCCTCCATGGCACCTGGAGAGCAGCTCTTATGAGTGGCATCTGGGGAAACTGGAGTTAATTAGTATCAAGAAAAGGAGATAAAGAGGAGACCCTATTGTTCTCTACAGCTACCTGAAAGGAGGCTGTAGCAAGGTAGGTGTTGATCTCTTCTCCCTAGTAACAAGTAATAGGACAAAAGGAAATGACTTCAAGTTGCACCAGGGAAGGCTTAGATTGGGTATTAGGAAAACTTGCTTCCCCAAAAGGGTCTGCAAGCACTGTCACAGGCTGCCCGAGGAAGTGGTCGACTCGCCCCCCCCAGAGGTGTTTAAGGCACAAGGATGTGGTGCTAAATGATGTAGTTTATCACCAGTCTTGGTAGAGTTAGAGAATCATTGTGATCTATGATCTTAAAGGCATTTTCCAACTAAAATGTTTCTTTGATTCTGTTATTAGGTTAAGTAGAGAATCATAGCAAATCACAGAATGGTTGAAACTGGGGGCTTCCTATGCCCTTGCCATCTTGCCAAATGGGATGATTGAGAAGGTAGGGATCAGTGGAGAGAAATTCCTGCTGGGTGTGGCTTGCATGGCACCCCAGTAGCTACTGAACCTCCCCAGGTGCCCATGGAAAATAGATTTGCTGCTCTGGGCAAGCCTGATTTCAAGAGAAGCAATGCTCTGCAAGGGAAACCACACAATGGCAGCTATAATAGCTTTCCCAGTTTGCATGATTCATAAATGCTAGGGCAGAGCAAGCCTAAATTCAAGACCTCTGCCATTCAGGAGAAAAGATGGATCTTTGTCATTGGGGACTTGCTTCTTAAGGATGTAGAAGGTCACATATGCAGACCTGAACCACTCCTTGGGGAAGTCTGCTGCCTTCCTGAGTCTCAGGTTAGAGATGTTAAAATGAAGGTTTCTGGTCTGGTGCAGCCCTTTGTTGGTTATTCAGTTTGCCAATGACAAGACTGCAGCCAAGCAGGGCAAGTGGTTGAAGGTTCATGTGTGCAGGTGATGTCTTTATCCCTAAAGTAGTAGGGGAAAATACTGAAAGAGGAAGGAAAACATATCTGACTAACAAGTGGCTCAGAAACTGGTGCCACCATTAAAATTTTGCGTTCTTTGATCATGGGGAAGTTTTTATGGCCTGAGGTCTGCTGGCAACAGAGGGAGTACATTTATCTCGGAGGGAAAAAGATCCTGGTACATGAGTCAGTGGGGCTCATTGAAAGGGCTTTAAAGTAAACTTAAAGGGGAAGGGAGTTAATACTAGGCTCACTAGAGACAAGCCTAAGGACAGCCTTCAGTCTGCTGTTTCATGTGAGGTATGAGATGGTGACAATAATATCAAAATTCTGTGACAAGTGGCAGGAAGACACACTGGGATTTGAAACATGGGGTGATAGTAAGAGCCTTCAACCTGTTGTCCTGAAGCATGCTGTGGATACTGCAGCAAAGGCAAGGGCTTATAGAAGTGAGCCAGGGGTCTCTGAGGTAATAGAAGACAAGAAGATAGCTTCCATGAAATGCCTTGGAGTAATAAAGGGGTGCCCCTCTAAGAAGGTGACATGACTGGCAGCCCAGCTGAAGTGCCTCTACACTAATGCATGCAGCATGGACAGGAAATAAACAGGAGGAACTGGAAGCTACCCTGCTACAGGAAAGCTATGACATAATGGCAATTATAGAAACTTGATTGGATTGATCCTGTGACTGGAGTGTGGCTATCAATGGCCACAAGCTATTTGGAAGAGACAGGAGAGGAAGAAGGGGTAGAGATGTTGTCCTCTATGTAAAGAAGTGGACAGAGTATAAAGAGTTGTTGGCAAAGAATAACTGTGAGCAGGTCAAAAGCTTTTGGGTTTGTATTAGGGATCAGGACAACAAAGGGAACATTGTGGTAGGAGTCTACTACAGGCTGCCTGGTCAGGCAGAGTCTATTGATAAAGCCTTCTTACTCAGGCTTCACAGGCTTTCATCCTTCTGGGGGATTTTAAGCACTCCAACATGTGTTAGAAAAGCAGCATGGCTAGCTGTAGGCAATCCAGGAGGCTCTCAGAGTGCCTAGGTGTCAAGACAAAAAATTAACAGCCCTACACAAGGGGATATATTATTGGACCTGTTGGTCACAAATGCAAGTGAAGTCATAAGGGATGTCAAAGGTTGAAGGCAGCCTGGGCTGCAGCAATCATGCACTAGTGCAGTGCACTGTCCTAGGGGTTGTTAAGCCAATGAGACTTTAAATTTTAGCAAAGCAAAATTCCAGCTTTTCAAGAAGTAGGTTTAGATTGGATATTAGAAACAAGTTCTTTACCATGAGCGTAGTGGAACACATGAGCATGTTGCTCAGGGAAGTAGTTGAGGCTCTATCCTTGGAGATATCCAAGGTGAGACTTGACAGGACTCTAAACAACCTGATGTAGTTGAGGATCTACCTGCTTACTGCAGGAAGGTTGAAGTAGATGACCTTTTGGAGGTCCTTTCCATGCCAGTCCATTTTATGATTCTATGCTTCTGCGATTGTATGACTCTGATTCTATGCTGGAAGAGTCATTAGGAGAATGTCTAGTCCAGCCTTCTGCTCAGATCAGGGACAACTATGGCAGGTTGCTCAGGGCTATGTCCAGTTCAATTTTTTTCTCTTATTAGGTGTTTATGCATGCTGACAAAATTCCCTCCACACTTGAAATCTCCAGACTGAAATGTCTCAGCCCTCTCAGTCTTTCTTCATCTATCAGATGGTGTAGTCCTTTATTTGTCTTTGTGGTTCTTCATTACATTCACTTCAACATGTCCATGTCTTTCTTCTGTTGAATGATGGGGCAATTTCCCTGTTTCCATCAAGCAGGTAGTTAAGAAAAAGAAATATGACAGAAGAAAGAGCACAGCTGCCAAAAGTGACAGCTTTAACAAAGCAAAGACTGCCTTGTAGTGATATCATGGAAGGACTGCAGTTACACCAAGGTATTTGCAATAGGTGACAGTGTCAAGGGAGAGCTGGTAGTCCCCACTGAAGCAGGGGCAAATCTTTTTCGTATATTTAAAGTGTTTGATGTTTCTGTATCACTTTATTTTTATAACAAATCCATGTGTTACTAACCAAATATAAAGACAAGAAGGAGGATTGTTGTTCTTAGGGGGAAAACGACAGATGATTCATAATGTGAAAATCACTTGTCAGTAGTTTCCTTTTTCTTTATTTGTTAACTGAAATTTATGTCTTTTCTTGAAAAACCAGAATGCATATCACAAGCTCTTGGTGGTTATGTATTTAACCTGTATAAAGAGCTTTCCAAATATTTCAGCTTGCACCCACTTTTGTCTCTTAGTGCCATACCTGCAGATGAGAGAACTATAATAATGGCCCACAGACATTAAGTATGAGACATGAACCTCTGTCCTTAATTATTTTCTGGATCTATGATTTTTATGGAGGGGAAAAAGAAAAAAGACAAGACAGGGACAACAATTTCTGGCCTCTGCCGTCCAGTATCTGGTAGAGATTAATAACAAACAGCAGACCATATGACCGTATCGACTGGAACTTTGAACACAATCATGGAATCGACTGGAACTTTGAACACAATCATGGAATCGACTGGAACTTTGAACACAATCATGGAATCAATCATAGATAGTTCATTTTGTGGAAGGCTGTAGATTTGCCATTGGAATGGGCTGCCCAGGGAGGTGGTGGAGTCACCATCCCTGGGAGTGTTCAAGAAAAGCCTGGATGAGGCACTTAGTGCTATGGTCTAATTGAGTGGCTAGGGCTGGGTGCTAGGTTGGACTGGACTGGATGATCTTGGAGGTCTCTTCCAACCTGGTTGATTCTATGAGATGCAGCACATTTCTGGTACTTTAGTTGCATATTTCAACAAAAATATTAGGAGACAGACTTTCCAAGTTAATTTTGTTTTTCTTTTTATGAAGCATCCACAACATGTTTTATATATAAATTTGGGGGAATTTAAATTCAATCTATATAAAAATTAATTAGGGGTTGAATTTTATTCAAAACATTTGCATCTTGCAGGCTCTTCTAAGATGTGTTTTTAAACTAGTAAGTAGTTGATTAAAGGCCAACATCTATGTTCTTTTCCTTTTTCAAACAGTTAAGGGGTGTAATATCAGTTCCTAAAGATAAAAAGGAAAGTGCTNACGGGAACTTTGAACACAAACATGGAAGCGACTGGAACTTTGAACACAATCATGGAATCGACTGGAACTTTGAACACAATCATGGAATCGACTGGAACTTTGAACACAATCATGGAATCGACTGGAACTTTGAACACAATCATGGAATCGACTGGAACTTTGAACACAATCATGGAATCAATCATAGATAGTTCATTTTGTGGAAGGCTGTAGATTTGCCATTGGAATGGGCTGCCCAGGGAAGTGGTGGAGTCACCATCCCTGGGAGTGTTCAAGAAAAGCCTGGATGAGGCACTTAGTGCTATGGTCTAATTGAGTGGCTAGGGCTGGGTGCTAGGTTGGACTGGACTGGATGATCTTGGAGGTCTCTTCCAACCTGGTTGATTCTATGAGATGCAGCACATTTCTGGTACTTTAGTTGCATATTTCAACAAAAATATTAGGAGACAGACTTTCCAAGTTAATTTTGTTTTTCTTTTTATGAAGCATCCACAACATGTTTTATATATAAATTTGGGGGAATTTAAATTCAATCTATATAAAAATTAATTAGGGGTTGAATTTTATTCAAAACATTTGCATCTTGCAGGCTCTTCTAAGATGTGTTTTTAAACTAGTAAGTAGTTGATTAAAGGCCAACATCTATGTTCTTTTCCTTTTTCAAACAGTTAAGGGGTGTAATATCAGTTCCTAAAGATAAAAAGGAAAGTGCTGAAATCTTTCCTGATTTGCTAGAGCTCTATACTTAGTGAGAGAAATGAGAAGAACATTTTTGTTATCTAAATAGATTAGGTTGGTACCAGAAGCTATTTATGTTTAATTATACTCCCTAGTTTATTTAGAGAGTGGGCAGATTTTGGTAATTTGTTTAATAACATAGTAGAACAATATTTATTTCATTACATAATTAAAAAGGTTGGATTGTAATAGACTAAAGTAATGTATGCCAGTAATGGCATTGCACAATTAAGCATTTTTGCATATTTCTGTGTACTCAGCTACAACATTGTGGGAAAAGTCCAGATTAAATATGGGTACTCGAAGAAAACTAGAGAATGAGCTTTCAGTACATCAGACAATCCTGTCCATGTGTAGCTTTTACAGGAAGATAAGTTCAGGGAGATCACACTTTCTTAAATAAACTATCAGGTTTAATGTGGTAGAGAAATGCTCTGACTTGACTGCTTATTTTGTTAATAATTTCTTCTATGCTGTTCTATGTTCTTCAACAAAGCTGGTGAGAGGTCTGGAACACAAACCCTATGAGGAGAGGCTGAGGGAGCTGGGGGTGTTTAGCCTGGAGAAGATGAGGCTCAGGGGGGATCTCATTGCTGTCTACAACTACCTGAAGGGAGGCTGTAGCCAGGTGGGGGTTGGTCTCTTCTGCCAGGCAACCAGCAACAGAACAAGGGGACACAGCCTCAAGTTGTGCCAGGGGAAGTATATGCTGGATGTTAGGAGGAAGTTGTTGTCAGAGAGAGTGATTGGCATTGGAATGGGCTGCCCAGGGAGGTGGTGGAGTCACTGTCCCTGAGGGTGTTCAAGAAAAGACTGGATAAGGCACTTTGTGCCATGGTCTAGATGACTGGATAGGGCTGGGTGCTAGGTTGGACTGGATGATCTTGGAGGTCTCTTCCAACCTGGTTGATTCTATTCTATTTTTATGTCTTCCCTAAATTTTTGGCAGCATGACTTGCTCCAATATCTGCTCCAATGTTTGCTCAGGGGGTTGTTTGGAACCAGATCAAATATTCTCCATTATCTGACACATATATACAGATTAAATCTTCTTATTCAGTATGCATGAGCTCAGATGATATTAAAACCTTACGACAGTAACTTTATCCTAAGAATAATTAGGATATGTATAAACATAGGTTTAGACATGCACACATATGTAATATAATAATTGATCTGTCAGCCTACATTTTATTTTTCCTTTTTCTGCAAATACTCAAGCATCTCTTCAATGAAATCTGCTCCTGAAGTTTGGAACAGGAAAGTTAGAATCTTAGAAGGGTTTCTTAATCTCTTTGTTGTTATTTTAGTGGTGGAGTTCATTGTATGTGGTTACTTTTTTGTTTGTTTTGGTTTTTCCTGTTGTGGTTTTGGGGGAGAGGGTCTATAGATAGGGCTGGGTGCTAGGTTGGACTGGATGATCTTGGAGGTCTCTTCCAACCTGGTTGATTCTATAGATAGAAGACAGAGGATGGAGGGTAGTGCTTCCTGGTGTTTGTCTTGTGTAGGAAGAGCTTCACTGTATGTTGGTGCTACTCTAGTTACCTTCAGCAAAGTTATGGTCTCTGCTTCTTTTCAGTTCTACATATCATCTCAGACCAGCCTGGAGATGACATTTACCACATTTAATGACAGAATGCTTATCAGCTAATAAGACATGTTTTCTTTTTTACATTTTCATAAATATACATTGCTTCTATTTAATTGTGTAATATTTTCTTCATTACCTAAAAGATTTTAAATCAACATTATTTATCTGGGAGCATAAACAGAAATATATCATTACAAAATCTTTTTTGTACCTTTCAAGTGCTAAAATGACCCCATATTCATTTCCATGTGTTTCTTACCACAGGTTTGACAGAAATTATTCTTAAAAAAAAAAAAAATCTGCCCAGCATTTCCCCAATTAATTTTGCACCATCTAGGAGTAAAAGAAAGGATGCTAGGGTCATGGAATGGAAGTAGAAAAAATATAACAAGAGAAATCCATCAGTCACACATCCAGAGTAACTGCCTTTTAGGTATGTAGTGACTATATACATACTTAAAACATAGCTTGTGAGAAATATGATTTAGAATAGAATAGAATCATCCAGGTTGGGAGAGACCTCCAAGATCATCCAGTCCAACCTAGCACCCAGCCCTAGCCACTCAACTAGACCATGGCACTAAGTGCCTCATCCAGGCTTTTCTTGAACACCCCCAGGGATGGTGACTCCACCCCCTCCCTGGGCAGCCCATTCCAATGCCAATCACTCTCTCTGACAACAACTTCCTCCTAACATCCAGTCTATATCCTCCCCAGCACAACTTGAGGCTTCCCCTTGTTCTATTGCTGGTTGCCTGGGAGAAGAGACCAACCCCCACCTGGCTACAGCCTCCCTTCAGGTAGTTGCAGACAGCAATGAGGTCTGCCCTGAGCCTCCTCTTCTCCAGGCTAAACAACCCCAGCTCCCTCAGCCTCTCCTCATAGGGTTTGTGTTCCAGGCCCCTCACCAGCCTTGTTGCCCTTCTCTGGACATGTTCCAGTACCTCAACATCTCCCTTGAATTGAAGAACCCAGAACTGGACATGGTACTCAGGGTGTGGCCTGATACCATCTATTTTTTCAAGCTTCTCTCTTCATAATTACCTTTTCTAAAGCAAGCAAACATGCAACAACACAAATATGAACAAACAAAAAAACCAACCAGCTATTTAAAGCTGTTAATTTCTGGGCTTGGATGCCTATTTCATGCACCAAAAAGGTAAAGTTACAATTAATGGCTGTATCAAGAACTAAGCTAAAAATAAACGTTCGAGAACTTGCTCATCATATATTTTTCAGATTACTTTTGTGCAATTTATTTTCCCATCCTTCTGTTCCCCCTCACCATCTTTGCACAGATTTCCAGCAGAGGTTTTATGTCACTGTTCTGAACACTCAAGCTTGGAGTATGGTTGTTACCTATCTGGGAAAGACTGGCTTTGTACTTGTAGCAGTTCTCATTGGTATTTTTCTTCTTCTTTTTTTTCCTTTTATTCCCCTGGAGTCTGAAATGGACTCATTCATCCACAGAGGTGAAAGATTCAGATGTTTCACTTTAGCAGCCTTGCTCTGAGAAATATTTGCAGATGACTGAAGCAGAAAATTCTACATGCTCCAGTGCATGAGAACCTTGGTAGCACGCATAGTTTTGGTGGAATTTTATTTGTATGGAGTACCTTGAAATCTTACAGCACATCTGTAAGGTTGACTTCTAGCCCATACAACTTTAAAGTGTAAAGTAGTCATTAAATGTTCTGGCATGAATTTCTTTCAGAGTAAAATCATAGAATAGTTTGGGTTGGAAGTTGTCCTGGTGGGGCATAAATCCTATCAGGCCAGTTTAACTCTTTCTCTTCTCCTCCCTTTGTGGGTCTGGGAAGTTGAGTAGATGAGCAAACAATAAGGATTTGACCCCAGAAAAAGCTTGTGATCATGCTTTGTTACTCCACAGCCTGTGTCACTGGAAAGCTTGCTTTGGCTGCAAAATATGACCTGCTTGTCCTGAGAACCAAGCCCCGGGATCTGCAGAGCTTCTTATCCAGACTGAAGCAGCTGCTTCCCCAGGTGCTGTGCTGATGGAAGCCATAAGTGACCTGGACCAACTGCCTAGCAGCAGCTCAGCCACAGCCCAGCTGCTACCACTAGAGAAGCCACCACCAAAAGCCAAGCTGCAACTTGCCTGTTTCCAGAGACTGGGCAGTCCTGCTTACATTGCTTGCACCAAACTGGCATGGCCCTGGAAGCCAGGACACTGCCTTGGGCAGTCAGCAACACCATTCCAGAGGTACCCCATGAGCCACATAAGAGAGTCTCAGCCCTGGCAACAGAACTTTCTCCAGAGCTGGAAGCCCTCTCTCCAGCAGTGTGCTACACAAGCCAAGCAATGACAGCCTCTGGAGAGATTTCTCCAGAGTGACAGCCCCTCACAACATGTCCACATCTCTGCATGGTGGACAATATTTCTTGCTTTGTTCAAATTGATACATTCATATTGCATTCTCTGGGTTATAATTATTATAACTACAAGACCCTGGCAAGAGTCTGGAAACTCTTGCCAGGTGAGAGGCCTCGAGCACAAGCCCTACGAGGAAAGGCTGGGGGAGCTGGGATTGTTTAGCCTGGAGAAGAGGAGGCTCAGGGGTGACTTTATTGCTGTCTTACAACTACCTGAGGGGTGGTTGTGGCCAGGGGGAGGTTGCTCTCTTCTCTCAGGTGGCCAGCGCCAGAACAAGAGGACACAGCCTCAGGCTGCGCCAGGGGAAGTTTAGGCTCGAGGTGAGGAGAAAGTTCTTCACTGAGAGAGTCATTGGCTACTGGAATGGGCTGCCCAGGGAGGTGGTGGAGTCGCCGTCCCTGGAGCTGTTCAAGGCAAGGTTGGACATGGCACTTGGTGCCATGGTCTAGCCTTGAGCTCTG
>WAAF01004795.1:61960-75118 GCA_013400475.1 Tricholaema leucomelas | reverse complement strand
AAGATGTTGAACAGGATTGGGCCCAGCACTGATCGTTGGGTATGGTAGTACAAACCTGATGGTATACTGGAGCTGAGAAATCAGGGAGCACTGTACTTGCCCCATTCATAACTGATATTTATGAGATGCTATAATCAGCTAGACTGTAAATATGAAAATATTTAATATGGTATTAGTGCCTTTAGTTCCTTCATCAGCTTGAAATTGATCACTTTTCCAGTGTAATGTTTCATTTACAGAATTGTATATTGAATCAGTACTGATGATATGGGATAATATATGATGATATGTGCCTCTCTAACTAATTTATTACAATCATCCAAGTATCTTTTCTGTTTCTAGAGGAAAAAAACTGCAAGATATGAAGTACTCTGACACATAAATGCGTTTCCATAGCATACACTGAAGTGGCTTCAAATTGCAAACAAAGTACCCCAACCACCACTCCTTAGTGTAAAATGGAGATAAGATGCTAAATTTTGAGGGAAGATATCAAATGGAGATAAGATGCTAAATTTTGGGGTGAGGTACAAAACTGAGATAAGATGTAAATTGAAGTAGGATGCTAAAATTTGGGGTGAGATGCTGAATTGATGTAAGATGCTAAATTGATGTAAGATGTGTCCCTGCCCATGGCAGGGGGGTTGGAACTAGATGATTCTTGTGGTCCCTTCCATCCCTGACTGATTCTATTCTATACTAACTATAAAAAAAAGGGGTATTTGTTGAGAACTCCAATGAGCCTTTTGGAAACATACCGTAAGTAGCTGTCTTATAAGCAGAACTGAGGAGAAGATACCTTTATATATCAGAATTTAATGGCTTATATTTTAAGGTTCTTGGAAGCAAATGTCAGACCTTTAATAACTGCCATTCTACCTCTTCTGCCCTACATTCAAACTTACTTTGAACGAGAACAAGTGGAAAGGCTTTTATTTTATTTTCTTTGGATACTCTTACCGAGATGTAAGTAAACAAACACTCTCTAGAACATTTCTGATGTTCTGCACTCAGACTGGCTGCTATTTTTAGATGTACTGCTAAGTTGTCTGCTCCTCTGCTGGAACAAATGCTGAATGGATCAATGATGTAAGTACACTCAGGATACATTGAGTTCTCCCTCAAGTTACAGGTTAAAAATATCAGACAACTGAAGTGGATGGAACCAGTGGATGTGACTTTGTGTCTCACAATCTAGGTTACTTCACTGTGTAGTAACTATCTCAACATGTTTGAGACTCTGAGGAACTGAGTGATTTATGTGCTAGTTGCATATCTGGATTTGCATAGAAACAGTGGGAGATACTCAGAGAGTTGTAAGAATGATAAAAAAGCTTTCAGACTCAAGGTTGGATTGTTCAGTGGCAAGCTGCCAGCACATTTCCAGTAAGTACTTTTCCTCCCTCCTTAATGATTACTTCTCAGTGAATCTATAGAAACAATGCTACTCTAACGTGGTTTAGAAAAGTTTTCACCCTTCCAATTGACACAGAGCACAAACAAGCAACTACAACAGCAACAACAGGAAAAAAGGGGAAGAAAAATCAGAGAATCACAGAATCAAGCAGGTTGGAAGAGACCTCCAAGATCATCCAGTCCAACCTAGCACCCAGCCCTAGCCAGTCAATTAGACCATGGCACTAAGTGCCTCATCCAGTCTTTTCTTGAACACCCCCAGGGACAGTGACTCCCCCACCTCCCTGGGCAGCCCATCCCAATGGCAAATCACTCTCTCTGTGAAGAACTAATGCAGAAATATACCTGGCCGTTTATATTTGGTAAGACAGTGACTAGGAATATCTGTCTCGTGTGACTCATGACTGTCTACATTGAAACATTTGCTACCAACCCTTCTATTTTTGGACTGATAGCAGCAGAGGATGCAAAACTCCAGGTCCAAATCCTCTTTCTTCAGGGAACACTTTTCTTTAAGTTACAGTAAAAACAGTCAATCAAATGGTGTACATACAGAGGTGTTTGAACCTACTTCTGTTAGTGTGTGTGCACACTCAGAGATAGATACATTTATTTGGAGCAGTACTGTTTTTAATAAGCCTCCCAAATAGAAAACCATAGTGGCTGGCATTTTAGAAGTGCAGGAAGTGTCATCTGTGCTGGTCAGTGACAAATGGACAGAGAGACATCCTCTGAAGCGAACAGTCTCAGTAGTGATACGCATTTTGTTTCTTAGGGACAGATGGAGAGAGATGATAATTTAATGACCTTCTCCCTGTAGATTCAAACACCTGCAATCCAGCAGGAAATGTTGCTCGTGTACTGCTGGCCATATAACTGCTGAACAGGTGTCTTTCACACCAAGGAATGCAGCAGGAACAAGCTTCCAGGACATCTGAGTTATGAACATTTCAGTGTGCTCACTATTAGGTTGCAAGAATGATGACTTTATATATATATATATATATATGTATATATGTGTGTGTGTGTGTATAACTATGTGTGTGTGTGTGTATATATGTGTGTGTGTGTATATATATGTCTTGTGCCTGTTTTATTACTCTGAACTTGCACTCCTCAGGCTTGCATTTCAAAGGCTTTTGTTTTCTTCTTTAATTTCCTTTGATTTTCAAAAGCTCTGGGCCTATTGGATGGATTCCCACATTTTGCTTTGGAATATCTAGAAGGAGTCTCAGAACTGCAGAATAAGACTGTTTCTTCCACCTGCTGTTTTTAATCTTTTTTGTTGATTAAATATAGATAAGAAAGGGACTTACAAACTTAGGCACATGGGAACAGCCTTGGCAGAGGGGGTCTGCATAGGGCAGGTGACCAAGCACTTAGAGAGTCATACTCCATGCATATGTAATAAGTAAGAGTAATAATTGCATTAGATAGGTGTGACTTTGCCTCCTTGGACTTTTGGGAGCGATCTAAGCAGGATGACTTTATAGAACTACACAAATGGAAATTCCACTTCTTGTCTGAGAAGGTTTTTGGGTTTGTTTGTTTGTTTGTTTGTTTGTTTGTTTTTTGTTTGTTTGTTTGTTTGTTTGTTTTTATTTCAGCGACAATCTCACTCCCTTGATCTCCAGATTAAAAAACAAAGTACAAACAACAACAACAAACACCAACCCCAAAACAAACAAACAACTAATCAGGGGGGAAAAAAGTCCTTATTTCCAGTCTTCTCTGAATGAAAAACTGGAAGAATATTTTTCTATGCATAGCTTATAGAATTAAATCAAGCAAACCCAAAACATAGTTGTGAATGATGTCGTGGAGGCATTCACAAAGTAGACAGCAACAACCACCCAAAAATTTAATGTACCCCAAAATACTCAGCCCTTTTCTGACACAATTACATTACAAGTTTGGATGTCAGTCAGGAATATACTAGAACCAATTAAACTTTAAGCTTAAAATAATATTCTTTCTTGAAAGATGAACCTCCTGCTCAATGGTATTCAAAACATATACTCATCAAAGTGAAAGTGAGAACTCACTTAATGGAAGTTTAAAAGACACATAGGTAAGGTACTAAGGGACAGGACTTAGAACCAGACATGGTAGAATTAGAATAGAATAGAATCAATCAGGTTGGAAGAGACCTCCAAAATCATCCAGTCCAACCTAGCCCTAGCCAGTCAGCTAGACCATGGCACTAAGTGCCTCATCCAGGCTTTTCTTGAACACCTCCAGGGACAGTGACTCCACCACCTCCCTGGGCAGCCCATTCCAATGCAAATCACTCTCTCTGGCAAGAACTTCCTCCTAACATCCAGGATAGACCTCCCCCGACACGGCTTGAGACTGTGTCCCCTTGTTCTGTTAGGTGATGGTTGGACTTGATGATCTTAAAGGCCTTTTCCAACCAAAACAATTCTATGATTCTAAGTATCCTTAAATGATATCCCATTCTAAGAGGAGAGTATCTGACTGTCAGATTGCTTGCTCTGTGGACACCAACTCAAAATATCTCTGTAGCTGTACTCCATTTAAACCTGAAGTCAAGGGTGCAGTGTGAGCAGTTCTAACTAGTTGGAGGGCCAAGCCCACAGAACCAGACGAAAGTAGAGCAAGAGTCCAGGCCCAGTGACACCTTTGATGTCTGGGAGGTACGAAGCTGATCAGCCTCTTTCAAGCCTTGGCCTTTTGTCAGGTGTCTGTTGGGCTTTTATGTTTCTGTCAGGTTGGCTGCACATACCACAAGTGTGCATCCATCAGAAAACAAAGATCTGTGACTAAAGGGTAGCTCATCTATCTGTGAAATGGGAGTCTCAGAATACAAATAAAGAGAACTAAAAATGAATTTTTTTTTTTTTATTAAAGTCCTCATGATTTAATAAAGACTCATAGGGTTCATCTGTGCAGGGTTACCACTGGAAATGTTTGAGTTGAATTTGTGCTTTATTTGTTTATCAACACAGTAGAATTGTAGAGAGGTGTGTGCAATGTACACTTAAATCAATGCCATTTTGCTGAATCCAATACATTGTCAATTGCTTCTGAAATCAGTGACAGTACTTTAGAACCAATAGCATGGTAGTGTTCTATATAAACAGGTTTTCTCTCAAAGTGTGTATTTATAGAAGCCAGTAAATTTTTGTCAGTCAATACATTTTCATTTATATCAATGCATTTATCTCTCGGCTCAAGATTTTTCCAGTCTGAAGTACTTGCCCACCTGATGCATATTTCCACACAGCATATACCCACTCAAGTTAACACAATACAGCAACATCTGCTGTCCTGCTATGAATGAATATAAAGTACTTCTGTGGAATTCAATGCATATTTTTGGAAACAAGATATTTGAAGCCATGACACTTTACATTAAATCAGCATGGCAGTACAGCAACCAAGATTTGAACAGAGAGTGTTTTGCTGAACAAAACCTAGACCTAGCTGAATATGTATTCAGATGATTTCCAAGTGGAACAAAAATGCTTTCAAGTAGTGATGGGAAAACCAATTCTCGTAACTCAAGCAACTTTGGATTTCTGCAGTCTCCAATTCTTTGGGCTGATAGGTGAAAGGCAAAAGATATCAGAAACCAAGCTCTCGAAATCTCATTAGAATTTCTCTCCCTTACTTGCTAAGTGTAGCAGCCAGTAGTGGAAAAGTGATTAGTTTTGATTCAGATCCAAAAAGGCACGAACAGAAGTCCCCATTATTTCCATCCACATTGCAGATCAACAGAGGAAATCTTTATCCTGCAGAAACTCAATTTTTTTTCCCAATGTTTAATCTCAGAAGACCTTCTTCAAAGCAAACACACAGGTGTGAGGAGGTAAGACACTTTGCTGTAGCTGCCTTCATACCACAGCGCTGCTGTTAGGAATCTTGATCTCTTCACTGATAATCATCGTTCTGTGTAGCATCAAAACATTTTCTGTTATTCAGATTTGAAGATGATAGAAATATAAATCTTTTTTTTCAGCATAAGATGTTGAGTCATTTATAAGCAACTTTTACTGGTAGAATATTCACGTTTGAATGGTAGATGTTTTCCCGTCTCTCTGCACTGCAGAATTTAAAAGTTGATGACTAAAGAAGCATAATAAGAAGATTGCTTGCCCATGAACTCTAGTTCCAATTAACAGAAGATTAAGAGGACTATTTTAAATATCCATAATATAATTAGAAATAGGATCCTTTCTAACTAAAGTGCATAAAAAATGTCCTCATACTGCTAAAAGACTTTATCTGACAGAAGTAAACAAAGTAAAACAAGAACAGTGACAGGTACCAAAGGAGAAAATAGTTAATCTTAGCTTTGAATCAAAATAGTTAATGATTAATATTATGTTTGCTAAATTTCTGTGCTAGTTTGAGCCTAGCTAGAATGTTTTGGTGAAAAGAACTAGATAATAGGCTGAGAAATTAAAACAATGGTGAGGTCTACTTTGCTCATAGTCTTGCTGAGATGTGTAGAAAGGAAAAGCAAAACAGAAGATAAAGTCACTTTGCTCTGCACTTTGCTGGGGCACTGCGTGCTGGGCTGTGCTCTCAGCTCTTTGCCTGCTGGGAAGCAGAGGCTGCTGGCTGAACTCCATCTTGCTTTCTAACCTCACCCTCCATTTGCTTTGCTGATTCACCTTTGCTTCTTAATCCTCTTGGCCGAACCTCCATTCTTCCTTGGGACTGGGGTAAGGTTGAGAGGGGTAGGGGAAAGGTGAGGGGGTGGTTGAGAGCCCCTCCTGGGGACTCAGGATTCTGGGAGGGGAGTTGTGTTTCTGTATTACCTTTTCACCTTGTCTATTTCTGTATATATCTGTATCTACTGTAAATACCTGCTTGTATATTGTGCCAGCTGTAAATATAAGCTTCATTCAAATTTCCAGAGCTGGCTGAGTCTAGTCTGGGTGATTTTCCAAAGTGTGAGGGGCAGGGAATACCCAAACCATCACAATTTCTTTCATCCTTGCTTCCACCAAAAGACACTAGTGCTGGTGTTGCACCCTGGAATAAGCGACTCTTGGGCCACCAGTATGGTTAGATGGTCATTCTCCCTTTATTTCCATGTTACAGTGAGTTATATGCTTACTTGGAAGAGGCATGCACAGCTAACTTAGTTCAAGATTGGTACATGTGGAAAGTACAGATTGGTCCAGGGTTATATGTGAGGTACAGACAGGTTAACATTACAATAACCACCTGTAGAGTCCGTCCCCTGCAGCTGCATGTGGGGAGTGCCACCCCCATGCCTCCGAGATGGATTCAAGGATGCTTAGCAGCGCGGGTTTGTGCGGGGTTGGGAAAAGCCAAGCGACAACTCAATATGAGCTAGCAACAAGGCTATTCAGCTTTATTGAGAGAGCATCAGGGTTCAAGTTACAGAGGACTAATTTTCTGGTCACAGTGAGAAAAGGTGAGCATGTCCAGCATGTAATGTGGTACATCCAAAGATTGGTATTTGCATATTCCCCCACCTGTGGTGCCTTCATAACTTCTGGTTAAGGTGAGTAAAAGGTGACACGTCCAGTATGCAACGCGGTGCTGTTAATCTCATATTCCCCCCTACTTGCAGTTACTGCTATAGCTGAGATGCCCTCCTATCCTGGACACAGTCCCAGGGAGCTGCTTATCAGAAAGCTCAAGGCCACATTCCTTTGAGCTTCTTCACACACAGCTCTGTGACTTACTGCAGTCCCAATACTCAGACCTTACATCCAAGGCTTGATTGTACAAGCTTCTAGGGGCTCGTACCCCCATTCCTTCAGCCAGTTCCCAACAGGTTTGCTCATTCTTATCAGTTCATGTCCTGTTAGCAAGAAATCCTTCCACACACTAATAAAGGGGAGTTTTAAATATTCTATATAATATGCCATGGAAACAGTTCTGTCATATGAGTTCTCAAAATGACAACATCGTAATAGATTAAAAATCAGATATACACAGAACTAGATCCATTCCTGCAACCTTTTTACAGTGGACAGTCATATCCAGGGAAAAAAAGAATATGTTTTCATGTAAGGATTTATATTTCCATGATACTGCTTGACCTTAGGCTGCTGATATTTATGCAATACAGTTTCTTATAACCATACCAAATGTGACTTTAATGATGCTCCCCAGATTTGAACTGCAAATGATAAACTGTTTATGATTTCTGATTGTTCAGATTAAGCCTAATTAAGTCTTTTCTATTCAGAGAAATATTACACATTGTGAGAGGATTTTTTTAATTGGAAAAGCAAAGTCAGTATAAATAATTAAAAATAATTTCTTGCTGAACAGTCTGGAAATGTAATTTCAAATGCTGTTTATCAGTTTCATTCATGAGGCTCCCCACCGGTTAATTTTTGGAGCACATGTATGAGAACTGTAAGCTTTACAGCCTCCTGGAATCTACTTCTTCATTACATCAAGATTAAAAAAGAAGAAGTTATACCTTAATAAACTATTGTATGTAGACTTTAATTTCATAAATTGAATTTTCTCAGAGCATTCTCCTCAAACATGGCTATTTCTCTGTAACAAATGTGCAGTCCTTGATAAGGATTGGTAGAAAGAAAGTTTACTGTACTGCCCATAGAAGAGAGATTTATCACTCTGATTTTGCACAGACCTTCTGAAGAACACAATCTAATTTGCAAATACTTTCACAGGTCATACTTTAAAGTATTGAAAGCCTCCAATGAAGTCTCCTGAAACCCTTCTTTTCCCCAGATTGAACAACCCCAACTCTGTCAGCCTTTTTTTGTCGGAGAACTGTTCCAGGACTTTGAACTATGAAAGAAATTCCGAATGTAAAGGATCAAGATCATAACAAGGCTGAAGTGAAGCTGAGGCATTTTCTTTATAAAGAGGAGGTATTTGAGGAGGTGCTACAGAAACCAGCCTGAGAGTTGCCTAGGCATAATTTGTATGGATCTGTTCTTCACAAGAACTCTTCAGCTACTATGGTACACAGCTGCTATAAAACAGTGAGCTTGTACTAATTCCTTTTTTCATATTGTGAATTAGCTCACTGTCACTTCAACAGAGTTAAACAGCTCTCTCAAAAAAGCTGTCAATAACATTCATTTTAATTAAAGAGTTATGTTTTGTGTAATTTTTTACATTGATATTATCAGGAACAGTGTGGCCAGCAAGACGAGGGAGGTTATTCTTCCCCTCTACTCAGCACTGGTCAGGCCACACCTTGAGTCCTGTGTCCAGTTCTGGGCTCCTCAAATTCAGAGAGATGTTGAGGTACTGGAACGTGTCCAGAGAAGGGCGATGAAGTTGGTGAGGGGCCTGGAACACAAACCCTATGAGGAGAGGCTGAGGGAGCTGGGGGTGTTTAGTCTGGAGAAGAGGAGGCTCACGGCAGCCCTCATTGCTGTCTACAACTACCTGAAGGGAGGTTGTAGCCAGGTGGGGGTTGGTCTCTTCTCCCAGACAACCAGCAATAGAACATGGGGACACAGCCTCAAGTTGTGCCAGGGGAGGTATAGGCTGGATGTTAGGAGGAAGTTGTTGGCAGAGAGAGAGATTGGCATTGGAATGGGCTGCCCAGGGAGGTGATGGAGTCACTCTCCCTGGAGGTGTTCAAGAAAAGCCTGGATGAGGCACTTAGTGCCATGGTCTGGTTGACTGGCTAGGGCTGGGTGCTAGGTTGGACTGGATGATCTTGGAGGTCTCTTCCAACCTAGTTGATTCTATTCTATTCTATTTCATTCTATTCCATCCATTCCATTCCATTCCATTCCATTCCATTCCATTCCATTCTATTCTATTCTATTCTATATCTTGCTGGGAGATCTAGTGAGTTTAGTTTCAGTTTCACTGGTATGTGTAAAGGTGATAAAGACATTCGATGGGTTTGTGCATGTATAGGTTTATGCACACATACACATATAAAATTTCAAGTCCATAACATGAATATGATTTCCTATGTCTCTACTGTATGAAAGAAAGCATTCCACATTCTTCTGTTCATCTTCAATGAATGAAAAGTATGTAAATTTGTGGAACATACAATTATAATCACTTTATCCAGGCTGTCAGTCACCAGTCATGATAAAATTGTTATGTGATTATAATCCTATTCATATATTTCAGGCATTGGAACAGGCTGCCCAGGAAGGTGGTGGGATATTCCTAGAGATATTTAAAAGATGCATGGATGAGGCACCAAGAGATGTAGCTTAGCAGTAGTGATGGGATTGTGAGCTCTAGGCAAGAAGTTGGACTTGATGGTCTCAAAGATCTTTTCTACCCTTAAGTAGTTCAGTGATTCTATGATATAACCATTAAAGAAATTAAATAAAATCTCATAAACACAGGAGTAGGAAACTGGGAATTAGAAAGAAAAAAACCTCTGTGATTCAGTGTAGTTCCTGGATAGGAAACTGTTGGGAACTGGCTGAAGGAAAGGGGTACGAGTCCCTAGAAGCTTCTACAATCATGCCTTGGATGTAAGGTCTGAGTATTGGGACTGCAGTAAGTCACAGAGCTGTGTGTGAAGAAGCTCAAAGGAATGTGGCCTTGAGCTTTCTGATAAGCAGCTCCCTGGGACTGTGTCCAGGATAGGAGGGAATCTCGGCTGCAGCAGTAACTGCAAATGGGGAGGAATATGATATTAACAGCACCGCGTTGCATACTGGACGTGTCACCTTTTACTCACCTTAACCAGAAGTGATGAAGGACACCACAGATGGGGGAATATGCAAATACCAATCTTTGGATGTACCACACTACATGCTGGACATGCTCACCTTTTCTCACTGTGACCAGAAAATTAGTCCTCTGTAACTTGAACCCTGATGCTCTCTCAATAAAGCTGAATCCCCATGATGCTAGCTCATATTGGGTTGTCGTGTGGCTTTTCCCAACCCCGCAGGAAACTTTGCAGAAGCTAACTTGTTTTGGAACTTTTATCTCAAAATGAGAAAGAAAATAACGCAATTCCTCTGAGGTAGTTAAAAAGGTATTTTGACAGTGAAGCATATGCAACCAAGCCTTGCCAATGGCTGTCAAGTCAACATATGTCCAGTGCTTCCTTAGTACAAACACTTCCTGGCAACTGCAGGGTAAGGTATTGCTACTAGAACCATTTGAAATGTAGAGCCTTCCTTGTCTTAAAGTCAAAGTAGAAGTAGTGAGTGATACAAACCAAGAAATAAATAAATAATTGTCAAGGTTGTATTTTCAAGACTGCACAAAATTGTCTTCATTCTTTTTTTTTAAATTCCAACTACTCCTGTGAGAAGCATGACTAGTAACAGACTTATTAGCCCTTTCTTCCCAGTGACCGTTCCACCTTAACCTACTGTTAGTGCTCCTCCAAATGATACACTAGAAAATGAGAAGGGAATAATGTCTGTCTCTCAGACAACAGAGTATTTAAAGAATGAAAAATCTAACTAGGAAGTTAAATTGTCTGGTTACTCTGAGGGTAGAATAATATCCCCCACATAACTGGGAAGGTCTGGAAGATACCAAGAAGATACACTCAAAGATGTTAGCTGTCAAGATCCCTCCTTCATTCACTGACACTTCTGTCAACAACAACAAGAATTGCAGCTGACCTCACCTACACAAGTTCAGCACTAAGGACGGGCTACATTTACACACAAGAGAAAAATATGCATGTTAATGACATTAATTTGCTGAATTTGTTATGAGTATAGACCTTGCTACCATGGTGCTACTTGGTGTGAAAATGAAGCAATATTCAAGTTCTTCCCAGAGAGAGTGGTTTGCCATTGGAATGGGCTGCCCAGGGAGGTGGTGGAGTCACCATCCCTGGAGGTGTTCAAGGAAAGACTGGATGAGGCACTTAGTACCATGGTCTAGTTGACTGGCTAGGGCTGGGTGCTAGGTTGGACTGGATGATCTTGCAGGTCTCTTCCAACCTGCTTGATTCTATTCTGTTCTATACAGAGGTGTGAAAAAAATCAAATTATATGTAATCTCTCTCCAGGAGGAAAGTGTCACTGAATTTTATCTCTTGTACTGCATACGTCTGTGGCTGTTAAGCAATTAATATATTTACTGTGTTGGAGTATTTGTTGATTCAATTAATAATTATAACTTAAGCTTTCTGAATTATTGCCAATTTCCTAAAATAAAAGGTAACTTATAATGGCAGTAGAGAGACTCTTTATTATGCTACCTGGTNCTGGATGAGGCACTTAGTGCCATGGTCTAGTTGACTGGATAGGGCTGGGTGCTAGTTTGGACTGGATGATCTTGGAGGTCTCTTCCAACCTGTTTGATTCTATTCTATTCTATTCCCATATTTTATGTGGTTAAATATGTTAGATTGTTTATGTCTCTTACAGATAATCATAGAATCAACCAGGTTGGAAGAGACCTCCAAGATCATCCAGTCCAACCTAGCACCCAGCCCTAGCCAGTCAACTAGACCATGGCACTAAGTGCCTCATCCAGGCTTTTCTTGAACACCCCCAGGGACGGTGACTCCACCACCTCCCTGGGCAGCCCATTCCAATGCCAATCACTCTCTCTGGCAACAACTTCCTCTTAACATCCAGCCTATACTTCCCCTGGCACAACTTGAGACTGTGTCCCCTTGTCCTGTTGCTGGTTGTCTGGGAGAAGAGACCAACCCCCACCTGGCTACAGCCTCCCTTCAGGTAGTTGTAGACAGCAATGAGGTCTGCCCTGAGCCTCCTCTTCTCCAGGCAAAAGAACCCCGGCTCCCTCAGCCTCAAGAGAGTATCATATGAAACCTACAAGATCCACCTTAAAAGTGTCTCTAGAAAAAAAAAGAAATTTTACAATTACAGTTTTAATGACAATAGAGATTCAGTTAAAATAAGCAATAGATTCAGGTTCATTGATGCAAGTGGAATTTCTTACATGTGAATACAGCTACTTATCGAATGTTCTCAAGTCTTGAGGGGATCCTAGTTTTTCTCCGTATCATAAAGACAGAGACCAGTGCTGGAAGAGACTTCAAGAGGTTTCTACCCACACCATCTGTTCAAAGGAGGTGCTTCAATGCAAGTATTCTAAGCACCTGAGTTTTATCAGTACCATAGAAATTGTTGTGTGAACTATCATCTTCTTGAGGAAACCAGGAAATCTTTTAGCTTTGTAAACAAACTTCTGGTGAAGAAGCTTTATGTTCTGTGATATATGTTATAAAATTTAAAAAGTTAGGGATTTTTATCCTGCATTTTTATAGGAAGGCAGTACCAGAAATGGAATATGTATGTGTGCTAGTTTAAGCCTAGCTGGGATGTTTTGGTGAGAAGAATTGGATCATAGGCTGAGAAATGGAAACAATGGTGAGGTCTACTTGGCTCACAGTCTTGCTGAGATGTGTAGAAAGGAAAAGCAAAACAGAAGATAAAGTCACTTTGCTCTGCATTTCGCTTGGGGCACTTGGCTCTAGGCTGTGCTCTCAGCTCTTTGCCTGCTGGGGAGCTGAGGCTGCTGGCTGAACTCCATCTTGCTTTCTAACCTCACCCTCCATTTGCTTTGCTGATTCACCTTTGCTTCTTAATCCTCATGGCCGAACCTCCATTCTTCCTTGGGACTGGGGTAAGGTTGAGAGGGGTAGGGGGAAGGTGAAGGGGTGGTTGAGAGCCCCTCCTGGGGACTCAGGTTTCTGGGAGGGGAGTTGTGTCTGTATTACCTTTTTACCTTGTCTATTTCTGTATATATCTGTATCTACTGTAAATATCTGCTTGTAAATTGTGCCAGATGTAAATATAAGCTTCATTCAAATTTCCAGAGCCG
>WAAF01004795.1:0-61935 GCA_013400475.1 Tricholaema leucomelas | reverse complement strand
GGGTGGGGGATACCCAAATCATCACAATATGTATGGAGATAAATAGATCCCTTGTCTTTTAGAAGCTCTCAGATACTTCTAAAACTACAATTATTTCTGTGAAATGTAATTATTTGACATAAATAATGAAAAACTGCAATGCAATTAAATAGTAGATTTATTGCCATAATTTAAGTAAGCCCATACCTTATTGCTATGGAAAAAAAAAAAACAAAAAACAAACAACTTCTTTAAAATTCTCTTATTTTTAGTTCTTTTAAGAAAAAAAGAAACAGCAAGCATGTATGTGGATAAAGAAGCCCAGAAGGAAATTTTTAGCTATCCTCTACAGACTTAGGGCCTTTTTTTTTCTTTTAATTGTTTGCAATAGTCAGCTTCTTAAAAAGACACAGATTGAATAAACCTCATTAAAACTCTGCTGGAAACTTAAAGGGTATTTGACAATTACTGCACAGTGAAGTGAGACTTTGCTTGTTGTAGTTAAAAAATAACATCTGCCATCAGCTTTCCAGCAACAAGATCTGTTCAAATAACCATTGGAGACAATTTAAGAAAAAAAAAATCAGTCTGTCATTCACTGNTTGTCCTGTTGCTGGTTGTCTGGGAGAAGAGACCAACCCCCACCTGGCTACAGCCTCCCTTCAGGTAGTTGTAGACAGCAATGAGGTCCCCCCCGAGCCTCCTCTTCTCCAGGCTAAACAACCCCAGCTCCCTCAGCCTCTCCTCATAAGTTTTGTGTTCCAGGTCCTTCACCAGACTTGTTGCCCTTCTCTGGACACCTTCCAGCATATCATCTCCCTTGAATTGAGGAGCCCATAACTGGACACAGTACTCAAGGTGTGGCCTGACCGGTGTTGAGTACAGGGGAAGAATAACCTCCCTTGTCCTACTGGCCACACTGTTCCTGATACAGACCAGGATGCCATTGGCTCTCCTGGCCACCTGGGCACACTGATGGCTCATCTTCAGCCTACTGTCCACCAGTACCCCCATGTCTCTTTCTTCCTGGCTGCTCTCCAGCCACTCTGTCTCCTGCCTTTAGCACTGCTTGGGGTTGCCGTGGGCAAAGTGCCATGTCTACATTTTCATGCATATATTGCTAATATTAGAGAATCTACAACAGTGGCAGGCATCCAAGAATACATTGAAAACATAATTGCTAAGGCTACATCTTTGCTGTTTCCAACTTTTATGTGCAAATACATTAAAGAGTTTCATATTCCAAAAGGACTTCAAACCATGCATGTGTTTTATGGTTAGTTGTTTGGGGAAATATTGACTGTAAAGCTTCACAGAATTGTATACTCTTTAACAAAGTGCTTTTTAGGCTGCAAAAGGTCTGCTGCACAACTCCATAAACAAAATAAGTGTCTACTATTTGCAGTGAATGCTGACATGGCAGCCCCACCAGTGCTGAATAGAATTCTTAGCTCCCAAACACTGAGGAGCAGTAGCATTCACAGAGAAGCCTGGATGAGACAGTGCCAAGGTCTAGTTGACTGGATAGGGATGAATGATAGGTTGGACTGGATGACCTATGGATGATTGGACTGGATGAGTCTGTTCTATTCTAACACACATGTGTAGCTGGATTCTCAATGTATCTCCAAGCAACACTATTATTTGAGGGAAAAAAAATCTCCTACTTTAAAAGATAATCTTTGGGAGATCAAGAAAAATACCTTTATTTCAGAGAAGTTTTCTTCTAGCCTTTCAAAATGAAGATTTGTTTGGTATCCTGTGAGCTTGTGCAAGTCCTCAGACCTGGCTTCACATCTCTGGTGATGAAATACAATTTTTCTTTAGCAGTATGCTGCCATCAGGCAGCAGATATTCCAAGCTGTCCTCAACTTCCATGAGGCCAGCGTTACTGAGTTTTGAAAAACTGAATGTAGTGAGATTTTACTGTTATTGCATCAAGTGACAGAAACAGATTTACTAAAATCTCCTTGAGACCTTTGCAGGAAATTTCTACTGCATCTGGCTGGCTGGAGCCTTGAAAGATCACTTGTCAGAGTCCTAAGGCTGAGAGATCCTCATTGACAAATCCAGATCTAGCCCTCAGTCATCTGCAAGCACAGGGGAGCTAAATGGCTGCTGGTGGCAGGAAAGGCATTCCAACCTCTCATATAAATAGCTACTGCAGAATTCTACTGAACCTTCTCTCTGCAATATGTGTCAAACACAAGGAATTCTGAACAACTTTCTCACACCACACAATGCAGTGGCAGTTTCACTCATATATGTAAATACATACTTTGAAGCTTTGACCTCAGTTGCCAATTATCTCAGTGCTATCCAGATCACTTCCTTTACTATACAGACACAACATTACCTCCTCTTGATAGTCTTTTGGTTGCTGTAGTTTTGAATGTGATACAAATTATTCCTTATACCACTGTGAAGGTCTCACTTCCCTTGAAGAGTATGTAGATGGTCCTGAGATACAGTCTCACAGTATCACCAAGGTAGGAAGAGACCTCATAGATCATCAAGTCCAACCTGTTACCACAGAGCTCAAGGCTAGACCATGGCACCAAGTGCCATGTCCAATCCTGACTTGAACAGCTCCAGGGACGGCGACTCCACCACCTCCCTGGGCAGCCCATTCCAGTAGCCAATGACTCTCTCAGTGAAGAACTTTCTTCTCACCTCAAGCCTAAATTTCCCCTGGTGTAGCTTGAGGCACCTCTTCATAACCACAAGTCTTCTCAAAAGTGCCTTGTGATAAATTCAGACCAAACACTGGAAGTTAGTGTAGGAGTTGCATAGCCACTAGGCATTGCCTGCCAGATGTCTGTGGGAACACAGAGTGCAGAAGAGCTGTGGGAACGGAGTGAAGGAGAATAACAACAAGTGGATGCTGACCTTGGTTCCCACCAGCTGCTGGCTACCTCATCGCAGAAGGGCTAGATAACGGACACGTCGTTAACAAGGATAACAAGGCGTGGTTAATGCTGATGGAGTGGGTTGTCCTTGACTAATTATGCTAATGTGTAGGTGTGTGCTCTGTTGGCTCAGTGTATATATTTGGGCTGTAACGCAATAAAATTGCCTCTGGCAAAATTCACATTGAATCACCTGGAGTCCTGCATGGCAAGGCCTTGATCACAGGTCTGCAGGCCTTTGGACCGCAGCAAGCAGTTAGTAGAAGCAGCACAGCCTGCAACAGATGTCCAGGAGGGAGGTGGGAATATTTTCATAGAATCATAGAATGGTTTATGTTGGAAGGGACCTCAAGGATCATCCAGCTCCAACCCCCTGCCATAGGCAGGGACACCTCCCACTAGAGCAGGTTGCTCAAGGCCTCATCCAGCCTGGCCTTAAAAGCCTCCAGGCAGGAAGCATCCACAACCTCCCTGGGCAACCTGTGCCAGTGTCTCACCACCCTCACTGTAAAGAACTTCCTCCTAACATCCAGTCTAAATCTCCCCTCTTCCAGCTTAAACCCATTCCCCCTCGTCCTGACATTACCAGACCTTGTCAATAGTCCCTCCCCAGCCTTCCTGTAGGCCCCCTTCAGATACTGGAAAGCCACTCTAAGGTCTCCTCGAAGCCTTCTCTTCTCCAGGCTTTTTATTGTAAAACCTCTAAGAGGCACGAGATAGATCAAGCATGATGTTGACACACGTGTGTGACTTCAAACAGCCTTTGAGGACTTCACAGGATAACAATATGATGGGCTAAATTTAGCAGGCATTTGTGTTCGGCTATGGCAAACAGGACAGGCACTAACAAACATGGTCACACTTTGAGTAAAGTGATTTTCAGCATGAACAGTCAGCAACTGGCAGTGAATTTTACTTACGCTTTCTTCTTTGACATTAATTTGTACTAAGTTTATGCGTAAACAGAAATACTTTGCCTGTTGCAAATCTTCTAAAGCACAATTGACAAAGAAATGAAAGGCTTTTCATGGCTTTTGAGATGACTCTAAACTTACACTCTGTTTTAAGGGAAATTAAAATGTACTTTCCTAAAATACATGTTTGCTAAATGAGCTGGTACAAAAGAAGGCTTTTATGAAATACCTTTCTTCTGGAAGAAAGGTAGAGATTCATCTACATTAAATTTTCAGCTCCTCTGTAAATTTGTTTAAATATGATTTTCGTTCCACCTTAAATTATGTGGTATTCTGGTTTAGATCTTTCCTGATTTTGTAGATGTCTAAAGTAATTAAAAAAAAAAAACAACTATTGTACAGCAGTGCTTATGTAATGATGACACCAAGCTAGGAGCAGCTGTGGAGCTGTTGGAAGGTAGAAGAGTCCTGCAGAGGGACCTAGACAGGCTGGATGGGTGGGCAGAGGCCAATGGGATGAGATTGAACAAGGCCAAGTGCAGGGTACTGCACTTTGGCCACAACAACCCCAAGCAGTGCTACAGGCTGGGGACAGAGTGGCTGAGAGCAGCCAGGAGGAAAGGGACCTGGGGGTACTGGTGGATAGTAGGCTGAAGATGAGCCAGCAGTGTGCCCAGGTGGCCAAGAGGGCCAATGGCATCCTGGCCTGGATCAGGAACAGTGTGGCCAGTAGGACGAGGGAGGTTATTCTGCCCCTGTACTCAACACTGGTCAGGCCACACCTTGAGTACTGTGTCCAGTTCTGGGCTCCTCAACTCAAGAGAGATGTTGAGGTGCTGGAACGTGTCCAGAGAAGGGCAACAAAGCTGGTGAGGGGCCTGGAACACAAACCCTATGAGGAGAGGCTGAGGGAGCTGGGGTTGTTTAGCCTGGAGAAGAGGAGGCTCAGGGCAGACCTCATTGCTGTCTACAACTACCTGAAGGGAGGTTGTAGCCAGGTGGGGGTTGGTCTCTTCTCCCAGACAACCAGCAACAGAACAAGGGGACACAGCCTCGAGTTGTGCCGGGGGAGGTCTAGGCTGGATGTTAGAAGGAAGTTGTTGGCAGAGAGAGTGATTGGCATTGGAATGGGCTGCCCAGGGAGGTGGTGGAGTCAGTGTCCCTGGGGGTGTTCGAGAAAAGCCTGAATGAGGCACTTAATGCCATGGTCTAGTTGAGTGGCTAGGGCTGGGTGCTAGGTTGGACTGGATGATCTTGGAGGTCTCTTCCAGCCTGCTTGATTCTATGATTCTATGATAATATAGCTATGTCATTAAAACCTTTTTCTTTATTTCAGTGCTGATGACACCTTTGCCTGTCTGGTGTGGTTCATTTGCAGCTAGATGAGGTGCTGTCAAATGGTCCTGCTGCAGTCATACAGAACTTACACAATAAGCATCTGGCCATCTTTATCCTCTTTTCCTTTTTTCCTTTTTTTTTTTTCTTTTCCTTTTACTTTGTCCTTCTATTGTTTGTTTGTTTGTTTGTTCCCACAATGATCTGTTGTTTCTAGATATCCAGAAATATTTTGATGATATTACATTGTTAGTGCCTTGGTCTAGTTGATTGGCTGGGGATGGGTGCTAGGTTGGACTGGATGATCTTGGAGGTCTCTTCCAACCTGGTTGATTCTATTCTATTCTATTCTATTCTATTCTATTCTATTCTATCTTATTCTATTAGAATCTAGCTCTGGAAAGGTTATGTTAGGCATATGTTGGATGAATTAACAGTTGTGATGGGGAAAAAAAATCCCACATTTTGGCAAACAATCAGTGGGGTTTGGCTTTGTTTGTTTGTTTTTATTCCATGAATTTCACTGTTTCCTGACTTCTATTAAAAATGCATAAAGTTTTTGATTAGTTTATCACAATGTGGAACCAAACAACGGGGTATGACAGAATTTAATTTGGCTGCAAAAGAGCCATTCCCTTGGTGCAGTGACTGGGATCACCCAGTCAAAGCCAGAGTAAAGGTTAGGAAACACATCATAGTCAGTATGTCAGGATGTATTTTATAACACCACAGATAACCTTATCCTTCCAATGATTTGAAAATGAGAGGGAGAGAAGGAAGAGATATCGAAACAGAAAACTCATATGAAAGCTACTTTCAAGAAGCTCCTTTTCACTTTTCTGCACCAATGCCTTTCAGTTATTAATTTTTTCTGCTTAATGAATGCAGGCTTTCTAGAGGGAAAGACAAACAAAAATATAGATTCTAAGATTAAATTTCCTTGATGCTTTGAATTAAAAAGAATTACTTTAAGATACAGTCTCCCTATGCACATAGATAGTGATGTGTATGGATTAGTTTTGATTGTATTAACAGTGAGGTTAACCAAATAACCATCATGATAAAAAAAACTTACTGTGAATAAAAATGCTGCTACTAATAATACAGGTCTTTAGTGCAATTGCAGTCCCACTGAGAAAGTTAATGAGTTTTCACACTTATGTATTTAGTCTTATATAAGACAAAACTGAAGTTAGGGGACGTAGCAAGAGACAATGTGATTCTGCTGGACAGGGTAATGCAATGATAGCACTGTAGATCCAGGTAAAAATACTGACAGTTAACTGAGTGACACATTTGAACTGAAGAGTGAAAGATCAGGTTTTCTGCTATCAGTATTGCTTCCCTCTCTGTTGTTTAGAATAGATTTTTAATCACACTGTCCAAGTGACTAACCCTAAGTCAAGTGACATTTTAATTGCTTAAAATCTGCAGTTTAAAAAGTGTATTCTGCAAAATAGCTCAAATGGCCACAACAGGTGTAGCTTTGTCTTTTCTTTTTTTTTTTTTTTTTGAGAGAGAGAAAAGGCAAAATTTCATCCAGTCTGTCCTCCTTGAAAATAAGGATCCAAAGTGGCTGAGAATAGCAAGCCTGTGCTACAAAATATGCTCATCCTGCAGTGAAAATACTTTCTACAAGGAGAATTTACAGAATCAAGCAGGTTGGAAGAGACCTCCAAGATCATCCAGGCCAACCTAGCACCCAGCCCTATCCAATCAACCAGACCATGGCACTAAGTGCCTCATCCAGGCTTTTCTTGAACACCTCCAGGGACGCTGACTCCACCACCTCCCTGGGCAGCCCATTCCAATGCCAATCACTCTCTCTGGCAAAAACTTCCTCATGTTCTCTTTCTTTAGATTTCTTTCCTATAACATTGGGTTCCCACCTTAAAAATCCCGTTTCCTTTCCTAACTCCCATCTCAAAGATACAAAATATATTCTTCATTTTAAATGTGGATGCAAGATTTATCAGCATTATTTCTCCACTTCTCTTCTTATTCAGCACTAAGATGAATTTTGGAGCAGTGTGCTATTTGCCCCCCAGTTTAGAAGGGACATTGAGATGCTTGAGCATGTCCAGAGAAGGGCGACGAGGCTGGTGAGAGGCCTCGAGCACAGCCCTACGAGGAGAGGCTGAGGGAGCTGGGATTATTTAGCCTGGAGAAGAGGAGGCTCAGGGGAGACCTTATTGCTGTCTACAACTACCTGAGGGGTGGTTGTAGCCAGGAGGAGGTTGCTCTCTTCTCTCAGGCAGCCAGCACCAGAACAAGAGGACACAGCCTCAAGCTGCGCCAGGGGAAATTTAGGCTTGAGGTGAGGAGAAAGTTCTTCACTGAGAGAGTCATTGGACACTGGAATGGGCTGCCCAGGGAGGTGGTGGAGTCGCTGTCCCTGGAGCTGTTCAAGGCAAGATTGGACGTGGCACTTGGTGCCATGGTCTAGCCTTGAGCTCTGTGGTAACGGCTTGGACTTGATGATCTATGAGGTCTCTTTCAACCCTGATGATACTGTGAGATTGTGATTTCTACTAACATATATCCTAATTTTAAACTTCAGACATTCCTGCAGACCTAAGAAGCAGAAGACACCTAGTACTGAACTTCAGAAAGTGGATAACTATGTATTATACAAATGAAATATTATTTTCTAATCTTCATTTGCATTATTACAATTGTAATTGCTATAAGAAAGGTGGCTCCAGATACCTGTAGTCATTCTATAACACTGTATCATAACTGAGACTGTTAAGGTAACTCTTAGATAAAGCTATAAAAGGCAGCAGGTACTTCTTGCAATGTTTTAGCAAGTGTCTTTTAAACTCCCAAAACATCCACATAGGAGATGTAAAATACTGTGGTATGTCTGGTTGTTGCTGCCAGCAGCTCCATGTGGGAAACACAACATTTTATTTAATGCTTCCTCAGAGATGGCAAACAGATGGTTTCATGCACTCTTGAAATGTTTGTGGTTGAGATCCAAGTATTTTTGTTCGGTTAACACAATATTACTACTTTCAAAATAAAATGGTGTAGCATTCTTGATCTTAAGGCCAGGCTGTTGGAGGATAATATGCAGGATAATATGTCTGGTGCAGGTTTCCACTTTTGCTTAAGATTTTCACTTTCTCTACTGGTCAAGGGTTATGGCTGGGCCAGACACTCGATGAGTGATAGATTCTCTCTATTCACCTTTCTCCCTTCCCAGAATGGCAAGAGAAAGGGAATAAGGGAGAGAGACTTATGGATTGCAAAAGAAAACTAAAACTGCTTTAATGAAAATAGTAACAATAAGATGAAATGTATGCAAATATACAAAACCAGAACTGAACCCAACCCCCCTAAAGGCAGTTATGTCACCATCACCCTGATGCTGTGGGCAGGCACTTGGAAGCCCCAGACTGGATTAGACAGCAGATAGGAACCAGATTCACGAGATATATTCTGGAACTGGATTCAGGAATACATGAATTGGGATTGAAGGCAGAACAGACAAAATCCTTCTTGGATTCCAGCCATTGAAGAAGATGCCTTAAGAGACATACTGGCATAGCATGAGCTGATATTTGTATACAAGAGTTTAAGAGTAACTAAGCATCTAAGAGTAAAGAAGCATGCAGGGTTTGAGTACAACAGCTTCTGCAATAGATTAATAAAAACCAGAGATTCCAGTCTTGTAAAGTTAATAACAGGGTATTTGGGAGTATGTTTGGTTTTCTCTGACAAAAACTTCCACTATCATGCCTGACAAATTTGGTGGCTTTTTATGATGTAGTCACAGCTGCAATGGACAGGGGAAGGGCAACTGATGTCATCTACCTAGACCTGAGTAAGGCATTCGACTCTGTCCCACATGACATCCTGGTCACCAAACTGGAAAAGCACAGACTGGATGGGTGGAGCACTCACTGGATAAGGAATTGGGTGGATGGTCGCATGCAGAGGGTGGTGATCAATGGCACAATGTCCACCTGGCGACCGGTGACAAGTGGTGTTCCTCAGGGGTCAGTGCTGGGACCAGTGCTCTTTAACATCTTTGTCAGTGATATGGACAGAGGAATTGAGTGCACCCTCAGCAAGTTTGCAGATGACACCAAGCTGTGTGGCACAGCTGACTTGCTGGAGGGCAGGGATGCCATCCAGAGGGACCTGGACAGGCTGGAGAGGTGGGCCCAGGCCAACCTCATGACGTTTAACAAGGCCAAGTGTAAGGTCCTGCACCTGGGTCGGTGCAATCCCAGGCACAGATACAGGCTGGGTGGTGAATGGCTGAGAGCAGCCCTGAGGAGAAGGACCTGGGGGTCTGGGTTGACGAAAAGCTCAACATGAGCCGGCAGTGTGCACATGCAGCCCAGACAGCAACCCTGTGCTGGGCTGCATCAAGAGCAGTGTGGCCAGCAGGGCAAGGGAGGGGATTCTCCCCCTTTACTCTGCTCTCCTCAGACCCCACCTGGAGTACTGTGTGCAGTTCTGGAGCCCCCAACACAAGAAGGACATGGAACTGCTGGAGCGGGTCCAGAGGAGAGCCACAAAGATGATCAGAGGGCTGCAGCAGCTCTGCTATGAGGACAGGCTGAGAGAGTTGGGGCTCTTCAGCCTGGAGAAGAGAAGGCTTAGAGAAGACCTTAGAGTGGCTTTCCAGTATCTGAAGGGAGCCTACAGGAAGGCTGGGGAGGGACTATTGACAAGGTCTGGTAATGTCAGGATGAGGGGGAATGGGTTTAAGCTGGAAGAGGGGAGATTTAGACTGGATGTTAGGAGGAAGTTCTTTACAGTGAGGGTGGTAAGACACTGGCACAGGTTGCCCAGGGAGGTTGTGGATGCTTCCTCCCTGGAGGCGTTTAAGGCCAGGCTGGATGAGGCCTTGAGCAACCTGCTCTAGTGGGAGGTGTCCCTGCCTATGGCAGGGGGTTGGAGCTGGATGATCCTTGAGGTCCCTTCCAACCTAAACCATTCTATGATTCTATGATTCTAGATTCTATCCCATGATTTTGTCCTTTACAGAACCACCTTGATTCTATGGAGTTTCATTTAGATGAGAATTGTTGTGATTCTTCAGTAAGATCACATTTGGTTTAACTTGTGGCAACAAGGTTTTTATTAAGTAGTCTGTACTTCTGGGACTCAAGTAGCTCTTGACAGTTACTCATCTGTCCTACCATCACCCTCACATTGCAGTAGAATTTATATTAGCCAAAGAGGATAGATGAATCAGGATTCTGATAAAGAAATTACAGCTTGTACATTAGAATATGAAAGGTTGGAGTGGCATTAAACCCAGTGTTCTGTATCAGAAATAGTGATTTAGAATAAGGGAATTACAGAGAAGGATACAGGGCATGAAACAAGCTGTTACAGAGATGTGTAGTTTATCTTCTTCACTGTTGGAGGTTTTGATGAAGTAAAATGTGGGTTTAGAGGAGCGCTTCAACAAACAGTGACTAAACCTAAGTTATGATAAGCTGGAACTTTTTATGTTGGTTCAGTGACTCGGTCTAAGGGTTAGAAAAACAGATACTCTGTTCAAAGTAATTTTAAAGAGGATCAAAAGAGGGACCTAGGCATGTCACCTTCTCTATTTCCCAAATACAAGATCAAGTATCCCAAATAATTCTTCACAGTTTTTTGCCAGTTTCTTCTTAAAACCCTCTAATGATGGCTAAACAATTTTCCTAGCAGTCTACTCTAGTGCCCAACTCTCCTTCCAATGAAAATTATTTTATTCTCTGAGTTCTAACACATTTTTGTATGCTCAGATTTTTAACTGTCACATTTACCTTGCTGGATGTATAGATGTGTATATATAATAATCATATTTCTGCACAATCCCTTTCTTGGTGTCGGAGAAAGCAAGTCTTTAAGGTTTGTTGTCTGCATTCCCCTCCTTGATTTGTATTCAATATGAGTGATAGAACTGCAGACAGATGATCTATTACTAATGTCTTGCACCCACTCCTGATATGTCATCTCATTATTTTCTTGGCTAGAGATGCATCACAAGAGTTTTTAATAGTGTATATAATATTAACTAAAATGCCTAATTTTTTTTTCTGTTGTTTCCTAAATGAAAAATTCCAGGGTTTAGTACCATTTTCTTTTGTAGTTTGCCTTTCTCCACCCCCCAGCCCCGTTAAAAGTGTTTAAGTGAACAATCCTCAGCCTATCATTTTCCATTTTCTGTATTCTAGTATCATTCTTCAGTGACAATGCTTCCTTTGAACTTCTGACAGCAGCAAATGCAGTAATAGAGTGTTACCTTTTAGTATTGTGCTCTTTAACATTTATGACAAGCTTTTTAAGGCTTATATTTGTTTTAGAAACTTTGCTATCAAGCTTTCACTGAAAATTCAATGAAATCCCATCAGCTGGATCTGAGAGGGGTATATTATTTCATCTTTTAGTAGTTGGGATTTGGTTACTTTTCTTCCAAAATGCATTGGGCTTTGCTCTTGGTGACTTGAAATTTTTGTAGAGACTTTCTACAAGAATTGAGAGTAAGAATCAATTTTTTTAGAATGAAAGGAATTAAAGGAAAGGAGAAAAAAAAATAATATTTGCTGTTTGAAAAGTTTAGTTAGAGGCTATTGGAAAAGTATAGTGATTAACAAGAGTTATTTCCCATGCGAGTAAACAAAGAAGAGTCTTTGTTAGTGTTTACAGTGGCATATTCATTAGCTGACATAAACTAAATGCCTTATAAACCTCTTCAAATCAAACATTTTTACCAGTTAGTTTAATTGCTGATAACTAGGCAACCATGAAATAAACTACAAGTTGCCCTTGCATGATTTGAACTTAGTAAGAGATTTGCCACCAAAAAAAGAGGACTATTTCTCTGCTGGATTTCTCTCTGCTTCATTTACTCCCTGCAGTTTAGAGCAGATTAATGTGTTCAGAGACTGATTGCTGTAATTACTCTGCCCTGCTGCTCTTCTATATTATGCAAACAAATGCACACGATGAGAGAAAATGGACAACAGTAGCAATTCGTAGGCTCTCCTGATTTGCAACTTAAAATATCATGAATAAAAGCTAAAACTTTCAATCAAACTTGAATGTAGTTCACAAAGTAAATGATGCATCTCATTACCTATTTTGTTACGTTTGTTTCAATGAATATGATGCAATAATTTTCCATTCAAAAAAGTAAGCTTTTTAATTCATTCTCTTAATTTAGAAAATTTGGAACTCTAACAGGACTTTCATTGTTGCAAATCTTTCATGGATGTTGAAAAGCTACTTCCAAATGCTTATCAATAGCAACAATCGATGGGAATCATTCACTTGCATTTCACTTACAGTGATCGTAGATAATTTACTTTTGCTTTTTTTTATTCCAGAAGATAGCAAAATGAGTTTGTTTGTTTGTTTGTCTGTTTGGTTTTTTATCTGAAACAGAGGTCTAAAATTTGCAGGAGGTTTTGGATGATAATCCCATAATTGCTACCAGTAGTATGCTAATAATTTGTGTATAGCATACATGTTTAGACTATATATGTCTTAGACTGAGCAACATGTTTAGACTATATATGTACTCACAAATGAAATCACTCACACCTTTTTTATGTCTCCTTTTTTGCCTTTCTAGTACCCCATAAGAAATCTGATCTAACAGCTACTTCTAGGCAAAATAGTGGACTTGGTGACCTCCACAAGTCTCTTTATACTGATGTTTCTATGGCTCTATGAGTCCTGGCTTTGTGGAAGGCAACTAAAACTCTACCACTGACTTCTGTAAACTCACAATTAAAAATCATTATGTAAGTGTTTCTGCATTTGTCACATGAGTTATAATCTATCTTTGTTTAGGGATATCATAAATCCAACAGTTATGGCAGAGACGAATTTGACAAGATGATCTTGGAGGTCTCTTCCAACTTGGTTGATTCTATGATTCTATGTTTATTACTTCTATTTCTTCCATTTCCTTTTCTCTCTCTTTGTTTGACTTTTCTGAATGTAAATAAAGATAGGACTATAAAATGGGGATTGTCTGGCTTTCATTTTCCTTTTGTTTGTACTTTTTTCCTTGGATAATTATCATGGAACGAGGTGTAGTGATTTTTTTTTCCATAATGGGCATTAGGTAGCCTGGAATTATAACTTCTATTTTCATGGTACAGGAGATCACCTCTTGAGTAGGACCTAAAAAAATCTTACAGTGCTAAGAGTATATCTGAGATTAATTCCAAAGTTACAAATGGTAGAAGTGTATTTTTAATTCATTTCTTTTGGAAACATTTTTCACTGTGTTCATTTGCTATATCATTACAACCTCTATTAACCACTGTTTTTTTTATTGAGTTTTAAAATATTTTTAATTTCAGTTACAGTATTGATCTTTGCAAGATTAATAGAGGGCAAACTGGAGCTTTACATATCATTCAGGAAAATAAAAACAACAAACCCAAACAAAAAACCCAAGTCAATAAAATTTACTCTCAGAACAGTGCTGAGAAATGGCAAAGTTGTTTTTCTGCTGCAGGGAGAGGTGTGTTATTTATTGGCAGTTGGCATGGGTTCAGACCTATATTGTCCCTTATAGAATTAGAAGAACACTATGTCTGCTTTATCTACTTGCTTCCTTTTAAGATACACCCTACTTACATTTGTCTCCCCTTTCTCATGCATTAAACTATCAGATGAGATTACCTGCTCATGTGTCTCACATAATTTCATAGAATCATAGAATCAATCAACCAGGTTGGAAGAGACCTCCAAGATCATCCAGGCCAACCTAGCACCCAGTCCTAGCCAGTCAACTAGACCATGGCACTAAGTGCCTCATCCAGTCCTTTCTTGAACACCTCCAGGGATGGTTACTCCACCACCTCCCNGAATTGAGGAGCCCAGCACTGGACTCAACTGGACTCCTCAACAGTGGCCTGAGCAGTGTTGAGTACATTTATTGAAAATGTGACAAATCCAGTTACAGTTTTCTACTGTATTTTAAGATGTGTACAATAACCGTTTCCTCATTGTACTAAGAAAATAAGAAAGACAAGAAACACCATAAACAAAAAAACACACACCATAAACCAAAAAAACACACCACAAATGAAAAAAAAACACACCACAAACCAAAAAAACACACCACAAACCAAAAAAACACACCACAAACCAAAAACCAAACCAAAGACAAGAACAGAATTTCTATGAGGTGTCATTCTGAATGTGGTCTGCCCTGTAAATGTAAAATGAATACTTTGAATATACATCTCAGTAAAACCATCTGTCTCCAGAACTCCCTTGGTAGGTTCCAGCCTGAAAAGTTCCAGTAGATGTTTTTAAAGAAAGGTGAAAGCTACACAGTCCAGTGGCCAATAAAGGCACTGAATAAATTAACCAGACATTTGGTGGGGTTTTTTTCTGTCTGTTTTGTAGACTGACACTTATCTGCACATGAAAAGAACAATTTTTAGCATTTCTTATCACCTTTTGGGTTTTTTTTCCCCAATAACTCCCACTAGGAATTCAACTATTCAAAGTTCATCTATTGCAAAACTTGCATCTCAACCAGCATACCACTCTGTTCAGAGTCAGCCTGCAGTCTGGTTCATGTGAGTTCAGTTAACTTGCAAACAAATATTAGTATTAAATCTTCAGAGTCTTTATTTTCAGAAATGGTTACTGTGGTTATTAAAATCATATTTTTATTCTTATGAAAATCCAGATTTTATTGCATTAAATGTCTGATTAAGACAAACTCTTTGCTGTGAATCTGTCACTGTTCATGTCAGTGGTGTCTTCCTCCTTTTCCTTGACCCCAAGCTGAGGTCTGACTCTGGCTATGCTGCCATTTTTGCAGTCATATCTGTGACTCATTTTTATGAATCATTTGTTTCTGTTGGCCTGTGAAACATTTATGCATGTTCTGTCTTGTATCAGAACTTTTCACCCTTGATCACTAAGTAAAGGTGATTCAGTTCAGGAGGGAGATGTTAAGAAGTTATTTCTTACTTGCCTTCATTTATTAATTACAGCCTGTCATCACAGACTCTCTAAGTGACAGTCTGTTGTAGTGCATCCTTAAACACATTTTACTTCATCAGTAGCTGAAAAACTCACATAGGGTGCTCCTTGAAATATTTTTGTTGTTGTTGTTGAATCTTATGGGGGCTTAAGCCATCATGATTTAACTGCATACAGGTTAAAATTGACAGTCACATGCTTACATGCTTTCTCAGAACTAACAGGAAAGAATCTCAAACTATCTTTTATCTTTAATAGCCTACATGTGCACACTTGCTCCATTACACTGTAATGAAACTTGGTGAAGAACAGCAACAATACACAAACCCTATGAGGAGAGGCTGAGGGAGCTGGGATTGTTTAGCCTGGAGAAGAGGAGGCTCAGGGCAGACCTCATTGCTGTCTACACCTACCTGAAGGGAGGCTGTAGCCAGGTGGGGGTTGGTCTCTTCTGCCAGACAACCAGCAACAGAACAAGGGGACACAGTCTCAAGTTGTGCCAAGGGAAGTATAGGCTGGATGTTAGGAGGAAGTTGTTGGCAGAGAAAGTGAATGGAATTGGAATGGGCTGCCCAGGGAGGTGGTGGAGTCACCGTCCCTGGAGGTGTTCAAGAAAAGCCTGGATGAGGCACTTAGTGCCATGGTCTAGTTGACTGTCTAGGGCTGGGTGCTAGGTTGGACTGGATGATCTTGGAGTTGATTCTATGATTCTAATAACAGAAATCTAGATTACATAACTTTATGGTGAAAGCAGAATTTCAGGAACACGCATTTAGTTTTCATTTTAATATGCTTCATTATGCTGAGTGCTGTGGAACTTATGTTCTTCAACATAATCAGTAGGGAAAGGATAGATGTATAGTGTGATTCAATGTCTAAACTAGAATATCAGTGGCAGAAATTGCAGAACTGAGTATCACAATGCCTACAATCCTTTCTTTGACACCTGCCTATCTCTCTTTTGTTAAGGAGATATTAAATACAATTATTGTTTACTTTTCACCAAGGCTGAATAAAATAGTAGCCATCAACTACAGGTGCTAAGTCTCAGAAGATCAAATCAAAGGATGTTGATAACCAGTATAAGACCTTGCAGATCTACCTTAGATGTAGGACAGCATAGCAGATTACAGAACTTTATGTTAGTCAGGTGAATGAATCTGTTATGGGTTTTGGTACCACTGTTTTCTCATAGTCCTGCTATTAGTGACAGTACACCTGACCTTTTGAACACTGACAATCCTATGCATCTCTCACACTAATGGATAAAGTGACTATATTAAGTGCAAGAATATATAGAACAGGAAATAACCACTCTGAAATAAACCAGAAAGAAACAAACAAGTTCCAAGAAAACATCAACCAGAGACAGTAACCAATGGCACATTTTTCAATGGGAATATCCAGCTTTGCCTGTTTATTTTCTTCCAAGTCATGGATCAACAATTTCATATCAAAACAAATCTGTGTTCTAAGGAATAGACTTAATAGTCTGGACTTTAAAAGCAAATTGGAAGCTGCACTACTGACCACTTTAATTTATATTGATATATTGTGTTGGGAGTCAGTGACTGATTACTCTGTTAAGAACACTTCAATGAAATCAGGTAAAAATACTGAAAAACTGAAAGAAAGAAAAAAAAAAAAAGGCAGTTACTCTGCTACTGTGTTTGCCATAAATCACTAATCAGCCTTAAAATTCAGCCCTTGCTGTGTTTGCCATAAATCACTAATCAGCCTTAAAATTCAGACCTTGCTGTGTTTGCCATAAATCACTAATCAGCCTTAAAATTCAGACCTTATCAATATTACCTGATTTTCCATTACTTAAATAACAAATCATTAAATCTAGTTCACTGATTGTAACGGTTTTAGTGCAAGGGTAAAACTCTCCCACTTCCCCCACTCTCCCTACTGTCTTCTTTCTTCTCTTTCTCCTTACTAGGAGATAAGAAAGGGAGAAGGAGAAGACAAAAAAAAAAGGCAGAGAGATGGTTTTCAGTTGATTTACACAGAATATTTTTACTCCTCTGCTACAAAGAGATCAGAGTACATCAGTATATACAGAAAACAGAAGGCAATATGAAAGGAATGTCTGTCTGAATACTATAACAGCAAAAATGCAGCTGCCTGCTCAAGGACCGGAAAGGCGAAAGAGAACCTGAGAAACTTCTGTCCAGAGTGATAATTCCCTACAGCTGTAAATGCCCCAGATTTGTGATTCTGATAGTGGAAAATACTGTGTGGTTCAAACTACTACAATACCTGTGTTGCAGTTAGGGTCTGGTGACCGGGAGATGGCGTGCTGTCACGGAAAGATAGGGCTCCTCTCTGTGCTCTCTATGATCTCTCTATGATTCCTTTGTTATACTTACTGAACCAGGGCATTGTGGCAGAATGGCCACATACCTGACTGGTTTTTTTTTTTTTTGGTTTGTATAGCTATATCACTCTAATGGTTTGAATTTTACCTACTCTAATTTTCAAAATCTGAAAAAAATTAGACTAATTAAAACTAACAATGTTCTGTTGCGGTTTTCAGATTGTTATTCATCCTAAGATGGACTGAATGCATATATCTCCTCTGACTTGATCACCAGATTTATTACCTCATCTTTAACTACTGTCTCTATTACTAGTTTTATTTTGTGATGCATAAAACAGAACAGCAAAGTTATGTCTACTTGAGCATGTCCAGAGAAGGGCAACAAGGCTGATGAAGGGCCTGGAACACAAACCCTATGAGGAGAGGATGAGGGAACTGGAATTGTTTAGCCTGGAGAAGAGGAGGCTCAGGGGGGACCTCATTGCTACCTACAGCTCAGGGGTGACCTCATTACTGTCTCCCAACCTGAAGGGAGGCTGTAGCCAGGTGGGGGTTGGTCTCTTCTCCCAGACAACAAGCAACAGGACAAGGGGACACAGCCTCAAGTTGTGCCAGGGGAGGTCTAGGCTGGATATTAGGAGGAAGTTCTTCACAGAGAGAGTGATTGGCATTGGAATGGGCTGCCCAGGGAGGTGGTGGAGTCACCATCCCTGGGGGTGTTCAAGAAAAGCCTGGATGAGGCACTTAGTGCCATGGTCTAGTTGAGTGGCTAGGGCTGGGTGCTAGGTTGGTCTGGATGAGCTTGGAGGTCTCTTCCAACCTGGCTGATTCTATTCTATTCTATTCTATTCTATTCTATTCTATCAAAATTAACACAAATTATTAATTTTGCATAATTTGTAACTATTGTATCTAATTGTAACTCTATGTAAATATATTTTGTGTATATACTTGGAAATCATGCTTTGCTGAAAATATAGCTTTATCTTACTCCCAATCCATCTGAGCTAGTCTGGTAGAATTTTAACTAGGGAGAGGGGAAGAAGTTCCCAACCCACCACATTCCTCTACAAAATCAGAACGCATATATATGTGTAAGTAAAAACAGGGAGAATAGTTTCAGAACTAAAATCTAAGTTTATTTTGCTTTTCCTCTTATTTTCTCAAGAAACACGCCAAAAACATAAAACAGAGGGCAAAAATCAGTAAAAAGACAAGAAAATATTTGAAGTTCCTCAAAGAATATTTCTGGTTTACTAATTTATTTTTTTCTTAGATGTAAATTTCATTTCTTCAGAAGCAGGCATAAAATAGTAAAGGTTTGTCTTGAGATATTTCAGAAGGGTGTGAAAAGGAGTGTTATAAATTCATTCTGTGTTGAGAAGACACTCCACCCTTCTTTCATTTATTATAGACCTATAAGATCATCAAGTCCAGTCATTAACTCAGCCAAGTCCTGTGCTAAACCATGTTCCTTAGGACCACATTTATGCCTCTTTTAAACACCTCCAGGGATAGAGATTCAACTACCTCTCTGGGGAGCCTGTTCCAGTATTTGGTAGCTCTTTCAGTAAAGTTTCTTGTAACATCCAATCTAAACCTCCCCTGGTGTAACTTGAGAACATTTCCTCTTGTCCAATCATTCTACCTACATGCATTTAGTTTTTTATATTTGTTACAATAATATCTCTCTGAAGGAATCAAAGTAATCCACTCTAGTTTTCATCTATTCTTAATGAAATGAATAAGAGGAACAAAAAACTACAATGCAAAGTGCTTTAAAATTGTATTTTGGAATTCAGATTTTCCTCGAACATGTTAAAATGCAGGTCTCCACAACGTCTAATTAATTCAACCTTGCTTTGTAAGCAGCGTGTTCATTCTCTGGCTTTTATGCACTCCAAATTTCCTAGAGTGTCTGCAAGAAAATATTTGCAGATGATCTTATGGACTGTCCCCCAGCTCTGTCTTGAGTGTGAAATGCTCAGATCACGTGTTAGCAGTTGAACAAAAGCTTTACTATTTATTTCCGTGTCTGTGAATAATATCTGTTCTTCATTTGCTATATTAAGTCTGTCCAGCTTTAACTCAAAGCTTGTCATTCTCTTGTAGCTGAGTTTTGGAAAGGCTTATTGATGTTATTGTGTAGGCTATAAAATATTTGCCTGTTTTTTAAAAGTGTGATTGCACAGATGTTCTTTGAGACATTAAGAGTAGTCTCAAGTAGTTCAAGGAGCATATATGTATTGCAAGCAGGAAAATGCAGCTTTAATTGGTGTATCTATAACCCCAACCACAGGACCAATAATTAAATCAGCATGGTCCAATTACTATTGCAACCAAATTGAGATCCTATAGCTTTCTGTAGCAGTCTTACTTCTAGGTATCTAAATTGAATCTCATAAGCAAAACTCTATGTTAAATCCTGTCCAAAATTGTTACAACTGAGTTACTCTTCAAATGCAAGTGAATGTTTTATTTTTGAACAGCCTCATTATATATTCGTGGAGTCTAAGAATTGCTTGCTGTGGTTGAAACTACAGACTTATTAGTGACTTAGGATACTACTTCATGAGGTCCCTTCCAACCTAAACCATTCTATGATTCTATGATTCTATGATTCATTCAAAAAAATCTGTTGCTGCTGATATGTATGCTTCACTTATTCCATATACAAATCACCATCTTAATAGTACTGCATGAATTTTTAAGAGCTATTTGATTTTCAATGTGTTGAAATTCACCACATTTCTGAGAGAGAAAAAAAACCAACAAAACAAAGCTGGGGTTGTTTAGCTTGGAGAAGAGGAGGCTCAGGGCAGACCTCATTGCTGTCTACAACTCCCTGAAGGGAGGTTGTAGCCAGGTGGGGGTTGGTCTCTTCTCCCAGACAACCAGCAACAGAACAAGGGGACACAGTCTCAAGTTGTGCCGGGGGAGGTCTAGGCTGGATGTTAGGAGGAAGTCGTTGCCAAAGAGAGTGATTGGCATTGGAATGGGCTGCCCAGGGAGGTGGTGAAGTCAGCGTCCCTGGGGGTGTTCAAGCAAAGACTGGATGAGGCATTTAGTGCCATGGTCTAGCTGACTGGCTAGGGCTGGGTGTTAGGTTGGACTGGATGATCTTGGAGGTCTCTTCTCCAGGCTAAACAACCCCAGCTCCCTCAGCCTCTCCTCATAGGGTTTGTGTTCCAGGCCCCTCACCAGCTTCGTCACCCTTCTCTGGACACATTCCAGCACCTCAACATCTCTCTTGAATTGAGAATTTGAATTTTCAAACACTGTAGGGAAATATTCCATACATAAAAATTTCCAGATACATACTGTAGATGTTGGGTTAAAGTGATTGTCACTAGATATTTGTTAGAGGTTTTCTAAACGTTTATTCTAACACTGAGATGTAACATTGATCCAACAGAGGTGTCCTGAGAGATAACATTTGCTTTTTAGGTACGTTATACCTATTGATTTATCATGAAAGTACTTTCTGTCCTCACATTGAATGAAATGCAGTTGGGAGAAAGGAGAACAGAAGGATTTGATAGCTATTGGAGACCTTTCTGCTAAATTATCTCTTGCTCTGGAGATCTTTTCTCTAAACTAGCAATTACCTGTTTTACTTACACTTGCAACAGCTTCTAAAGATCCTAAAATTCTCTCATAGAGCTTGTGCAGGAATGTGAGCAATGTTTGTGGGTGTTCTGAGTTCATCAGAGATTAAAGCCAGCATTTATGCTAGAAATTTGAACAGAGGAAAAAAATTGAAATCAGAAGCTCCTGCAGATTAGGAAGCAGCAGTGTTCATTCAGTGGCCATCAGGGTTTCTTTTTGCCTTTGGCAGTACTATATTGATGCTTTTTTTCCCTCTTTCTGTACAGATTTATCCCACCTAGTGCTGTATGCTGAACAGAAGCACTTATATCAGGGAAGAATTAGCCTACGATCTTGAATGTTAATCATGAAAAATAAACACATCCTTGCTTTGACTATGAAAGGTTCCAAGGTATGCTTTTTCTTTCAGGTTAACTCCCACAATAACACAAACCATCAAACTTCTCCTACACACACACAAGCAGCTTCTGCCCCCAGAGTCACTTATCTCCACAGTCATTAGTAATTGCCAATCAGAAATTGGAAGGAATTATTACAACAGAAAGAAATGCACTCATATTCAGTCAATTACTATATGAAGAACATAAGATCCAAATATTACATTATTATGCCTGTGAGGCTATTCTACTTGTTATGGCCCTCACTTAATCACCTTGCTCTTTGTCTTCTGTTCAGTACATTTCCCTAGACTGTTAATTTATTCTGTCTCACTCCATTGCTAAATAATACAGATTGCATACACCTAAAGTTTACAAGCAATTCTTTATATTATTTTGAATGGAGAAAATGGAATTGACTATTGCAAGGAAGACAGTTTCTAATCTTTCATCTTGCCAAAGCTTTCATGCTGACAAATACTTTCCTATTTAATGCTTTGTTTAGAATCATAGAATCATAGAATCAACCAGGTTGGAAGAGACCTCCAAGATCATCCAGTCCAGGTGTTAAGAAAATCCCCACAGTGGTGAAGTGTACCAGACTGAAGTGTCACCTGAAAAGTTTTGATAATAACCTTACAAACTGAAAAAAAGTATTTGCTATATCTATATTTTATTCATCAAATGGTTCTAAAGGAATTAAAGGGGTGAAAGCCTCTAATTATTAATTATTAGAATGTAGAGATTAACTTACACCAAATACTAAGGTGCCAGGGTTGCTTAGATTGTGCAGGGACCTGAACGACACTGAGACACCAATATGATGCGTAAGTTGAACCTTTATTGCAGGGTAAAAGTGATGCTTATAGCGAGCTCTAGGTACAACGTGTATAATTCCAGTAGTTTGCATATTAGAGTATGGGTTGTTCACACACCCTAGGAGCAAATTTGATTGGCTGGCCCCCTTAGTCCTCTCACACAGCTAACTTTGCACCTACTCTGCCAACTCCTTCAAGGTTGTTTTCCTTGATGCTGCACTCCTTCTCTCACATCCTTCTCTATGTCCTAATGTTACCCCTCGTGTTCTGTTACTTCAGATCATTCAGCACTGCCCAAACCCCAACACTCGGGTAAATAATTTGAACAGTAGAAGAGTGAAGTGAAGAATGTGTAAGAGCACAAATATCTATATAAATCTAGTATAAGTTTTACACACAATATCTATATGTTTGAGAGATTAATTATCCTTCATTTTAAAATAACAATGTTTATAATGAGAAACTCTAATCAGAAAGCTTTGTAATTGCATTTCCTATTTCACTTTGATATTGTACTCATGCAATGTTTAAAGAAAATAGGTTTTGGAAGGATGTTTTTGTGACTTTTGTAAAGTGCTGCAGGCTACAATGCCACAGGCATCAGAAGAGACAGGGAGATGCTTGATGAAAGCAATTCCAATCCATTTATTGCATTCCAAACATGTGTTTTTATACCTTTCATCAGGCTACAAACTGTATTAAGCTATAATTAGTTACATGTACTTGCATTAGAAATTACATACTAATTGGTGTAGACATTCCTCACATTCTCTCAACAACAACTACATTGTGTCTAAGCAATCTAAGTCAGCAGAGATAGGAGAAAACCACAGGCTCCAGCTTTACATTTGTTTGTATTTGTTACACCATTCTCTAAGGTCATCCCAACCTTCTATTTTATCTCAACTCAATACTTCTGAGCTCGTGCACTCTCGCCTGTCCATGGCTTATGTTCCAGTGTACCATAATCAGACAGTTCTATAGAATCACTACATTTAATATTACTATTCCCAACAGTAAAGGAAAATGTAAGTAATATTTTTTTTTTAGAGTAGCTTTTGATTACACTTAAGCATTATGTAAAATCACTCTGGAAAAAAAATAAATCATAGAATCAACCAGGATGGAAGAAACCTCCAAGATCATCCAGTCCAACCTAGCACCCAGCCCTAGCCACTCAACTAGACCATGGCACTAAGTGCCCCATCCAGTCTTTTCTTGAACACCTCCAGGGATGGTGACTCCACCACCTCCCTGGGCAGCCCATTCCAATGGCAAATCACTCTCTCTGTGAAGAACTTCCTCCTAACACCCAGCCTATATTCACACTTGTATTTTCTGTAACTGTGGTTCCCTGTCAAACAAGACTACATCTAAACTAAGAGCAAAATAAAGCAAAACGCTAAATTTGAACATCAATTAAATTTAATGTAACAGTCTGAAATCAGAGGCTGATAATTAAAATACACTTTTTGCTGTAACTACAATGGCACAAGCATAGCATGACAATGAAAAAATAACACTGAGAGTGTATTTGTATCTAAATAATAATGTAAGAGGAATTCTACTAATCAAGATAAATTAATATCTGTTAACTCAGTATTTATATATTAATAGAGAAGACAGCATCAAATCTGCATATGAATAAGCATTAAATTTTTCATTTATTAATCCATATTTGCATAAGTTAAATAGCTGCATTATAACCAAACACATATTTGTAAATCTAGGCATTTTAAAGACTAGAGCTAATGTTAGTTGAATAATTATCTTCAAATAATATTCTGGAAACTGTGAACACTCCGTTGGTTTTTAAAATTAAAGTTAACGTTTAATTTCAAACTCATGCTAGCATTTTCTTATTTATTTCATGTTCATAATACACAAGGGACATGATTTAAGGAATCAGACAGGATTGGGGCACCTTCCAGCTATCAGCTTCCAGCAGACATTAGGAATATTGGAATATTAAAACGTCCTCTGTGCCTTTGTCTCAAACCAGAAGGACAAAAAAATGCAGTCAGCTGTTGCATCAGTGAATGATATCTGTTAAAGAGAGATTGTTTTTTGTTTGTCTTACCTAGAAATTTCGTTTTTCTCTTTTCTAACCTGAACTCAAACATTTGAAAACCTGACATAGTTATCACAGAATCAAAGAATGGTTTGCATCAGAAGGGTCCATAAAGTTCACTGAGTTCCAAACCCCTGATATGGGCAGTATATCTTTGACTATGTCAGGTTGATCAAAGTCCCATTCAACCTGGCCTTGACCACTTCCAGCAATGGGACATCCACATCATTTCCAGCATCTTATTCTGGTGTTTCACTGCCCTCACAATAAAGAACTTCTTCCTTATTTCTAATCTAAATCTTCCTTACTTCCGTTCTAAGTCTACCCTCCATCAGTTTAAAACTGTTACCCCTTGTGATGTCACTACAAGTCCTAGTAAAAAGCCTCTCTCCGGTGTTTTTATAAAGCCCTTTTCAAGTACTGGAAAGATGTAATAAAATGTCCCCATAGCCTTCTCCAAGTTGAACAATCTCAACTCTCCATCTGTCTTCAGAGGAGAAGGGCTCCACCCCTCTCTGATCACCTTTGTGGCCCTCTTCTGGATTCACATCAACAGTTCCCTGCCCTTATGTTGGGAGCCCCAGAACTGAAAGCAGGAGCTGAGGTAAGGTTTTCATCTAATGAACTACAATGCATCAGGATTTAATGTATTGGTTCATTGAGGTTCTATCTCTAGAACTGAGCTCATCAAGGCAAGGAGCAATCAGGACCTTAAACATAGTGCAGGAGGAATAAGACAAAAAATATGTAGGGTTAGAAGGCTGAGCAGGAAAAAATTAGTTTGAACTAGTGTGGCCTCTTATTTTTCTGTGCCCATAAACACCTTGAGTACTAAATTTTGTTACATTCTGATAGCTGAAGAGGAGTCATTGGGAGTTATTTCATTATATCTGTAACATCCAAATGAAAAAAAAAAAAAGAAAAGGAGGTCTTTTGGTCAAAAGAATTCACTCAATGAATGGTCAAAAGAATTCACTCAATGAATTCACCCACTGGAGCGGGTCCAGAGGAGAGCCACGAAGATGATCAGAGGGCTGGAGCAGCTCTGCTATGAGGACAGGCTGAGAGAGTTGGGGCTCTTCAGCCTGGAGAAGAGAAGGCTTCGAGGAGACCTTAGAGTGGCTTTCCAGTATCTGAAGGGAGCCTACAGGAAGGCTGGGGAGGGACTATTGACAAGGTCTAGTAATGTCAGGATGAGGGGGAATGGGTTTAAGCTGGAAGAGGGGAGATTTAGACTGGATGTTAGGAGGAAGTTCTTTACAGTGAGGGTGGTAAGACACTGGAATGGGTTGCCCAGGGAGGTTATGGATGCTTCCTCCCTGGAGGCGTTTAAGGCCAGGCTGGATGAGGCCTTGAGCAGCCTGCTCTAGTGGGAGGTGTCCCTGCCTATGGCAGGGGGTTGGAGCTGGATGATCCTTGAGGTCCCTTCCAACCTAAACCATTCTATGATTCTATGATTCAATACAGACAGACCTTGGTGTCTTGCCTTCGTGTATACCCTTAAGTACCTTGTGCTCCAGCACATGTATACAGTCAAGTTTCTGCACCACAGAATGCACAATTACATTTTCTTCAGTAGAGTTCTTCAGCTATTTGAGAGAAGACAAGCTTTAGCAGGATGGATACCCTACAGTGGTGAGGACTGCTAGCTTTTGCTGTAGAAGATAGGATTGTCCAACAGAGGTCTCCCAAGCCATAGAAAATGGTGCTGGCTTTTCATAAATATTACAGTCTTCTGCTTTCAATGTAGTGTAGGGTGGCAATATGCATGTAACTCTCAAAATCTCAGTCAATACATACAACATGTTTTAAATGGAACTTGAGAAATAGTTTATAATTGTTTTCTGTATGGCATCCTGTAATTATCAAAACAATGTCAAGGAAAGTGATTATATCTGATTGTGTCACATGCATTAGATAGAGAAGCAGCAGCATTTGACCTGTTGCAGCTCTTTTCTGTGTTTTGTGTTTCTGATGGACATCAATTTAGCTACATCTGGTTTCTGATGAGGTAAAGTGTACTTAAAATAAGCTCATACCACATAAGCTAAGACACAGGCCATTAAAAATTATCATCCATTCCATGTTACTTTTTAATTGCACTGGCAAATAACATAAGAGAGATTATAAACTGAGAAGAGGTCAGAACAATACATTTACGGACGTGGCAGGTTTCTGTGCATTAAAACTTTAACACACTGTTGAAGTAAATGTTATTTCTCTTCTTTTTATGCTGTTTTGCAAAAAAAAAAGACTTAATAAATTTATTTCTTTTTCTCTTTTATGGGAACAGTGACCACCTCCACAAGCGTATCCACATTGTCAAATACGTTACAGATGCCCTAAGGCTATGACTATTTATTGATATTTTTTCAGAGCATACTCGCCAGTTGATATCATAATACATAAAGTTCATAATTTGTCTCTAAGGTTGCCCCAGGCAGGATCTTTACAAGAAATCCTTTATTATTACACCACACAAATAGTTTATTGTCCAAGAAGCATAATATCAGGAAAGCTCCTAGTCCTTGTCTTGTCTTCGCATTTGTGCAAAGTCTTTCTAACTGCTAGCATGCCTTATTGAAATAAATCCTTGTACAGGCTAATTATTAAGTAATTCCTTTTTTTATTACATTGTAAAGTAGAATGATCTAATTCAGTCACTGAGAAATAGTCATAAATTCACAGAAAGGGACCCATAAGGATCATGAAGCCCAACTCTGTGCTTCTCTGAGGACTACCTAAAACCAAACTGTATCATTAAGGGCATTGTCCATAAACACTTTGAACTCTGACAGGGTAACAAAATAGGAAATAAATGCATTTTATTTTAGATAAAATATACTAAGCTATGGGCTTTTGTGGATGGATTTCTTACTAACAGAGGACATGAACTGACAAGAATGAGCAACCTGTGCTGTGGAGTGTCCTTGACCCCATCCCGGAGGCAGGAACTCACAGCGAAGCAAACCCCCACGTCCAGCTGCAGGAGGCAGGGTCTGCTGGCCACAGGAGGCTGACCCTACAAGTTGTTTATATAAGTTTAACCTATCTGTACCTCACACACAGCCTGAAGCCTATCTGTGCCTTCCACATGTACCAATCTTAACTAAGCTAGCTATGCACTCCTCTTCCAAGTTAGCATATAAGTGGCTGTATCACCACAATAAACTGGGGAACAATGATCTAACCATATTGGTGTAACGATCTGTTGTTACTCTGGGGTGTGAACGCCAGCAGGCTTTGATGGGTTACTGGGAAATGTTATATACACTTTGACACAAGTAGTCCCACAGTTTTTCTTGCCAGTACTCACGTTCTTTTCACCTATGTTGTGATGGTTTGGGTGTTCACTGCCCCCCACACTTTAGAAATCACCCAGACTAGACTCAGCCGGCTCTGGAAATATGAATGAAGCTTATATTTACAGCTGGCACAATTTACAACCAGATATTTACAGTATATACAGTTATAGACAGAAATACACAAGGTAAAAAAGATAATACAGACACAACTCCCCTCCCAGATACCTGAGTCCCCACGAGGGGCTCTCAACCACCCACTCACCTTTCCCCTACCCCTCTCAACCTTACCCCAGTCCCAAGGAAGAATGGAGGTTCGGCCAAGAGGATTAAGAAGCAAAGGTGAATCAGCCACAAAAGCAAATGGAGGGTGAGGTTAGAAAGCAAGATGGAGTTCAGCCAGCAGCCTCAGCTTCCCAGCAAGCAAAGAGCTGAGAGCACAGCCCAGCACGAAGTGCCCCAAGTGAAGTGCAGAGCAAAGTGACTTTATCTAACGTTTTGCTTTTCCTTTCTACACATCTCAGCAAGACTGTGAGCGAAGTAGACCTCACCATTGTTTAATTTCACAGCCTATGATCTAGTTCTTCTCACCAAGACATTCTAGCTAGCTTCAAACTAGCACACATATATATAGTTCCAGAGCATATTACACCAAAGTCAAGTTATGTTTGCTTTCATTTAAAAGGTGCAAGAGAGCTTGCCTAAGATTTAAAAGTCATTTGATCCTCATTAATAAGCATGTGTCCAAACCTGTTAATTTTGTCGTTGTTGTTGTTTTTCTTACCCTTTTTTTCAAACCTGTGATTAAAAATCTACTGCTGTTACAGTGAGTTGTTGAATTCAAAGAGTTAGCAATGATCAAGCAGCAGCACAGAATAGACACCTAATAAAACCTTTCTAATAGTTTTAATGGGAAACCAGTAATTATTAGTTCTTTGCATATACCTAGATAAGCAAATAACTTTTGGTGCTTGAACAGTGAATTAAGAGCTTTATGAAGTGGTCAATGAGTACTACAGGAAATAAGACCTGTATTGTCCTGGGTCATCTACAGCAGAATTAGTGAGAGAAGCAACATAACAACAAAGGACTGTGAAACAGAGTAGTAACATGCTAGTCCACGTGCATACTGCTGAACACAGCTTGGATTTTTCATGCGTATTTGTGAGACTCTATGATTTGAAACACCAGGCCAGGAAAGAGAGGGTTCAGACCCTGGTCTCCAGAAATCTAAAAAACACTTGAAGTAAAATTTAAACTCCAAGTTTTGACCTGAGCACACAATGTCAGTATCTCGTCAATATGATAATCAAAATTTATTCTTAAATTCATAAGATTTTATGTTTACAGGTTATTTTTGAACAATACAAAATTTACGTGAGTGCAGTTTCAGAAACATCTGGCATATCAAGAATTTTATCTGTAATGTTTAACTATTTCAGTTCCTCCTCCAGTGAAATTGCAGAAATATCAGACTTTGTAGGAAGTTCTACTTTGAAGTCAGCTTTCCAATTCTATACGAATACAAATAGTACCTTATTTAGTGTCTTCTAAGCAAAGGAGTGGTAGAAATGCCATGATGCTTTCAGTACCTTTCGTGTTGTCATTTGTGAAGTGATGAATCTGAGATTTAACATTACACCAACAAAGTTATGTTCTTCTATCAATGTTGCATGAGATAGGGGGCAATTTTAGTAAGAGAGGAATCCTCTTGCAAACTACCCTAGTCCTCAGAAACCTGAGGGATCAGAGGGACGAGTTGAGGCTGAATTTATCTCTTAATAGGGATGCCAGTTAGGGTGGGCTGCTATAGGTCCAACACTGGGCACGAAGACCCCAGTTTGTTGTAGGTCTGATTGCATTTCAGCAGTCAGATGCACAAATAACAAGGCTTATTTACACCTACAACACATACATAGAGTCTTTAGGATTGCCATTGCTAGGAACTTAACTAGAGCAATTGCTCTACGGCTTTAAGAATATACAGTTGTAATTACATGCTTAATTAGTTGGGATCAAATACACTTGGGAGCATCAAGGTCTCAGCTTACCAAACATGGAGGACTAAGGACAAATCCCATCAATGTGTCTCTAGGACTTTTTTGTCAAATTCTCACCTACACATTGGGTTACAGAAATTTTCTATTGTGTGAAGTGTGGGGGTGGGACCGTACCCATATCACTAAGTGAGTTTTTTGGTTGCACAGACATTTCTTTGTGAGACTCTCAGACTTGATGTATTCTGCTGCAAAAAGTCATCTCCTGCCAGGAAAAATTAACTTCTGCCAGTAAAAGTTGATTGTGGCCCAGAACAGATAAGGAAAAAGTAATATCAGGGTCACACCTAGCCTCAACCAACATTGCTTTTTAATCCCATCACAAACACGAACACTTTCACATGAAATCTTTCACTGATTATTTCTTTATGTTACTCTACCATTTCACAGCAGACAGTTTCAATGAACAAATCTGCAATTTTCTAAAATAACTTTTGGATGCCTCCTCATAACATTGAAATATTTTATTTCTAGTATATTTATAGCCCTGGTGATTATGATTCGACTGCCACTGTTCTACTAACATACGTATATTTTTCTGTAGGATGTGCATCTGGAACATCACTTTTGTGTTTAACAATTAAAGTATCTAATATTTAAATAAAAGTTACTGTGCAGGTTTTCTGGAATGGAATATATTATAGACATTGCTAATAAATCTCAATGAATTTATCATAGTAGAAATCTCTCAGATCCTCAGACACTAGAAGGATCTTACATTTACTGCATGGTAGTTTGTGTATTTGAACTCAAAAATTTACAACAAACAAAATTTAATGAGGACTCTTTTATCTCTGGAAATCAGGTAAGTGGAAAAAAAAAAAAGTGTCTTACTGTATTTGAACTGTGATGGTTTGGGTGTTCCCCACACTTTAGAAATCATCCAGACTAGACTCACCTGCCTCTGGAAATATGAATGAAGCTTACATTTGCAGCTAGCACAATAGACAAGCAGATATTTACCATAGATACAGTTATAGACAGAAATAGACAAGGTAAAAGGTAATACAGAAACACAACAGCCCTCCCAGAAACCTGAGTCCCCAGGAGGGGCTCTCAACTGCCCCTTCACCTTCCCCCTACCCCTCTCAACCTTACCCCAGTCCCAAGGAAGAATGGAGGTTCGGCCAGGGGGAGTTGGGAAGCAAAGTGGGTTAGAAAAGAAACGGAGGATGAGGTTAGAGATGCAGCTCGGCCAGTTCCCCAGCAGCAGTGAGAAGAGACTCTCTTATCTGTGTTTTCATTCTTATACATCTCAGCAAGCCTATGAGTGAAGTAGACATCACCATTGTTTTCCTTCCACAGCCTGTAATCTAGTTCTTCTCACCAAAACATTCCAGCTAGCTTCAAACTAGCACATGAACCCATAGAGAACTGCAGAAAACTGTGTTGGGGAGGGGGGTGGTGTGTTTCTGTGTTTTGGTTGGTTTTTTGCTTCTCTTAAAGCATAGAGATAAAACTGTCCTGGAAAGTTATCCATAGAAGGACAAATGTTCCTGTTGATAACGCACTTTCCTGAGGGCTTCAATAATTTTATAAAATGAATTAGGAGTTTGGTTATTCTGGCATCATGATGTGCAAGAGAGTCAACTGAAATATGCAGGGGTTTGAGGGAATAGCAGACATTCATTTCTACTGAAATAATGAAAACAAAAATCAGCTTTCCTTATGCCTACATCTTGGAAGACTTAATCTGTGAAATAGTTTGGTGCTCTTACAGTAGTTACATCTACTTCGATATGAGCTACAATTTCTAAGGTGGTAGTATAATTTACTCTTGTAGTTTTGTTACTTTTGAAATGTATGTAAGCAAATGGTGCAATATATGGGAGGAAAAAAAGGCAATGTGATTGCTTGTATCTACTGCATTGTATCATCAGTTCCTCACAGGCACAGAATAAGAATTGTTTCAATCAATAGTTTGTACTACTTATATATGAGTAGCTGTAGGAGTTATAAAAATTTATGTATCACGAAGCTGCTCACAAATTAGGGAGTATAGAGTCAACTGAAGATAAAACAATGTTGTGATTACTTGATTGTGCTGAATAACAGATGTGTGATTTGCTCTGACAGATGCTAGGCTTACTAGAAACAACATTTAGCTTTAGAATTGTAACTATTACGTTAGAGTTTATTGAGTTCCCCCCAAAAGCACTAAAAACTTAGAAGTTTTAGTGAGAATTTATATCTTTACACAATCATTATTAGAGAGAATGAAATTAAAAATGTTGGGTTTATAAGTTTAACAGTTTGGTTTAGTTCCTTATAACTTCCAGAGATGCCTCTTACCTAACTAAATTTTCAGCTCATTTTAGCAGTCTGTTGGTCTTTATATCTCAGAAAGAAATACTATCTACTTTTTCTAATGTACAACCCTGTATCAGGGAGGATCTGAATCCCATCAGTATCTAAATATTGTACCATCCTGGAGTTGAGAGACTCCTGCAGGAGATCAGAGGTGGACTGATTCAGATATCTAGTGGTGAAATTGAGCCAACTCCTTGCTGACATCTACATCTGACCCCATCACTCTTGTTGCTCTTCATAGTTAGTGAATAGAAGCAAGTGTTCAAAGGTGATTCATCTCACCTTTAAATGAGAGCTTAAAATGGGCTAGATTAAGCAAATCCTTGAAGTGCCTATTGCTCTCCACGAGGAATCAGAGATGACTATGTTTCTTTCAATCTGCACTCAGATAACTAAAACTGAGCTGGCTCTAATGATTTATTGCAACTCTGATATGACTACAGCTACATCTGTACCTCACTTTATTGTCCAGAAGGTTTGATCCAGTAGGCACACTCATCAAGTTCTTCTAAACTGGATTTAGTTCAATATGAAATGTGACAGATCAGGTACTTTGTAAAGAAGTGCCCTAGCCAGCAGTGTGCCCAGGTGGCCAAAAGAGCCAATGGCATCCTGGCCTGGATCAGGAACAGTGTGGCCAGTAGGACAAGGGAGGTTGTCCTTCCCCTGTACTCAACACTGGCCAGGCCATGCCTTGAGTACTGTGTCCAGTTCTGGGCTCCTCAATTCTAGAGAGATATTGAGGTGCTGGAACGTGTCCAGAGAAGGGCAACAAAGCTGGTGAGGGGCCTGGAACACAAACCTTATGAAGAGAGGCTGAGGGAGCTGGGGTTGTTTAGCCTGGAGAAGAGGAGGCTAAGAGGTGACCTCATTGCTGTCTACANCTCACAGCGCTTGTTAAAACAGGAGTCAGAGAGTGAAAATATCAGTTGAGGGCAAGTGGGAAGTTCTGTATTCATTTTCACAGTGAATGGAAAAGAATGGCTAGTCTGACTTTAGAGCATATCACTTGTGTATCTCGTGCAAGTCTTTATAGTAAGAAACAGGAATTACGTTTCCACACTTTATATAATTGAAATTGAGGAGGGGAAAGTACCCAAATTTCATGTTGTCTTCCTTTGACAAGATTTGTATTGTCAAGATTGATCTGTTTGCCAGTATCAATTGTTTTAACCTCATTAGAGAGGTGTGGATAGAGAGAAGGTTGGAACTAAGACAACATTTAACTCTACAGGATCTTCTTGGTTGTCAAAATTAATATCTCACTGTCAAGTCAGCAGTACCAGTTAAGCATATTACCAAATAAAAGGCTTTCAACCTGTTTTCCAGAAGCCAAGCATTTTACCAAATGGAATGTACACAGACACAAGGAAACTTGTCCTTTTTATTTCACTATAACTAACTTGTTATTGTTGAAGTATTACACTGCTCTTGGGAACAGTGTTCCAAATTTTATCTAAATTATCTATGTCTAGTTAAAAAATATCTTTCACTTAGTGGCACTAGCATTCAAACAATCACATATTCCCCTTGATCAAAGAATACAGACATCTGTAAACTAACACATTATAAAAGAATGAAAAATAAAAGTATATTCATTTTCATCCCAGTGAACTTTCACTCCCTAACTGTTGTTCAACCTGGTGAATGACATTGTAAGCACAGTATCTGAGAGGGCAGAAAGGAAACAGTGGGCAGAAAGGAAGTAGTGGAGTCAGCATCCCTGGAGGTGTTTAAAAATTTTAGCCCTGGCACTTTGAGACAAGGTTTAGTGTTCGTGGTGGTGTTGGTTGGTTGATATTGGAGGTCTTTCCAACCTTAATGATTCTATGTAAAAACCATCTAGCTGCTTCCCATCTGAACATGCAGCTTGGACTCTCAAGTTCCAACCCCAGGAATCCAGATGCAGAAATGGAAGCACAGATTGTAAGAACATGGCAAGAAGTGGAAGTTTTGAAAAGCCTGATAAACTTTGGTTACAGAGAACATGAGAACATGGAAGTCTATTAGGCAAAGTTTCCTCAGGTTTAAAGCCAGGATACAGGTCATTAACCATTAGTGATTTGTTTTGTTGCTATTCACATAGCCTTTTAACATGGTTTTGATTTTGCTGGCAGCAGATCACAATCTTTGTAATGAGTTTTTAACATCTCAGGAGTGAGGGAGAGCTGTAACAGTGATTTTTCTAATTTCTATATGTAATTTGATTTATTTTTGTTTAACTTTATGCAATAAAACAATGGTTTCACAATGTAAACAGAACAATGTAGTGTAGAGAAATACAGGTGTGGTACAATAACAGAGGTTTTGAGAAATAACAACTTGCCTTAACATTATCCTACTGTTGCTTCCTAGATGAAGCCACTGACTTTAAGGCCCAGGGAAGCAGGAGGAGAACATAGTATCAGGTAAAGAGTTAGAAGCTCAAAGTATATGTTCAACACATAAGTGTTGCTAATATTACTGAAACTTCATAGCAATACACTTGGACTTCATGCAATAGTGTCCTGGTAGGGCATAAATCCTGCCAGACTGGTTTGACCCTTGCTCTCCTCCTCCTGTAACAGGTCAGGGAGTTGAGTGGATGAGCAAACAATGTAGGGTTTGGCCTCAGCAAAGCTGCTCCCTGAAGGCCAGGAGCTTAGCACCACCAAGTCAAGTGTCTTGTGCTGCCCCTCAAGGTGCCTGCACAGTCACATGAGGCATGAAGCTTTGGATCCATTGAAGGATAGATGAGGTGTAATTCATGTTTTGAAAACACTTAGCTTGTAATACTGCCGAAAATCACTTGGAGTAGTGTTGTGGTTCAGGCCTAGGCAGCATCTGAGTTCCAAGCAGCTGCTCACACGACTGCCTCCTGGTTTGGGTTTAAGAGCCATAGAGGTCCTTCAGAGCTATCAGAGCGTACAAGAGATGGACACCAGAAAGTGTAATCTTTGTTATTGCATTCCCACCAACCTGCAGCCCTATATAAACAGATATTACTGTCTGCTCTACCCTTTTCTTCCTCTCTCTGTTCCCAGGGCAGATCATATCTCTTGTGGCATAGGGGAGGTTTGCAGCCTTCTGCGGCCTTGGCAAAGCTAATTTTTAGCTATGCAGGTCAGGCCTGGCATGAGGGAGGAAGCAGGACGACATGGTGGGAGGGCACTGAGGCCTGGTGCTCGGCCTGGTTGGGGGGAAGGCTTTGGGAGGTGTTGGCCTAGTGAGGTTTTGGAAAGAAGCCCAGGTAGGAGAACTGGGCCAAGACTGAAGATAGAATTGTATATTTTGTATTTCTGTGTGTATTTGTGAATAGTATCTCCATTTAAACGTACATTCCTGTGTGGAGTGGTTTGGTTTTACTTCCCTGGGGGGGTAAACCACCTCTCTGTCCTGTTGCCTGGGCAGCTTGTGGCTCAAAACTAGGACACCTCCACACAAACATGCACACACACAGACACACACCCCCACCCAGTGGAACGGGAAGGATAATCAGGAGAAAAAGTACAGCCTCATGGGTTGAGATAAGGAGAGTTTAATAATGTTAATGAAATATGATAAACATTGCAGCACTGACCATGGTGGCCCAGTCTGGCCACTTAATCCTGCCAGACCACTGTGCCGTGCTGTGCCACAGCCACTTGCTGAAAGCACCTACATTTGCTCCAGCCAGACCTTTGCTTACATAGCAGGCATGATATCAGCATGGTATGGAATAACCCACTGTTTGGTTCAGCTGCCTATCTTGGCTGTGGGCCCTGACAACAAAACCTTAACCTTATGCTAGCCAAACCTAGGACACCTGGGATTCATTTTGCCTAAATTGTCATCTGAAATGTACGTTTGGTCAAAGTTTGTTATTTAGACAGTGGAATCAGTGTGGTGGCTAAACATAAATTCATCATTCAAATGTTGAGACAATGTTTAGTCCACAGATGACACTTCTGCTCACAATGGTGAAGAAAATAAGCTGAGCTAAATTCATTACTTCACAAAACTCCCTGGAGGATGGAAAGATCATCCTCTAGCATATTCTGGCAACTGCTGCTAAGGAATCATTCAGAAATGACACATGCAAGTCCTGTGGCTGATACAAATGAGATTGGGTCAGTCAAGGAACCCTTCCACTCAGGATAAAGTGTCCTGTGAAATGTCAAGAAAGTGAGTTGAAGGATAGGATAGTATAGAATAGAATAGAATAGAATAGAATAGAATAGAATCAACCAGGCTGGACTGTAGCTCCCTGCACATACCATGACACTCCACTTAAATTCTGGTTGTGCATAGTTCTTTTCCCTCCCTTGTTCACTGTACTTGAGAACTGTTGTGCTTATGAGATCTTTTCTTTCTGGAAAATCAGAGAAATTTGGATGATTTTGTATGTCAGACATAAAACTTAATTGTCTTTTCAAAAACATCAGTAGAGAGATTGAAAAGTTCTGCAACTTGAAGTGTTTTCTATTTTGTATTTTGGAAGTGGGAAATTAGTAGTCTGAATTTTGAGAAAGATTAAAAATACATATACCTTAACCAGTGCTTGAATTGCACCTTCAAAGCACAGAGCAACATGCTCACATGAGACTTTTATCTCATGCAAGCCCTGGGCTAAAGATTCAAGTTGAGTAACTTGAATTGTGTTGATGTAAAGTTGCATTTATTTTTAGGAACAACACTCTCTTTGGGGCATTAAAAGCTTGGCTGTGAAGGCAAATGCGCCCTAATTTGATGATGATAAAGACATACAAATGCTTTTATTTTCCTAATGCATAGTGAAGGATTTCTGGTTCATCCACAGTTCTGTTATCCCGAGGGACACAGCCTGAGGCATATTGAACTACTACAGCAGCACTGGGCTAGGTTTTACTGCTTACAGTGCATGGTGAAGGCTAGTCCCTGTTCTTTCTTTAAAGAGTATTGGAAAAGAAAACAGCTTAGTCATTTTGAATATGTATGGATAAAGACAAAGCTGAAACAGTAACTCTTCAACCAAGATAATAAGGTGAAAAACTAAATCGAAATTATATATAAAAAAAAAAGTGGTTAATATATCAAATAGTCAATTTCAGAGTGGTTTTGTTTGAAAGAAATTATGAAGTTGATTTCTAATACAGTGTGTAATTGCTTTGTTAGACAAGCTATAAACAGACTTGGTTTACTTCCAAAATGGAATTAGAATGAAATTCTAATTAACTGATACTTGGAACATACTGCACTTGCCACTTCATTCATTTCAATTCATTTATTGATTTTAATTAAGAGCATCTTTTTTAATGCAATTTCAAGATATTTTAGAATGTAATAATAATTTTAATGTATATTTTATAGTCACCCAAGGATGATTATAACAGATATTAGTGCGTGGATTATTTAGATCTTTTTAATTCTTTCCTCCCTCATTTTAAATAGCTTAGAATATGATATTTTGGTAAAGAATTTAATTGAAAAATACAGACATAATGGAACTGGAATGAAAATTACACATAGAATTCTGCAAAGACATTTTGAATCCTTGAAATAGAATAGAACAGAATCAACCAGGTTGGAAGAGACCTCCAAGATCATCCAGTCCAACCTAGCACCCAGCCCTATCCAATCAACTAGACCATAGCACTAAGTGCCATCAATGCAAATGATGCATTATAATCCATCAAATTCAATTTATAATTCAGGAAATATATAAAGAAAGTCAAGTAAATTGTAGAGAGAAAAAAATGTCTGATAATTAGGAACATTTTGTTTAACTGTTAATTTGATTTTGTTCTTGAGTATGTAATATTTTCAGACCAAGATATTATAGTGAATTGTGCTAGTTTGAGGCTAGCTAGAATGTTTTGGTGAGAAGAACTAGATTACAGGCTGTGAAAGGAAAACAATGGTGATGTCTAATTCACTCATAGGCTTGCTGAGACATATAGGAACAAGAAATAAAAACATAGATAACCACTCTCACTTGGGCTTCTGCCTGAGCTGCATCTCACTCTCTAATCTCACCCTCCATTTTTTTTTTTTCTTTGGCTAATCCACCTTGCTTTCCAACCCTCTGGTTTAACCTCCATTCTTCCTTGGGACTAGGGTAAGGTTGAGAGGGTAGGGGGAAGGTGAAGGGGCAGTTGAGAGCCCCTCCTGGGGACTCAGGTTTCTGGGAGGGGAGTTGTGTTTCTGTATTACCTTTTACCTTGTCTATTTCTGTCTATAACCTCACCACAAAGATTTTTTTTCTACTTTCTAATGTAAATCTGCTCTCAGTTTAAAGCCATTAACCCTTCCTGTTAAAGAATCCCTCTCTAACTTTCCTGTAGGCCCTCTAAGTTCTAGAAGGCCACCATCCAGTCTCCTGAGAGCCTTTTCTTCCCTAGGTTAAACAACCCCAAGTCTCTGTCTGTCTTCATAAAGGAAGTGATCCAGCCCCTGATGATCTTCACAGCCCTCCTCTGGACTGTTCCACTATGTCCATGTACTTAAAAAGAGGAAAATGTTTCTGGGATTCAACTTGGGAATGAATGTTAAGCACAGAGGCCTTCTTCATGGAAAAGCAAGTAAGATCACTGGGACACAGCTGGGAGATTCTCAGACAGATGATTTAATGTCTGCATCTTTGTCTTTAAAGAGGCTACTTGAAGGGATAGGCCATTTTTCTATTGTTAGTGACAGTCTTGACTATCAATTTGCTCTAAAGTTACAGTAGTTCAAATCAAGTTAACACAAACCCAGATTTGCACACATTCAATGCCTTGCTCAGTGTTTCTTACTGGATGGACAATGAGAGATGAGACAAAGGAGAATAGCTGTTCTCCTGCTGTTGTTTCTTACTATCATGCTAAAGCCACCTGTGTCTACACAAGATGTTCCCCATTATGTAAAGTCTCTTCAATCTTACAGGTTTGTTTGTACGATTTTGTTGAGCTCTGAGCCACATCATTCCCTTTCTGATATGCCGTGGATAAGAAACTAGAGGAATTGCTTTATAGAATGGAATAGAATCAACCAGGTTGGAAGAGACCTCCAAGATCATCCAGTCCAACCTAGCACCCAGCCCTACCCCGTCAAATAGACCATGGCACTAAGTGCCTAATCCAGGCTTTTCTTGAACTCCTCCAGGGACGGTGACTCCACCACCTCCCTGGGCAGCCCATTCCAATGCCAATCACTCTCTCTGTGAAGAACTTCCTCCTGACATCCAGCCTATACCTCACCTGGCACAACTTGAGACTGTGTCCCCTTGTTTTGTTATACTTAGGACTAAGTCTCTTTATAACTGTCTTTCACTAGCAAACTCTGATAGCTGAAGAAATCATGTAAGTTATCACTCAAACCCCACTAAGAAACACCTGATAACATACTTAATCATCAGAGTCAGTAGATGAAAATTTCATACGTTGCAAATAATTTCTCTGAAGTGTAATTGATTCTAATTCCTATTGATTTGGAAGTTTGTGAAACTGCTTAGTCATCCAGTGAAATTACAGAAGTTATCACTAATAAATCTGAAGTGGCAGACAGAAACCAATTATTCATAAGTTTAAATAAATAACTTGCTAGACATTTCTGGGGTTTCACTTTCTGAAAACATCAATAACAAGCTGTGCATGCTGATGAAAAGATCTGGTAGTTAAACTTGCACAAAACAGAGTCTATGTAAAACAAGTTTCTGTTTTGATAGAGAAAATACAGAATTCTGCCATAAGTTTTGGAGGTTTTTGTTTGTTGGGTTTGTTTTGGGTTTGTTTTTGTTTGTTTGGTTGGTTGGTTTTGGTTTTGGTTTTGGTTTTGTTTTGCTGTGTCAGAGTTCTGCTTACAAGCTTTGGTAATAGAGTGTCACAGCTGAAACCACTAAACTTTGAGTACAACAGTTCTTGATAAGGACTGTATTTTCACTTAGGAAAAATATAAAAGGGCAGGATTATCTACATCATAGCTAGCTTGGTGCAGTTAGGGTCCTTACCTAAATGAAATCTTATGTAAGATCATTGTGCTAGTTTGAGCCTCGCTAGAATGTTTTGGTGAGAAGAATTAGATCATAGGCTGAGAAATGAAAACAATGGTGAGGTCTACTTCCCTCACAGTCTTGCTGAGATGTGTACAAAAGAAAGGCAAAACATTAGATAAAGTTACTTCGCTTGGGCACTTGGCTCTGGGCTGTGCTCTCAGCTCTTTGCCTCTTGGGGAGCTGAGGCTGCTGGCTGAACTCCATCTTGCTTTCTAACCTAACCTTCCATTTGCCTTGGCTGATTCACTTTGCTTCTTAATCCTCTTGGCCGAACCTCTATACTTCCTTGGGACTGGGGTAAGGTTGAGAGGGGTAGGGGGAAGGTGAGGGGGTGGTTGAGAGCCCCTCCTGGGGACTCAGGTTTCTGGGAGGGGAGTTGTGTCTGTATTACCTTTTTACCTTGTATATTTCTGTATATATATCTGTATATACTGTAAATATCTGCTTGTAAATTGTGCCAGCTGTAAATATAAGCTTCATTCATATTTCCAGAGCTGGCTGAGTCTAGTCTGGGTGATTTCTAAAGTGGGGGGGAGGGGGGGGGTGCGGGGAACACCCAAACCATCACAATCATTAACAATGTTTGTGGGTTGACTAATTTTGCCTTGAAGTGGCAAAAAGAATGTTAGCAAATCTCAGTTCTATTATGAGGAAGAAAAATGTAACTCACAAGCAAATTAATGAATAGACTACTATGTACATACACACAGATGTGTTATATAGATATATATAAAGATAGAAAAGGCAGAGATTATATATAGAAATGTGCACAGACAGATATAGACATCCTTTTTTGTGTATATCTACTTAATGAATAGTAATATACCACATATAGAGAATCATAGAATCACAGAATCAACCAGGTTGGAAGAGACCTCCAAGATCATCCAGTCCAACCTAGCACCCAGCCCTATCCAGTCAACTAGGTCGTGGCACGAAGTGCCCCAAATGATAATGACTTTAATCTGAAAACCATATATAAGTAAATGAAACCAGGTTACAAGTTAAAAAAAAAATAAAAGGAAAAAAATTAAAAATAAGGAGTTCATAGAATGATCAGAAAACAAACAAAATAATAGTGCAGTTCCTTTTTCATTTCATTAATTATTTCAAAGGTAATTTTACATGTAAGTCTATGTCTAACATTTTGTCTCCAAATCTATTATTTTGCATAGACTACAGGACTGAAGTATCAAAACTGACACCTAGAGAGCATAATATTAAAATGCAAAGCCATTTCTAGAAAGCTGTGCATGGTATGTCAAAGCACAGTCAACTTGCATTAAGCTTAGTAAATCTGTACTGCATCACTGAACATTAGCTCTATTTCATCCATTATGGTGCAGAGATTGCTTGCTGTGTTCCCAGGGTTCTTTTTTTGTGAAAGAGCAATAGTACTATCTGCCAAAACAGTCTTGCCCTGTCAGAGCAGTTTTAATTGAGCTGAGCCATAGGACCCTGCCCAATCCTATTAGAGGAGCAGGGAAGCATTTGGTGAGTCTCACTCTGTGAGATTATAGCTGTTAAGAGTAAAACGGTCAGTTACTTTAATATCCCACCCAAGTAGGACACTATAAACAGGCACATAGGTAGTCATTTTGGCTAGTTACCCCTTTTCCTATAACAGTGTGGATCTGATGTTTTGTGTCTGTCTTTTATGTGAAAATTACTGCTTGTATTGACAACAATTTTTATCTCTTCTGTAATCATAGGAGAGACATAAAAGAGGTCATCCCTAGAAAGCAATCACTGCTTTAAATCACTTCTTTAGTGCATTACACAAGTAGAATGAAAAGTAATGGGGGTTTAGTAGTTTATTTATATTATCTATTTATATCATAGTATTTATATATTTATTTATATATATATATATATTTAATATGTTCCAATGAAAATATGTTAATGATTTAATGGGAAAGGTAGTTGATAAATGAAGTATATAATTTTCAAGTTTCTGAGAGTTGACTGCAAATAATGAAAGCCAAACAGGTGCAAACAAGCATCTAAAGTTTATCAGTAGTTCTGATAGTTGAAGATGTATCATTTAATTTAAATATTTTGGGTTTTTTTTTTGTTTCAAATTGATTCACACAGTATCAGCAGAGCAGCATGTTTGGAAAGAAATCAAACAGTAACTAAGTGCTTCCCAGCAATCTTAACTGCTGGAGCGGGTCCAGAGGAGAGCCACGAAGATGATCAGAGGGCTGGAGCAGCTCTGCTATGAGGACAGGCTGAGAGAGTTGGGGCTCTTCAGCCTGGAGAGGAGGCGGCTTCGAGGAGACCTTATAGTGGCCTTCCAGTATTTGAAGGGAGCCTACAGGAGGGCTGGGGAGGGACTATTTACACGGTCTAGTAATGTTAGGACGAGGGGGAATGGGTTTAAGCTGGAAGAGGGGAAATTTAGACTGGATGTTAGGAGGAAGTTCTTTACAGTGAGGGTGGTAAGGCACTGGAACGGGTTGCCCAGGGAGGTTGTGGATGCTTCCTCCCTGGAGGTGTTTAAGGTCAGGCTGGATGAGGCCTTGGGCGAGCTGCTCTAGTGGGAGGTGTCCCTGCCTGTGGCAGGGTGTTGGAGCTGGATGATCCTTGAGGTCCCTTCCAACCTAAACCATTCTATGATTCTATGATTCTATGATCTTATGTGAGCTTGTGTAGGAAAAAAGCAAATTAATGAGTCATCAAAATAGAAGTAGAAATGGAAAGGGGAAATGATTGCAATATTTTGTGGTTTTTTTTCAAAATCAAAAATGTGCATATTTTAAATCTACTTCTGCAAAGTCACAAAATAAAAATTATAGTAAGTTTAAAATTGAAAATTTTCCTTATGCACTTGTAAGAATCTGTGTAAGACTGTGTCTTTAGTAGTTTACCTCTTTGTCTGATGAAGTGGCATAAATCAAGTAGTTTGTTCTAATACTTTCTGGGTCACGAAGAAGGCAACCCTATGCTGCTCCTGTAGTTTACTCTCATTCCACTCATCTCATTTTGTCTGTGTACTGCCTACCATTTTCTACTAATACTTGGTGAATCAATTCAGTTAACTGTACTGTTTTAAAATAAATCTTTTTTTTTTTTCCCACTCATCCACCGGTTTTCCTACCTTTCCTTCCTCTTTCCTCTCTTTATCTCTTTGTTTCCTTTTTTCCCCACTTTCTCTTTCTAGTTGCTTTTATTAGGACTAATAAAGGGATCAGCTGCATGCTAGATCTAGTGCTAAGGATTATATAGGAATCTTTTCAATAGAATAGGAAGGTTATCACTGTCTCAAAATATCAAAAATTCATTTGCAGCAGGATATTTGATTGATCTTTTGGTCTCAGAGATTGTTGCCCTGACAGATTTAGCCCTCACACTTGAAAGTGGAGCAGCAAAAAAATGTAGGCTGTACACATCCACAACACTTTGGACCTGAAATAACTTAAAGGAGACCTTATCATCTCTGTAGGAAACTGGTAAGATGAAAGCAATCAATGCTATGTCACTATTAGATAAAGCATTTGAAACTTATTTTTAATCACTTTTTCATACCAGGGAACCTGTAGATTCTGATTGAACATCTCAATAGGGAGACAAGACATATGTCTAGGCCAAAAGTGAAATGTCAGCTAGGTAGTAGAGATCATTAAGACACTGTGCACTGGATATTTTGTCTTCTTACCCAAGCTCCACCAATCTCTTCCAGCTGCCCTTAAACTAAAAAATGATCCTTATAAACTTAATTGCAGTAGAACTCTAAGTATTGGTCTTACTCAAAAGCAGATTTGCTTGATGTAGTACGGTGTAGTTAAGTAGTGTATTGTGAGTTAATTTATCATCATTGCCACCACAGAAATATGGTGGAATGAATCTTGTGATTGATATGTTGGACTAGAAGGGCACAAGCTCTTCAAGAAGGACAAGCAGGGAAGATGAGGAGAGAGTGTCCCCCTCTGTGTCAGTTACCAGCTAGAGTCCATGGAGCTCCATCTGGTAAACAATCAAGTGAAGAGTGACTATGGGTCAGAGTGCAAGAAAGAGGAGGGGACATTACTGAGGTGGGGGGGATCAGCTACAGACCTTCTAACCAAGAAGACCATCTTATCACTGCACTCCCAGAGATTGAATTTCTCTGCCAGGTCCTTTGAACTTGTCTCTCTTCATGGCAAAACCCAATTACAACTATTTTGTTACCTTTATATATCTCCAGTGAGAACTACCATTCATAAACCATACTGTTCTTTTATGACAAACATAAAGAAATTAAGTAACCCATTGCTTTTCATAACAGTATGCATTTTCTGGGGTTGGTTTTTTTGTTGTTTGTTTGTGATTTGGGTGTTTTTTTACATTACTTTAGTGAGAAATTCAGCTAATGTGCTGGTTTTACTGATGTCTGGATCTAGGCTAAAAGAAAAAAGTAAATTTAATACAAAAATCAAGTTTTTTTGTGTATGATAAGAAAGAGCTTTGATAACAGTATATTTGTAATTGTCTTGTGTTTTCCTTGCATTTCAATTCCAGATTTCTTCTATCTCTACTGATTCTAATTGAAGCTATTTTTACTCAAAATCAAGAACAATAATAAAATTATGGGTTTTATCAGAATAGAATAGAATAGNTGAGCCTCCTTTTCTCCAGGCTAAACAACCCCAGCTCCCTCAACCTCTCCTCCTAGGGTTTGTGTTCCAGGCCCCTCACCAGCCTTGTTGCCCTTCTCTGGACAGATTTAAGTATTTTGTAACTGCTTTGAAATAACTAAAATTAGCAGCAAGAAGAACAGGGCAGAAGGAAGAAGGGGGAAAGAAAAATTGATAATTTCATTAATTTGGTCCTTAATCTTCAGCAGAAGACCTTATGCTGTCAGTATAAGTTTTCTAATTACATTAGGATAAGATAGTTGAAAATGACTTGACCTCTTTGTCTCTTCTTCTGACATTTTCAGATTTAATTATATGTTAATTAACTTGGATTAATTTTACCAGACATGTGTTCCCAACATCTTCCAGATTAACAAAGACTTCAAATTACAGGGAAAGGAATTAAAATAAAAGCAATTTAAATAATGTTGGAATATTTCTTACTCCCGCAAATTAATTAAAGACATATGTTCTACAATATAACTGTAAAATGAAAAACCACTGTGATGGTTTGGGTGTTGACCACCCTCCCCCCTCCTTTGGAAATCACCCAGATTAAATTCAGCCAGCTCTGGAAATTGAATGAAGCTTATATTTACATCTTAGCACAATATACAAGCAGATATTTACTATATATACGCAGAAATACACAAGGCAAAAGGTAATACAGAAACACAACAGCCCTCCCAGAAACCTGAGTCCCCAGAAAGGGCTCCCAGCCACCCTTCCACCTTCTCCCACACCTCTACCTTACCCCAGACATTGCCTTGTCCCCAGGGAAGAATGGAGGTCAGCCAGGGGTATTTGGAAGCAAGTGGATTAATCAAAGAGATGGAAGGTGAGGTTAGAGAGAAATGCAGCCCACAGCCCGGACAAAGAGCAATTCCCTTATCTATGTTTGGATTCTTGCTTTTATACCTCTCAGCAAGCCTATGGGTGAAGTAGACATCACCATTGTTTCCCTTTCACAACCTGTAATCTAGTTCTTCTCACCAAACCATTCTAGCTAGCTTCACACTAGCACAACCACATTCTTCTGAACTCTCTTTGTGTGAATCTACAACTATTCTTGTACTAGAAATTATTTGGAATTTGTAATAGATGATATTTAATACCAGTGAAGAAGCTTTCTTAAACATGTGCATGATGTGACAAACTGAAAATCAAATATGAATAATAGTGTTGCATAATGCTTTGAAATGTTAACTTGAAATGCACTTCTAAAATATTTAATCTGTGTGTGGCATCTTTATTTCTGTAAATATATTTGTAGGCAACAAATAAATATTTCTTTCTGAAAGTAGTACATGCTTTCAGGAAATGTAATCACCTCCACATTATTGTAAGTCAAATTAGAATTGACAGTAAACTCCAAGCACTTCTACAAATAAGCTTCTAGCTCTTCTGTTGATAGAAAAACAAATCTCAAACATTCTAAAACGCTGCATGTTGTCATTAGATTAATAAATGTAAAGCAGGATAAAAATAAAGTTGGTTTTTTTTCTAGTTATATAACTCAAACTACCTTCATAAGTAAAGAATTAAAGGAAAAATTATATCATCTGTGATTGAAAGTTAAGAGCTTTGAGATGTCATTGTGGATTAACTGAATGAAGATAGCATAGAAGAGGAGGAAGGGGAGAAGACAGAGTAATGAACTTCAAACCACAAATATGAAAAATTAGGTAGAGAAAGGAAGAGAAAATATAAAGTTGGGAAAAATAGTCAAAAGTAAAGTAATTTATTTTAAATGCAGATGTAAAGAAAGAAACAATATTTCCTTCATTGTGAGAGAAAGACATTGCTTGTGGATAGGCAAAATTAAAGTGCAAAAAGCACTCTTGAGAGTAGGACTACACTGCTTCTTAACTTACATTTTATTCATTTCCTAGGTCTTGGTCCATAGTAGTCCTCCTTGTCTTTTGGCATAAACCAGATAGTTTTCTGTGAGCAAAGTCACATAAAACCTCTGCAGACAGCTCAAAGTGTTAAATTAGATTTAACCAATCTGAATTCCCACTCATTTTCAACTTCAGTATTTTTTACTTGCTACATACATTTGATGAAATATTCATGTTCTTAGCCTTTTAGGGTTCTGAGCTCTGAAGTATTTCTGTATAGTAATGTATGTTCATCTCTTTGGCTCCACTTACTGAATGGTTTCTCTAGTTACTATTTCATAGAATCAGCCAGGTTGGAAAAGATCTCCAAGATCATCCAGTCCTTATTCCTTTCAATGAATATTATTTTTCCCCAGAAGCTCTTTATAATATCTAACAAATGATTTAGTCAGAGAGGAAAAAAAAAAAACAACATTTTTACTTATGTGACAATGTCAATTAAATGTTTCAGTTTTTATCCTTTCCTGACACAAATGCCCTTTAAACCTTTCAATTCTTAACTTCTGACTGCTTGAGTCTGCTATATCAACTGTATATTTCCAGAGTATATTTTAACATTATATTCTTGAGATGTTGGATGCTTTTTGTGTAAAGACTTAAAGATTCATGCAAAACATTCCATCACTCATTGTGAAATTCATTTACAGATCCTAAACTCTGCAAGTTCAGTAGCAGGAGACAAATATAGCAGCTGATTTGATGTGAAGTAGTGTTCAACTGCAGATTTATTTTAACGTTATTACTAATTAAAGTACCTGATTTAACAGTTCTTTTTGCAAGAAGTAAATGCAATCCATGTCACCAAGTTATTTTTGACTTTTGAAATATCCTCAAAATACTTTAAATAGTGGGATGGGGTGAGGGGAGAGTTGGTTTTGTTGAAGTTTTATGGTTTCATTTGGTTTGGTTTAGTTTGATTTGGCTTAGCTTTTCTGTATTTTCCCCTGGAAATTATACCTTAAATTATGCCTTTTTCTTCATGATAATCATAGAATCATAGAATAGAATGACAGAACAATTTAGGTTGGAAGGGACCTCAAAGTTCATCCATTTCCATCCCCCCACCATAGGCAGGGACACCTCACTAGAACAGGGTGCTTAAGGCCTCGTCCAAACTGGCCTTGAACACCTCCAGGGAAGGAGCAGCCACAACCTCCCTGGGAAACCTGTGCCAGTGTCTCATGACCTTCACTATAAAGAACACTTTCCTAATATCTAGTTTAAACCACCCCTCTGCCAATTTAAACACATTACTCCTCATCCTGACATTACTAGACCTTGTCAATAGTCCCTCCCCAGCCTTCCTGTAGGCTCCCTTCAGATACTGGAAAGCCACTATAAGGTCTCCTGGAAGCCTTCTCTTCTCCAGGCTGAAGAGCCCCAAATCTCTCAGCCTGTCCTCATAGCAGAGCTGCTGCAGCCCTCTGATCATCTTCGTGGCTCTCCTCTGGAACCGCTTCAGCAGTTCCCTGTCCTTCTTGTGTTGGGGGCTCCAGAACTACACACAGGACTCTAGGTTGGGTCTCATAAGAGCAGAGTAAAGGGGGAGAATCACCTCCCTTGCCCTGCTGGCCACACTTCTCTTGATGCAGCCCAGGACATGGTTGGCTGTCTGGGCTGCACATACACACTGCTAGCTCGTGTTGAGCTTTTCATCAACCAAACTCTCAGGTCCTTTTCCTCAGGGCTGCTCTCCAGCCATTCACCACCCAGACTGTATTTGTGCTTGAGATTGTGCTGACCCAGGTGCAGGACCTTACACTTGGCCTTGTTGAATTTCATGAGGTTGGCCTGGGTCCACCTCTCCATCCTGTCCAGGTCATTCTGGACGGTGTCCCTGCCCTCTATCAAGTCAACTGTGCCACATATCTTGCAACTTTGCTGAGGATGGATTCGATTCTTCCGTCCATATCACTGACAAAAATGTTAAACAGCACTGGTCCCATCACTGACCCCTGAGGGACACCACTTGTCACTGGTCTACAGAAGGGTTCATGAAGGGTGGTTGTAGCCAGGAGGAGGTTGCTCTCTTCTCTCAGGCAGCCAGCACCAGAACAAGAGGACACAGCCTCAAGATGCGCCAGGAAAAATTTAACCTTGAGGTGAGGAGAAAGTTCTTCACTGAGAGAGTCATTGGCTACTGGAATGGGCTGCCCAGGGAGGTGGTGGAGTCGCCGTTCCTGGAGCCGTTCAAGGCAGGATTGGACGTGGCACTTGGTGCCATGGTCTAGCCTTGAGCTCTGTGGTAACGGCTTGGACTTGATGATCTATGAGGTCTCTTCCAACCTTGGTGATACTGTGTGATACTGTGATACTGTGATAATAATATGACTCAATAGATACTACTTTAAATATCAAAAAAACATGTCCAGATCCATGTAGGAGTTCCATTAAATGGAAACACTAGAACATTTAAATCTCAGCTTACAATTTCTTACTGCAAAGCCAAAGCATACATCATCCTTAACTACAAAATCTGTCAGGAAAATCATGTGATGCCCTTACAATAATTAAAAGAATAAATACAAAATCTGTGTTAATACATTTTTAAAAGAGAGACGGAGGTGAAAAATAGTTTCCCTTTTATAACATTTATTGTGTAGTTTCTAGTTTAAAAACATATTTAAGCAGCTGAAATAAGAGCATCTACACCATTAACGGTTTCGTGTGGTAGCCAAGAATAAATTACCTGAATACGAGTCAGAGTTTAAAGCAACATGTTTATGCTGCTGAATTCATATCATGTTTGATACTGGAGGCATCAACCTTCAGGTTCTCATTGTCAAGATGCTGAACAAACTGTCTTTAAATTGTTCTTTTTACAACTTCTTCAGAGAGAATAGCATGGCCTTTCAGTGAAGGATATTTATAATTGTGTTGGGTTTACTTGACATTTTCCTAGGATTTTAGGAAGTCACGAGGAAAGTGAACTTAACAATAAATTGATTTTCTTTTTTACACTCATTTGGTCTATAGTGAAGTTAGAATAGTGCTATTAAAGAACTGCTCCCTCTGAGGATGTAGAAATTACTTATCTCTAGATCTATCTTTGCTGAATCAGGGATGCAGCTATTTTTATCTTACAACAATTCCAGCAACTAAATTGGTTCTTTTCACTGTAGACAAACTTCAGAAGTAAAGAGTAAGATGACTCATTGTTGAATTACTGAAGTGAATCAATAGAATTAATACTGAAATTATACTCTGAAGAGAATGATCAAGTAACATTTGAACAGGCATCTGTTGCACAGTATGTAGTTTCCAGTCAGAATGTGTAATTTATACAATGTTCCAAATTGTTTGTTCAGTCTACCTTAAAGTTCAAGGCTGCAAGACTAGTATACAAGGAGAAATCCCCATCAATCCTTGGCTTCTGACTCATTCTATAGCACAAAAACACTCACAGACTGAAGACAGTATTTAGTGTAAAGAGTGTTTGCTTTGTTCCAAAGATACTGAACCAGTTAACATAGAATCATAGAATCATAGAATCAGGGAGGTTGGAAGAGACCTCCAAGATCATCCAGTCCAACCTAGCACACAGCTCTATCCAGTCAACTAGACCATGGCACTAAAACATCATTACTTTTACTTTCAATGAAGACCAATACAAGCTACATCTCACATTTTATTTCTCCAATTGCTTCCTTTCCTGCTGTTTTTCACAGAATCACAATAGGTCTTTGGTTGGAAGAGACCCTCAAGATCAACTATTCCAACCTTTGACTCAGAGACGCAAATTCACAAATAAATCATGTCCTTAAGCACTGGGCCTACAAGCCAGGGGTGGCCTAATCCATTTCCTGGCTTCTGATTGTTATGGAAGTTTGTTTTTTTATTTTTCAAAATAAATATGTCTTCACTGAATGTTTTCATTTAATTAAGTTGTAATGAGACAACTGATGAACAGTTGACAAGCACTCCTTTTTTAGCAATTAAATATTAGTAAATAATCATCACCCTTTTTTCTATCAAAAAATAGCAATTTCAAATATTTAATTTCCAGAATAACATTTCCTCGTTTTTTCACTTGATGTTTGACACTGAATTCAATATCTAGATGGAAATCTCATTTTCTTTGGTCAAAAATATGTCTAGTGTACTTAACTGAGAATTCACCTGATAAACTTGTTCTTTTGAGTACAGTGTAACTGCAAGAAACATAAAATACCCTCTGCAAAGTCTTTATGACTTGTCTTTACTATTATCTCTTATCAAAAATACATGCATATGCTGTTCATTCTCCCTATGTGTATTTGTACAGTATATCCACTTACCTTTAATAAGGACTATTGGTTAGTGTCCATCTATGAAAGTTTCTCTTTTTTCCAAATGATATGTCTCACAAGAAAGCTGCATTTACCCATTTGCTCAACTTTGATAGATGTCACTCTGATAAGAATAATTCAGATTAACTTTTAAAATATGTCTAATTTTGAATGATACCTGTCTGACACGATCTGAAAGAAAGATCAGCTGTATGACTTTAATAGGATGTAGTTCCATGCTCCTATGTCCCTCAGACTAGGTAAAGTTATATCTGTTCTTAATTTTACCTTTCCTATCACTGCCATAACTCGGCTCAGCCTCTGTTAGAATAGAACAGAATAGAATAAAATCAACCAGCTTGGAAGAGACCTCCAAGATCATCCAGGCCAACCTAGCACCCAGCCCTATCCAGTCATCTAGACCATGGCACTAAGTGCCCCATGCAGTCTTTTCTTGAACACCTCCAGGGACAGCAACTCCACCACCTCCCTGGGCAGCCCATTCCAATGCCAATCACTCTCTCTGGGAAGAACTTCCTCCTAACATCGAGCCTATACTTCCCCTGGCACAACTTGAGACTGTGCTGTGATGCTGGATCAGTGTTAAGTGTCCTTTTTCCCTTCATTTGTCCTCACTGATGCAAATGCATTAGAGTGAGTGCTCTCCAGATGCACATGAACTCTCTGTGGTTCATTAAAACCTAAGACCTCAGTGTCATCTACGGAGAACATGAGACACATCTGCTGAATAATCATGTTTTAAGCTCAGCTATGTGAACTTGCCTTGGGCATTTGCAGAGTGTGACAATTGATTGTGATAAATGGGAATAGAACAAGTGTGAAGATCATACCACTGCAATTGAGGTACACAAGCAAACTCATAGATTTATTAGTAGAGACAGTAAATAGGACAGCAGAGAAAAGACTACGAGATACAATACTGTTATTTCATTCTGTCAGTTCAGCCCATATCAATTTGTTTTGAAGAATCTCATTCTAACATTTCCAGCAAACCTCCAAAGCAAATTTATTAACAGAGGTCAAAATGTGTGGAAAAAAACCACTGTGTATACACAAAGTAATTTAGCATGTAATCAGCCAAGTTAACCAGCAACAGCTCATATGAACCCTATTGGCTGTTCATATTCTGCTGGCTGCTTCAATTCCCTGTTGACTGTTTAAGTGAGTTTTCCTTCAAAAGTACATTCCTAGATTCTAAAAGTAATGGATTTGGGGCACTTTGGAAGCAAGCCCTGTGTCTGTCAAATCAATAGATGTTACAATGACAGGATGGACATTTGAAAAGAAATAGTGCTTGCTGGAAGCTGGAAAATAGAATAGAGATGTTACAAAATGAACTTTTTTTTATATATATATATGAGAATGTCTCCATATATATACAAAACCCAGTAATGTTGCAACTTTAAGTAGTGGAATTTACATTTAATCTAACAATTTATGTGCAAAAGAAACATTAATGAATTTGGCAACCTTTTATTTTTAAATCATATGATAGCATCTGCTGGACTATGCACTCGTTTCTGAAACATCATTTGTATTCTCATTCTATTTGAGAAGAGTTAACAAATCTAATTTAGCCTGAAGCAATATTTCACTGTTCCAGTTCAGTAAGAAGTTTTAGGTCTGGGAACTAAATTAGATTTTGGTAAATAGCGAATCCAGATACTGAACATAACAGATATTAGCTTTCTGTGTTACACAGCTATTTGTCAGGAAGAGAATCATAGAATCACCGAATCATAGAATCAACCAGGTTGGAAGAGACCTCCAAAATCATCAGCCAGTCCAACCTAGCACCCAGCCCTAGCCAGTCAACCAAACCATGGCACTTAGTGCCTCATCCAGGCTCTTCTTGAACACCCCCAGGGACACTGACTCCACCACCTCCCTGGGCAGCCCATTCCAATGCCAATCACTCTCTCTGTGAAGAACTTCCTCCTAACATCCAGCCTAGACTTGCCCCAGCACAACTTGAGACTGTGTCCCCTTGTTCTGTTGCTGGTTGTCTGGGAGAAGAGACCAACCCCACCTGGCTACAACATCCCTTCAGGTAGTTGTAGACAGCAATGAGGTTGCTCCTGAGCTTCCTCTTCTCCAGGCTGCACACCCCCAGCTCCCTCAGCCTCTCCTCCTAGGGTTTGTGTTTCAGGCCCTTCACCAGCCTTGTGCCCTTCTCTGGACATGTTCCAGCACTACAACATCTCTCCTGAACTGAGGAGCCCAGAACTGGACACAGGACTCAAGGTGTGGCCTGACCAGTGTTGAGTACAGGGGAAGAATAACCTCTCTCATCCTACTGGCCACACTGCTCCTGATACAGGCCTTAAAAAAAAAAGATATACTAAAAGTTTCTTCAAATTTTAAGCAAAAACAGACCAATAACTACTGAGATCTTTTCCCTACCACTAATTCTGTGTAGATCAAAGACAACAGCAATGTAACTTTTGGATAATTCACTGGAACCATTTGTTAATCATGGGTGAGTAATGGATGTATGCATACTCTTTGCATAGTCTGGTTATTTCTAGCCATAGCTTGAATTTTGGCAGGGATCTCAAACTCTTCTTGTAGAACAGTACTTCCTAGAAAACATCTCTATGGAAATGATGGTGTCAATCTACAGTGGTTCACTATGTGTCAGGCTCTGTTCATCACAGTGCAGACTAACCTCTCTCCAGTTTCTGTTCACATCTGAAAGTTCTGGTAGGTAGAGGGGAGGTTTTAGGACTGGCTCATAATGTAGTTTTCTAATACAGTTGAATCAGAAACTTTCAGATCCTTTCTTGTCTGGATGATCAGGTGGTGAGGTGGATTGGGAGCTAGTTGAAGGAAAGAAGTCAGGCAGTTGTGGTCAATGGGATGGAGTCTAGTTAGAGGCCTGTAACTAGCAGAATCCCTCAGGAGTCAGTACTGGGACCCGTTCTGTTCAATATATTCGTCAGTGACCTGCATGAGGGCACAGAGTGCACTGTCAGCAACTTTGCTGATGACACAAAACTGGGTGGAGTGGCTGACACACCAGAAGGCTGTGCTGCCATTCAGCCAGACTTGGACAGGCTGGAGGGTTGGGCAGGAAGAAATTGAATGAAATTGAACAAGAGCAAAAGTAGAGTCTGGCATCTGGGAGACCCCAGGGATCAGGATAGGCTGGGGACTGACCTGTTAGAAGGCAGCAAAGAGGAAAAGGATTCAGGGGTCCTAGTGGAGGCTGACCATGAGCCAGCAATGTGCTTTTGTGGCCAGCCTATTTTGGCCTATTCAGGCCTACCATGACAGACTGATAGATCCCCTGTCCAGAAAACATACCTTTTATTTCCATGCTGCCAGTCTGTCTGCCTTCTGTGGTGGTCCTTGAGATTGGGAGACCACATGAATAAGTTGACAATTTTTGGGGGTGCCTAGAGGTCATGTTCTCAAAAGGGCCCCTGCAGCTGACAGAGAGATGCTCCTGGATGGCTTTGTCAAAGTGATGTATGGAAAGACGCTTCACAACACATCAGAGTGTTAGCAGGTAAGGCATGTTTTTTAATCAGTGCTGGCTGACAGGCAGGGGATCGCCCTCCAAAACCCTTGCACACCTTCACCTTGCTCAGATAAAGTACTTATGCTGTAAAATCATACCCATTCAGTACAGGAGTAGGGTTAGTACAATTAGTTCTGGGAAGAGGTGGAGTTATTACAATCAGTTTCTGGAACTGATTTCCATAACATCCCACCTCTTCACACATGCTCATTGCCACCTGATGGTCGTCTTTTGGGGTCTTTTTGATGAAGGCTCAACGTCTTTCTCTGTCTGACCTCTCTACCTTTCATCCATCTGGCATCAGTTATGGGTCATGCTCTTGGCCAGGGTCTCCAATGTTCTCACCTTTGAATACAGTATTCTTCTCCATGGGAAGGTTTCAGGATTCTCTCATGCTTAAACCACTGCTTTTGTGTTTATCTGATTGATGATGCTTTATACAGGTAATGATTTACCTGGGTTTCTACATTCTATGTTCTCTATCCCTTTTCCCATATCAGGGTAAAGTACTTATCCTTAATGACTCCTACTCTTGTTTCAGAATGGACCTTCACACAGTTAACTTGTAGGCTTCTTTTTCAGTAGAAAATTAATAGGTGTTGAAAGGGGAAAAATTATATATTCACTAAGTCCCTGGGACTAGACCGATAGGGATCCAAAGCTTGAGGTACAAAATTGGAATGGGCTGCTCAGGGAGGTGGTGGAGTCACCGTCTCTGGAGGTGTTCAGGAAAAGACTGGATGGGGCACTTGGTGCCATGGTCTAGTTGACTGGATAGGGCTGGGTGCTAGGTTGGCCTGGATGATCTTGGAGGTCTCTTCCAACCTGGTTGATTCTATTCTATTCTATTCTATCTCCTTTGTCAAATTATGTGCACATGTCCCACAGTCAGGAAAGTCCCTTAAGAGTTGCTAACAGACTTGTCAGTAATTAACATCATACCTTCAAATGTCTTAGGCTTTAAGATTTGTGTTTCAGAGAAGAAAAGGTAAACTAACTTGTTTTTAATTAAAGATTTAAAAGAAAATGTCTGTTAACTTTTACTAGAACTCAGAAGACATTAATTACAATTGAAATGAATTTGGCCTATTATGCTCTTGCCTGGCTTAGAAGATGGAATACTAAAAGCCTGTAGGTCAATATTAAAACAGAATCAGAATGTGAATCTAATACATTTCTGTTAACCTCAATGGATTTACTCTATTTCTGTATGATGGAGATCAGAATTTGTCTTTTGGTCTAAGTGTAATTTAAAGGAATTACACAGAATAAAAAGACAAGAGAAACTACTATCAAAAGGTTAGAAAAATCAAGAAGCAAGGCAGAAAATCTGGCAGCAAAAAAAGATCTGAAAATCTCAGAAGTTAAAGTATCATTTTGTAATGAGAGAATGGAGTTCTGCTGAGAAACTGTAGTTTAGGAAACAAGTATCTGAATGAATAAACAATCAGCTTCAGGGCTGCTGGAAAAGCATGCTGCACAGCTGTGTAGTGTCAACTTGAATTGCACCCTTGGAGTAAGTCTAACCCTTCTGAGTTAATCAACTCTCTTTTGAAGTGTGAAAGTGCTAAAAGCAATCTCCCTTTCCACTAAAACTTAAGCCTTTTGGTTTCCTTCCTGTTTCTTAGACTAACCATGAATTTGGCAGTCATAGGCTTTTCTTTAGATTAAGTCATTTGGAAAAGGGGAAACAAAACCTCTGTTTCCAAAAATGGGAGAAAAGAAAACCCACACAAGTACAGACCAGTCAATCTCAGCTCTATGCCAAGTAAGATCATGGAGCAGATCTTCCTGGTACCTGTTCTTAGACACATGGCAAATAACAAGGTGGCCATAAACAGTCAACATGCCTGCACAAAAGGCAAATTGTGCCTTACAAATTTGGTAGGCTTCCAACGACAGAGTTACAGCTCTGGTAGACATGGAAAGAGCAACAGGTGTTATCTACTTGGACTTGTGCAAGTCATTTGACACTGTCTCACATGACATTCTCATGTTTAAGATAAAGAAACATGGAGTTGATGGATGGATGGCTACATGGTCATACCCAAACTGTGGTGATTAATAGGCTCGATGTCCAAGTGGAGACCAGTGGCAAGTGGAGTTCCTCAGGGATCCATCCTAAGTCCAGTGCTGTTAACTTTGTCAATGACATAGTGGCATCAAGGGTCTCCTCATCATATTTGTTGATGACATTAAGCTATGTGGTGTGGTGGACTCACTTGAGGGTAGGGGTGCCACCCAGAAGGATCTTGACAGCCTTGAGAAGTGGGCCAGTGACAACTGCATGAGGTTTAACAACACAAAGTGTAAGAACATACATCTGGGTCTGGCCAAACCCATGTACAATATGGGTGCAGAGTGGGTTGAGAGTATCCCTGAAGAAAAAGACTTAGGGATTTTGATTTAAGCTCAACATGAGCTGGCAGTGCACTCACATGACTCAGAAAGTAAACTGTATCCTGGGCTGCATCAAGAGGAATGTGGCCAGCAGGTGAAGAGAGGTGATTCCTTCCTTTTACTCTTATGAGACCTCACCTCAAATATGTGTTCAGTTCTGGTGTCCCCATCATAACAAAGACATAGAACCATTGGAGTGAACCCAGAGGAGAGTCAAAATGATGATTAAAGGCCCGGAGCATGACTGCTATGAGGGCAGGCTGAGGCAGCTGGGGATGTCCAGCCTGGAGAAGAAAAACTCTGAGGAGACCATTGCCTTCCAATACCTAAAGGGAGCTTACAGAAGGGATAGAGGACTTTTCATAAGAGTTTGTAATGACAGGACTAAGGAGATTAGTTTTAAGCTGGGGGAGAGTAGGTTTTGACTAGTCCTTAGGAAGGTCAGTACAAGGGTGGTGAGACTGTGGAATAAATTGCCCAGAGTGGTTGTCTATGCTCTCTCCTTGGGGCTGTTTAAGTCCAGACTGAAGGCTTTGAGCAATCAAATCTGAGACACATCCCCGCCCATAGCAGGGGGTTTGGAGTAGATGGTCTCTCAGATCCCTTTCAACCTAAGCCACTCTATGATTGATATTCTGTATTTATTTTCCTATCTGTTGATGCAAGTGATTTTTTTTTTCAGTTAAAGGTGTTTATGTAGTATGTGGAATGTTCTAGTACAGTATCATTTAATGGTTATTCAACATAGCTACTACTGTCTTTATTTTTTTTTCATCTTTTCTTTTGTATTTTCTAAGATATTCTCTGGTATTTTTACATGGATTTCAATTAAGTATCAGATATTAAATGCAAGTGATTTAATAAAAGTATTAATATAATGGTAATTCTCTTTAGTGGAAAAAAAAATGCATGTGATCTTAATTTTTAGTTAAAATTCCACTTTGCCCAAATGGCCCTGAGAAATGCAGTTGTTCTTTTAGTTCTGTAAGCTTAATTAATGGAGTTACCATACAAATTTCCTTATTGTATGAACTTCAGCCTTCACAGGAAGTCTAAATCTTCATCACATTTTTCTTTCTGACACTGTCTTTTCTTAGACCTAGCAAGTGGAAGCAGATTCTGGTACTTAGAGCTTTTCCTTAATTTGAAGTGTTTTTCCCTCTCTTTTTTGGAAGAGAGCAGAATCCTTACTGTTCTGTGACAGCTCTAGAACTCAGCAGGATTAACTGTAGCTGATATAGAACCTCTTACATACAAGTTCTGAATAATCTGGGTTGATGAAAAGCTCAACGTGAGGCAGCAGTGTGTATGTGCAGCTCAAGCAGCCAACCATGTCCTGGGCTGCATCAAGAAGAGCATGGATGGCAGGGCAAAGGAGGAGATTCTCCCCCTTTACTCTGCATTCATCACATCCCACCTGGAGTACTGCACAGTTCTGGAAAACCCAACACAAGAAGGATATGGAAATGTTAGAGTGAGTCCAGAGGAGGGCCGTGAAGATGATCACAGGGCAGGACCACCTCTCCTATGAGGACAGGCTATGAGAGCTGGAGACCTTGTAGTAGCCTTCCAGTATTTGAAGGGAGCCTACAGGAAGGCTGGAGAGGGACTATGTACAAGGTCTTGTAATGACAGGACAAGGGGTAATGGTTTAAACTGGCAAAGGGACGATTCAAACTAGGTGTTAGGAAAAGATTCTTTCCAGTGAGGGTGATGAGACACTGGCACAGGTTGCCCAGGGAGGTTGTGGATGCTGCCTCTCTGGAGGTGTTCAAGGACAGGTTGAATGAGGCCTTTAGCACATCCTACCTACGGAACTGGATGATCTTTGAGGTCCCTTCCAACCTAAACCCTTCTATGATCCTATAATCTTCCCTTCAGCTAAATTACATCATCTATAGGAAAGGCTCTGCATACAAAGTCTCCGTAACACCAGAAGTGGTCATGAATCCCCATCACAGAACCTTCAGAAGCACTTGAAATTAAGAAATCTCAAAATCCATTTCCAGTGGACAGGATTTTCCTCTGTAATATATAAATTAAAGTTTTCATGACATTTGTTAGAATTCTACGGTAACATGGGACTGTGCCACAAGAAATCCTTTGGGTGAGCAATGAGGGAATTTGGCTGGAACCACAGAATTGAACGAGGTACTACTAGTCAGTCACTCAGTCTGCAGGTGGAAAGACTTTGTCTTCAAAAGGAAGTGAATGCATGTATCAAAAGGACAAATAATTCAGATGCCATCTTGAGTGCTTACCAAACTTTTAGGCCTTTCTTTTCCCTTCTTCTCTCTCTTTTTTTTTTCTCTTCCTTCTCAGAAGTTGTCGTGGAGGGCCCATAGGCCCAAAAACAGACTTGCACATGCCTTGCCCTGCCTGGACATGTTTTTCCCGCACATAATCAGGGGTGAGCACATGGCCAGCACAGAGGGGCACAACAGGCCTGGTGCTGTGGAGTCTGGCCTGCCCAGGCTTTAGGTTGTGTAAGCCCCCACATGCTCAGCTCACGCTTGCCGGGTGCTAGGCCCATGTGAGCCCCATGTTTGGAAAGTCCAGGCCTGTGGCTCCTTGCCCATTATGGCAAGGTTGGCTGGCTGCAGGCCTGATTGGTTATTGGTGGCCAATGAGACCACTGATCTCGGCCCACAGTTCATAAATAGAGGTGCACTCACGTGCCAGCATTCCTCTTTTGCTCGCCGGTGCATGNACACTTTACGTAGGCTGTGGCGTAGCCTGGAGGGTGATTTATAACTAATCAAAACAGTGAGTAAATACCTCTCTAACTTCTATTGTGCCTGCCATAGAGCAGAAAGCTTGCAGCCCACTCTGCTGGGCAGATAGTATATAGACCCCAAGCGGCAGTAGCCACGGGGAAAACTATCTTTGTTAATAGTTCTATGCTAGTCATTGTAATAGAGTTATTAATAAGCCGTTTATTGTGATATTTTTCCCATAAGGTCTTTCATAACTGTGAGAACCCATTTAATATTAAATATAGTGGTTGGGGGGGGGGTGTTGAGAGTTAAGAATATTGAGTTTAATAAACATATATTTTTATACAAATTATCTCACACTAATTGATTTCTCCCCTTCACCACGAACGGGCAGAATTCCCCTCCACGACAGAAGTTAAAACTGTGGCTGCCATTTTACTCTGGTTCAATTAATAGTATAATTATGGTGTATATCACATGGCTATCATATACCAGCACATTTTTAAGTGGCTTATGCTGAATCAATCTCCATGAATTTTGTTGCAAGAAGAAATTTGGCCGAATTGTTGACTGCACTTGTTACAGCTATGTTTAGAGATGACTCTGCTGTTACTTCTAAACATATTTTGAACGTTGAGTAGAAGGTCAAATTTCACTTTAGCTGAAGTAGCTGGCAGAAATGTCACAAGACTTGCAGTCTGGTGAACACATTATTTGAAATTTCAGAATAAAAAGGTCACAACATGTTATGAGACAGAGAGAATCAAAACAATTTAAATTCTAGTTTTGAAAGAAGAATAAACAGCTGAAAGAACTAAGTAATACTACCACAGCCAAGAAAATGTGAATTTTTGAGACTGACATTAAGAAACAATTTAAGTCAAAGTTAATACACAGACTGTTGTGGGTTTTTCACCTCCAACCACAACAGTCTTGCTGATGTAGAATAAAAAAGAAACAATGGAATAATAGAATCCCTGTTGGAAGGGACCTCAGGGATCATCTGGTCCAACCTCTGGCAAAAACATGATCTAGATAAGATGGCCTAGTGTCTTATCCAGCTGATATCACAGTCTCAAGTTGTGCCAAGGGAAATATAGGCTGGATGTTAGGAGGAAGTTCTTCACAGAGAGAGTGATTGGCATTGGAATGGGCTGCCCAGGGAGGTGGTGGAGTCACCGTCCCTGGAGGTGTTAAAGAAAAGCCTGGATGGGGCACTTAGTGCCATGGTCTAGTTGAGTGGCTAGGGCTGGGTGCTAGGTTGGACTGGATGATCTTGGAGGTCTCTTCCAACGTGGTTGATTCTATTCTATTCTATTCTAAATACGTAGCTGATAGAGAGAAATTAAAGTATTGTTTGTTTGTTTATTTGTTTTAATCTTCCTTTCTATATGGTATGTTATTAAACTAAACTATTTATTAATAAGCAGAGTAAACTTACTCTTAAACATGGCAGAGACTAAAAGCACTATAAATATCTCCTGCCTTGACTGCTACAGGACAGTGCAGTGTCTGCAGTCATAGGAATAAAGATCAACATTCCCTTTCCGCTTTTCTTTGTAAATGACATTAAAGGGTTTCCCTTTTTCTGCTTTCTATCTTACTACATAAATTGCTTTTCCAATGCATGTTGAAAACTACACACATTCAGAAAAAGCTAACATTTTTTTCCAGAGCTGAAAACATTGAGCAGATTTTTTTAACTTTAGATGTAGACAAGGCTGTCTGATATCAGAGCAAAGGTCATTTTTAATTTCTTCCTGATGACTCACTCTTCCTTCCTGTACCCACATAAAATTCTCTATGTATGTGGAGATCAAAAAGCATCGATTCTACATGTTTTAGGAAGAGGTCAGCAGACTGAAAAGTGGTCCTGGAAATTCAGAAGGAAAAAAAAACCTGGTTTTGCAGATCCAAGGTTTCTGAAGAACAAATACTCTCTTCCTTTCATGACTGATTGCAAAGGGATAGAATTCATTTCAAGGAAGTGCAGACAGCAACCTTTATGTTTAGAGAACCCAGTGACACTCAAATGCTAACAAGGAAATATTGAGCAAATAACACAACCAATAACATAGCAAAAAATCCATACAGCAAACCAAACCCCATAATACCAGGAAGTGTTTAACATTTAAATAAAAACAAAAGGCTGCAAAAAAATCTGAACTGAATTCTTATCTCAATGCTTATTTTCACAATTCCATTGGACTAATTTTTTTAGCCTTATCTTTTTCAATTGTTGTTCCCCAAAGTCAGAGTCTCAACACCTATAAAATATCCATCAAATAACTTAAACTTCTTTTTACGTCATTAGAACATAATGATTAATACCATGATTAGAACATAATGATTAGCTTATTTGAAATGTCTCCTTGAGAAGCTGATTAAAATACTTAGATTTACTGAAGGTATATAGTGTAAACAAGGCTCTCAGATTTTCCAGATGTTGTTGGTACTAATACATGGTGAGGGTTGTAGCCAGGTGGGGGTCGGTCTCTTTTCCCAGACAACCAGTATCACAGTATCACAGTATCACAGTAT
>WAAF01004794.1:0-79051 GCA_013400475.1 Tricholaema leucomelas | reverse complement strand
TAAACACTGTGCCAATTGTACTTGTAATGGTTGATATTAGGAGGGGCCTGCTTCTTACCAGGCAGAGGCCAGTGACCAGGAAGATAACAAGACATACTGGAATGTATATATTAGATGGTCTGGTATCTTGAAGATTCAGAAATATAGAGCTCTAGTTGACACTGGTGTTCAGTGTACATTGATGGTAGGGTAACATTGGGTTAGGGATCAGTTGTACAAATAAAACATTAAAAAGTCCATGGGCCCTGATGGGATGCACCTAAGGCTGATATTATTGCTCTGCCACTCTCCATCATCTTTACCAAATCGTGGCAGACAGGAGAGGTGTCTGAGGACTGGAGGAGAGCCAATGTCACTCCAGTCTTCAAAAAAGGCAATAAAGAGGTTCCAGGAAACTATAGACCAGTCAGCCTCACCTCCATCCCTGGGAAAATGATGGAGCGGCTCCTGTTGGAGGGCATCTCAAGGCACTTGGAAAAGAAGGTTATCAGGAGTAGTCAGCATGGATTTACCAAGGGGAAGGCATACTTAACTGACCCAATAACATTTTATGATGCCGTAAATGAATGGGTAGATTCAGGGAAAACAGTGGATGTAGTCTACCTTGACCTTAGCAAGGCCTTTGCCACCGTCTCCCACGCGCTCTCTCTTTGCGCTCCCTGCCTCCCTGCTTACCAACATCACCATCCTGTTCCTGGTTCTCTTTGTTTTACCACGTGGCCATCACCCACCCATGGGGTGGACAAAGCCATCACCATCAAAATTGGTTTGTATTCACACATTTTGTATTTTTGTTTTCCTTCCCTATACCTTTGTAACCTCCCTACCTCAGATACCTTTTTAATTTAAACTTTTCTTTTTAACTTCCAAATCGAGTGAGATTTATTTATTTGGGTGTGCTTACCTTTTCCTCTCTCTACATCTAATTCCTTTCTTTTGGGAAAGAAGAGGGGAGGGGGAAGGGCATTCTATAAATTGTTATTTGGTTCTATCAGATTTATTTGAGTCTCTGGAAATTCAAATTAGAACCAAGACATGCCTGTCAAAGGCTTTTGGAGTTTTCCCCAGGACTCTCACAGGGTGCTGGAGCTGGCAGTCTCTGACCTGGTATTGCTTCTTGGCCAGTGTCCTTTCCTGGGCTTCAGACTCCTCATGAAGGTTTGCAGGTGTACATGAAAGCAGTGTCTTGCTGGTAGCAGTAACCTGCTCTCTCTCACCACATAGACTGTGGTGAGGTCTCTGTATAAGCGATCTCTCCAGCTAGGAGCAGCTTATTGCTTTCAGTTTATGCTATGCTGATCATGGGTTTCAGGCAGCTTTCAGCAATGATTCTTCTCTACTGAGCAAAGGCACTTAACACCTCTCCCTGGTAAACTGAGGCCCAGAAAAGTTTCCAGGTGGACAAGCTTGAAGCATCAAAGCTTGTTGTTACACAGCAAAGCTGGTGTAAAGCACGGCAGCATGGCAAGGCAGGGCAAGGCAAAATGGCAAAGTGTGTTGAGGCAGAGCATATTATTTACAACTTTCCACATATTTATCAAGTGCCTGAGTCTGATGCCTCCATTTGGCCACAGAGGTTAACCAATCAAAATGGCACGTTGTCATAACTAACCATATTAGGTGAAGCCAGGGGCATGCGTTACCCATATCTGGGAAAACACAGGCCATGCATAAACAACTTGTTTACCACAGGAGAAGACTACGTGGCTCCAAATTTTTTGTTCTTTTCCCTCCTTGCTCCCTACTCCAACAGAGGGGGAAGGGGGAGCAGAGAATCATGCCTGGACAAGCCAAAACATGTATCAGGCCTACAGGGCAAGGGGTAATGGGCTTAAACTTGAAGAGGGGAGACTTAAACTAGATGTGACGAAGAGGTTTTTTACAGTGAAGGTGGTGAAACGTTGGAACAGGTTGCCCAGGGAGGTTGTGGCTGCTTCCTCCCTGGAGGTGTTCAAGGCCAAGTTGGATGAGGCCTTGAATCTGTTCTAGTGGGAGGTGTCCCTGCCTATGGCAGGGGGTTGGAACTGGATGATCCTTGAGGTCACTTCCAACCTAAACCATTCTGTGATTCTATTTTGGCCTTTGATGACGGAGTCCTCATGGACAACAGGATGACCATGAGCCAGCAGTGTGTGCCTGTGTCCAAGAAGGCCAATGGTATCCTGGGAACAGGCTGTGCAGAGATCTGTCTCTGTCTGGTATCATTCTCAACTTGTGTATCAAGTTGGTATCAAGTCTCAAGTTGTGTCGGAGGAAGTATAGGCTGGATGCTAGGAGGAAGTTCTTCACAGAGAGAGTGATTTGCCATTGGAATGGGCTGCCCAGGGAGGTGGTGGAGCCACCGTCCCTGGGGGTGTTCAAGAAAAGCCTGGATGAGGCACTTAGTGCCATGGTCTGGTTGACTGGATAGGGCTGGGTGATAGGTTGGACTGGATGATCTTGGAGGTCTCTTCCAACCTGGTTGATTCTATGATTCTGTGACCTAGTACTGACCTGTGAGGAACAGTACGAGCTGCAAGCCTCCACCTAGACACAGCACTGCTGATCACAACCATCTGTGCTCTTTCATTCAGCCAGTTCTCAATCCGTCTCATTGTCCATCCATCTGACCCACAATTCTTAAGCATATCCACGAGTGTCAAAAGACTTGCCAAAATGGAGGTAGACAACATCCACTCCTCTCTCCTCATCTACCCACCTGGTCATACCACCACAGAAAGCTATCGGATTAGTCCCTTTTGTGCATTCTAGACTATACTCTTTTCCTCACAGTGCTTAAAAACAACCTTCAGAACAAGCTGTTCCAATGCCTTTCCAGGAATGCAGGTGAGGCTGACTGGCCTGCAGTTTGTGGGTCTTGCCCTTTTTGAAGACTGGAGTGACACTGGCTTTCCTCCAGTCGTCAGGTACGTCCCATGTTCTCTGTGACCTTTCAAAAATGATGGAGTGGCTTAGCAATAACCTTAGCAAGTCCTTTCAGCACTTGTGGCTGCATCCCATTGGGGGCCATATGAAGACAAGCAGCTCCTGCTACTCCATTATACTGCAGGATTAATAGACCTCATGAATATGCATTACTAAGTTCCTTCAGACCAGTTCTGTAAATCAAAAAGCCAGCAATGGTACCAAAAAATGGTAGCATCTAAGACAGAATATACCATGTTAGGAGTTAGGGAAGTGCAATTTTGGTGATAAACCTTTAGTACATTATCAAAAAATAAAATAAACCATTAACAAAGCTGGTTTAATAGTAACAAGAGAAATTTATTTTTTGTTTTTTTTTTTTCTTTAAACAACTTTCAGTATCCTCCTCCATACATTATGAAAGGATAGAGTTCTTTCATAATCTTTTCAAAGGGAAATTGGAGATGAAAAAAAAAAAAAATCTCATTTCTGCTTATTTAGAAGCCTTGTAGAAATTCTTGTAGCTGTGCAACTATTTCCGTATCCACAGTTTCCATCAGTGCCTGAAAACCTTGTTCCCCCAGTAATTCTTGTTGTGCCTTTAGCTTCTCATAGACAAACTGCTGCAGCGACACAGAGTGTACAGGGTCCCTCAGTGCAAGCTGTGGAAAAGACATAAGAGAAAAATATGTAATAATGCACTAAAAAGTACCCTCTGACTTACTCATATCTTTATATTATAACCATAGCTAAAAAAAACCCAGAAATATTCTGCTTTCCTTTGTACTTAATTAAAAAAACAAGAGGAAACAAATCCTGTAAAGATTAATTTAATTATTAACAAAAGCAAACACCAGGGTAAAAACTTATGAAACAGTTTCAAATTATGGACCAAATCTGCAGTAAGATTTCATCCTCCTATGAAACAATTTCAAAGTTGCTTTGTTAACTACTGCCGAAGGAGGTTCCCAATAACTTCTAAAATCCACATCAGATGCTACCACAATAAACACTTTAGAGATGACATGAACTATGGTCAGTTATATTTTATTACTAAAGAAACAGAACACTGGAAAAATTTAACTTGTTTGGATTATTCGACAAAGAAACAGCTAAAATAAACTGTCCACATGCATTAAAAAAAGAGACACACCTCCTCAGAAGCAGGACCTATACAACCTCATCAGTCCAGCTGGATTGTGCAAGTTTCTTTTGGGCAGGGAAGGACAGAGTATTTGTCACTATTTTCCACATGCTAGCTGCTTCTTAATGAAAGCAGAAAGAGGTAAATGAAAGGGCTATGCTAACAGAGGACCTGTTCTTAAGTTCTATACTAGAAGATGAGTGTAGGCTTAGGACATGGCTAGTTATGCAGCCTGATGAAAAGGAATGGGAGGTGGAGACCCCTGGAGCTAACCACATCATGAAGAATAAGATGTTGAAATAAATGAGTAATTACTGCAGACCACCAATCTGCTCATCTTAGTATCAAAACCAAGCGACACTACTGTGCTACAAGGTCAGGAAACAAAATATAATGCTAGATAACAAAGCCCACTGAAAGAGATCTCTGAGCTCAAAATACCCTGACACACTGCTATTTCCAAATAAATGATGCGTATTAAGTAAACTTACACAATTTAATTTTAATAGAGTACGATTACTTTCTTATTTATTGAACAATATTATACCTGAAACAGGGGAAATACTGACTGAAATAGCCACACAAATGCAGTATAGAGAGTAAAGCATCCCAAACAAATGGAATTACCACAAAAAAGAAACTAACGTCATTTCTTATGAAAAACTCCTGTGAAGAAGCAGGCTGTTTTTCAGCATCTTCCATCAGTGTTCCAAGTTATTTCTTATTATGGTCACTTTACCTTTCCTGTTACAAATCTTTTAGTCACTCCTTCAGTGTTCCTGTCTTTTTAGTCACAGAATCACAGAATTAACCAGATTGGAGAAGACCTCTAAGATCGAGTCCAACCTATCACCTAAGCCTTCTAATTAACTGTACCATGGCACTTAGTGCCTCATCCAGTTTCCTTTGAAACACCTCCAGGGATGGTGACTCCACCACCTTCCCGGGCAGCCCATTCCAATGGGCAATCACTCTTTCTGTGAAGAACTTCTTCCTAATATCCAGTCTAAACCTGCCCTGGTGCAGCTTAAGACTGTCCTCTTGTTTCTGTCACTGGTTGCCTGGGAGAAGAGACCAACCCCTGCCTGGCTACAGTCTCCTTTCAAGTAGTTGTAGACAGCAATGAGGTCTCCCCTGAGTCTCCTCTTCTCCAGACTGAACAACCCCAGCTTCCTCAGCCGCTCCTCGTAGGGCAGTGCTCCAGCCCCCTCACCAGCTTTGTTGTCCTTCTCTGGACATGTTCAAGCACCTCAACATCATTCTTAAATTGAGGAGCCCAGAACTGGACACAGTATGTGGCCTAACCAGTGCTGAGTAGAGGGGCAGAATGACCACCCTAGTCCTGCTGGCCACACTATTCTCGATACAGGCCAGGATGCCAACAACATCTGTACTCCTACTCTGCTGATCAGTTGACTCAGAGCTTGGAATTCCCTTTTGGGGAATTCACCTTGTTACCCTTTATGTCAATTTCATCACTGCCAGCCTGCAGTCTTTGATCCTTCAACATTTTCCACCATCCAGCTATTCTACCTTTCAAAGGTAAAGTATGATCTTTTTAACTTACAACATTACAGTCTTCGACAAAGAGGAGAAACTGCAGTAATAGTTTAGTCTTCTGTAATCATTCTTCTCAGTAAATGTAATTGGGTGTCTAGATTATAAACTGATTTTTCTAACAAAGTACCTAAACCACAGGTACTCTAATCAAGATTTGCCACGGTTAGTGAAACCCTTTTGTAATAGGCTTAGTGCAAATTACTGGGTAAAAAAAATGAATGTTTTGCCAAGCGAAGTATTCACCAGTTTCTGAACTATTTGCATTTGTTAACCAACCATTGCAATTTGGGACACAACACATTTCTAATTAGTTTCAGTAAGTTTATAGCTCTGAACAGTCATGCATAAAATTACTGTAGGGAATTCTGCACAGAAAAACAGGTATTAAAATCATCACAGACAAGTGTTCTCATCCTTGTGACCTTGACACAGCAGCAAGGAGATGAACAGCATGCATTACAAAGTTACACTGGGGAGGAGAGCCAGAAAAGCAGTTCACTAGCACCCTTTTTAACGCACAAACAAGTTACTCTCATCTACACGACCCTAACCTAAATTATTTAGAATGAGATGGGAAGTCAGAATAATTTGCCTTAAAATATCAACTTGAGGTAATTTTTCCTTCTACTCTGCCAAGACAAATTTATCTAATTAGCAATTTCATATTTTGAAATTTATTGTGCTGAAACAAAATAGTAATTAAATAAAGACAGATAAACTTAAGTCAGTGGTAAATAACTTTTGTTTTCCTCATGTCATTGTATACTAGTAGGCTTCAAGTTCAAGTTTTCCCACCAATTTTATCAAGCTACTAGAATACAAATATGCCTGTTATGATGTTCTAGCAGCCCCGTGATGTTTTTTTAACTCCAAACAAAAGTGTGTTATTGTTTTGAAAATAAAGGGTTTGAACTCATGCTTATTTCCTTGGGACTGCAAGATTGAGCTATCTTTAGTGTCTCATAATAGTAATTATGTAATGCAGTAATAGTGTAAATGCAGTAGTAATGTAAATAGTAATTATGAGATGCTAGAGATTCCATCATCTTACAATAATTATGAGATGCTATCTAGCATCTCCTAGAGGCGCTAACCCTCTTGCAGCTGCCTCATGGCAGGTAAAAATGGGTTTCCAAATAATCCTCTGCATCAAATTTGCAATACTACTGAGATGTAATTAATACTGAATTTAAAAAATCAATGACAGTAAAGAAGATAACAAAACTTAATGTATTACAGAATTCAGAGTTGTTTTTGTTTTTGTTTTTTAATTCTAATGGAGCTGCCAAATTGGCACACCTGTGGGAGTTACAGGAATAGTCTACCAGATGCACTGCAACTTTGGTACTTAGCCACATTTTTATAAGTATTATAAATTCCCTGATTTCTTCTTTGAAAGACTTCAGTGAAGCTAGTCAATTTTGCATGCAGTTTTTCCACTAGCTATGAAAGTAATCAAAACACTCCTGCTGCACATTTAACAACATATGTTCTATCAGAACTAGGAAGCTGTTGTGCTAAACTGTAGGGTGCTGGCTTTGGCTGTATGTCATGGGCCCACCAAAGCCATTCTGTCACTCCCCTCCTCAATGGGGCAAAAAAGAGAAAATAAAAAAGGCCTATGGGCCGAGCTAAGGACAGGGAGACATCACTGATCACTGTCATGGGCAAGATTTAACTTGGAGGAAATTAGTTTAATTTATTACAAATCAAATCAGAGTAGAATAATGAGAAGTAATCTCAAAAAAAACTTCCTCCTACTCTTCAATTCTTGCTAGGCTCAGCTTTAGTCCTGAATTCTGTCTCCCTGCAGCAGCTTTGATCCGGACCCCAGTAAGACCGCCTGGTGGGCTGGGAGTAGTGAGACGAGCAAGGGAGACTCCCCAGCAAGTGAGACAAAACCCTGTGCTGAGAAGCAAGCTACAGGGCCAGCCAGTCTTGCTATTTCTTTGTTGGCCTAAATGCCTGCTAATTACCATGACTCGAAGTTGGGTTTAAACTGGGCGTTGATAAGAATTACCCTCTCCAGGATTTTCTGTGTGCGGTCTCTCTCCATGTAGAAAGTGATACTAGCAGTAAGGAGAATCTCTTAGCTAAAATGGAAAATGTAAAGGAATCTCACCTCTCGGCAAACCGGCTTCTGGCAAGTACATTTCTGGGTCGCTGGAGAGATCTTCCCTTTTGCAAGTGAGCGTGAAGTGAGTTTTGGTTCATCTTTCCAAATACTTACTGCTCAAAGTAACTGATAATCTGACCAGTTGTAACTGAAATTCTCATCTGAAGACCTAATTTACAAATTTGATATTTGAAGGAGAACAAATCTTACTGGAAATAAATCAGAGTTTGTTTTTGTAACTCTCCTGATTATCTGCTTCGTAACACTTCCCTATGACACCCAGAGAAGAATATGAATACAGGTTAGTTCATCACATGCTGCCTCTGTCTCTCTCTCCTCCTCAGGAGGGACTCTTCAACACTCTTCCCCTGCTCCAGAATCGGGTCTCTCCCACAGGATTCAGTTCTCCATGAGATTCCCAGCAGTCAAAGTTTCTTACAAACTGCTCAACAGGGTCCCTTCCACAGCATATAGTCCCACAGGAACAGACTGCTGCAGCATGGGCCACCATGGGGTCCACAAGTCCTGCCAGCAAACTTGCTCCAGCATTGGCTTTCCATAGGTCATGGTCACAGCCTTCTTTGGACATTGACCTGCTTCAACAGAAGTAATTGACTCAATGGCCACAGAGAGAGAGCTGCAGTCAACCAACTCTGTCCAAAACGAGACCAGTGTATTACAAATTACGCAAAATAATAATCTGCATTAATTTTGATATCCAGGTAAAGATTGTTAATAGCTATGAAAACTGTTCATTAACATTAAATCTCGACGGGAAAATTATTTACAAGTCTCTGACCTGGTTCCTTTTGATTCCCCATTCAGCAGAAGCCTTGCAGAGGGGCAGGCAGGATGCAATGTGACATGCAGTCTTGGCACAGTGTCACACTGGCTATGCAGGCTGATCATGTGCAGGAATTTAGAGCCTGCTTCTGGTAAACTCAAGGCAGTGGAGTTTCCACACAGTTCAGGATGCAACGAGGCAGCAGAGCATACCGTGCTACCTGCTCATCCCTTTTTTATCAATACAGCCCAAGAATAATGGACCTTTGGACATAGATTAGCAAATAAGAATGGTACTTTTCCAAGCTTGACCATATTAGGTGAGACCAAGGCCTTTGTTTTTCCTTTCCCGCAGTTGCTTCCCCAGGCACAGGAGGGGGAGCAGGGGAACATGTCTGGGCAAGCCAAAGTCCTTAGACTCAACAGCTCCAGGTTCTTTTTCCTCTTTCCTGTGGTTGCTTCTCCCCACAGCAGAAGGAGAGAGAGCAGAAAACCATGTATGGGCCTACTATGACACAGTGACAAAAGGAGCCCCTCAGGGATTGGTGCCAGAACCAGTGTTAACATCTTTGTCAGCAATATGGACAGTGGGATTGAGTGCACCCTCAGCAAGTCTACAGGTGACACAGAGCTCTGTGGTCTGGTTGACACGCTGGAGGTAAAGGATGCCATCCAAAGAGACTTGGACAGGCTTGGGAGGTGGGCTTATGCCAACATCATTATGGTCAAAAAGGTCAAGTGAAACGTCCTACACCTGGCTTGGAGCAAGCTCAAGCACAAGTATAGGCTGTGCAAGGAGAGGCTCAAGAGCAGTGTTGAGGAGGACTTGTGGGTGGGTGTTAGCTGATAAAAACTGCATGCACTGGCAATGTGCCCCTGCAGGCCAGGAAGTCAAGAGTGTCCTGGGCTGCAGCAGGACATGGGAGGAGATTCTGCCCCTCTACTCTGCTCTCATGAGACCCCACCTGGAGTTCCGGTGCTCTAAGCATAAGAAGAACATTGAATTGCTGGAGCAGGTCCAGAGAAGGGCTATGAAGATGATCAGAGGACTGGAGAACCTGCCCTATGGGGACAAGCTACGAGAGTGAGGCTGCTTAGCTTGGAGAAAAGGCAGCTCCAGGGAGCCTATATAGCAGCTCTCTAGTACCTGAAAGGGGCCTAGGAGGAAGCCAACAGGGGACTTTTTACAAGGGCTTGTGGTAACAGGATGAGATGGAATGGACTGAAGCTTGGTAAGATTTAGATTAGACAGTCTTTACAGTAAGGGTGGTGAGACACAGGAACAGGCTGGTGAGGAGCTTGTGGGTTCAAGACCAGACTGGATGAGGCCTTGAGCAACCTGGTCTAGTTGAAGGTGTCCCTGACAATGCCAGAGGTGGCAGAGGCAGAGTTTGGAACTACGAAACATGGCGCCTTTAATGGGATACAGGTGACTATCTTCTTCACTGGGAAAATGGATGGGCTGCAGGGGACAGCCTGCCTCACCATGGTCATCAATCCAGGCTGCAATGGAATTTCTCCTCTGGAGCACAATGCACCTCTTCCCCCTCCTTCTTCACTGATCTTGGTGTCTGTACAGTTGTTTCTCACATTCTCACTTCTCTCATTCTACTGCTATTGTGCTACACAGACATTCTGCTACCACTGCTGATGGGCTCAGCCTTTGCCAGCAGTGGGTCCATCCTGAAGCTGGTTTGTATTGTTTCTATCAGACATAGAGGAAGCTTCTATCAGTTTCTGGCACAACATAGCCATGTACGTCCTGCTGCTAAAATCTACATAAACCCAATACAAAAACTCTGCTTATTCATTGCAACAAGCATAAATCTATCCCTCCCAGTTCAAAGAGGCTGCACTGTAAGCCAGAAGGAACTTCTGGACTATGATTAAAATTTGCAGATACTAGATGCTGCTTCTGGCTGCAAACCAGATAGGACTTAGAGGTCTTCAGATTTAATTAAGGCATTAATATGCTTTGATTTCATTCAGATAGTAGTGTCAGAAAATATTTTGTGTAAATTAAATAATTTCCTGCAACAACAATAAATTTGCTTTCCTTGTACTCAAAACAAATTAAACAAAACAAATTAAATAGCTTGATATAATGAGTTTGTTGACAGTATTAGGCAGCCAGCTGCAGTCTTCGCAGAATAAATAAGCAAAATCCTAAGTTTAGAAGAACACTAACTGCTGTTCTTGACTCACTGCATTTTCTTGAGAACAAAATTAAAATAGCAGCTGGTTTACAAGAAGTCCCAAAAGATGGTTTAAAATTATTTTATTTGCTTTTTGGAGGAAAAATTATAGCCTTGAAAAGGGAGCCTCCAGCTTGCTACACTGAGCATCCAATATCAGTCCAGCAGGGAACACAGTATCAACTGGCTACCTATTTAGATGAGCAACTCATCTAAATAATAAAAAACCTCCCATATTTACATATAAACATCACCTAAAACAGGTGCCATCATGGGTAATCAAGCAGAATTTTACTGGAAAGTATTTCTTTTTTTCTCTTTACAGTTTCAAACAGAAGTTGAAAAAAGCTCAACTCCTTTTTTGAGCAATGATACCAAAGTTCTTAAAAACGTACACTTACAATAACAAGTCACTAGAAGTCTACAAAACTATGAGCAAGGTAAGATCAGGGATCACTATCCACCTGTTTACACTTTCTTCAATACATCTGCACCAAGACTAAAACAGTGTATGTCAGTTACATAAAATTATCATAAACTTATAAAGCACTGTTCTAGATGGAACTCGCTTTAGTAATTATGAGTTATGCATAACAGAGAGGTGCCAGTGACAGGATATAACAAACAAAAATAACTAGACCCTGTGCTGAAGAGGTGTTTAAGCTGAATGGTAAAGAAGAATCGAGCAAAAATCACAAGCAATTTATCAGAGAAATAAAAGGAAAGTGACACTCAAGGGAAGATACATTTCCCATGTAAATCAAAACCTGCACTGTCACCTCTTTATCAGTTCTGGCTCCTTCTTACAAAAGCACAGGCATTTCGCTTTACTGAAAGGGCCACTGACTGTGTATTGCATGCGACTCCAAAAGTTCTCTCATTATGACTGTGTTCATCAGCACTATACTGGTGCACTGTATTAAGGAGTGAAGAATGACAGAGGTCATACACCAATGTGCCCTACTTTTCACTTTGCCTGATATATATCCACATTGAAGTTTTTAAACAGCAAGTTTAACAAGTCTAAGTCTCTATATACATATCCAAACTTTTAAAGTCAATCTGTAAACGAATAAAGTCAGTATTATTTTAGCCATCCAGAGAGAAATAAAATTTGAGTATAGTCAAAGAAAACTAAGGACATGAAAAGACTGTATATTTAAACTTAAGACTTTTTTTAAAATCTGATTAACAAACCAAACATATCTCTCTGTCAATGTACAGACAGACACACATATATCTTTACTGATAGGGATATATATATGGCATTGATATAAATATGTCAAGAGACTATCCAAGTTGCTAAAAATAAGCATTATTGTTGTGCAACAAACTCCTAGAATTTAATTGAAACACAAAAGCTGGAAGAAATTGTAACTAAATTCAACAAAGACTGGAGAGTGTTGCTTTTAAAAGTAAGTGAATTACAGAAGTATTTGATGCCACATAAAATAATACTCCTGTGTTTTGTTTACAAGACCCTAGGCATTTCTCTTAAGGCATTCTAACAGCAGAAGAACACACAAGAGTTCTTGTGTCACTTCTTTTTCCTTTTTTTTTTTTTAAAGGAACCGTATATTCATTAGTATTCAAAAGAAAAAACTACTAACAGACTAAAAACATGCAGTAGCTTAAAGCCCCTAATTAAAACAAACTATTAAAAGCCAAACAAACTTCCAGTCCTGCAAGAAGAAGAAAAGAACTGGCTGAAGTGTCTTTCAGATACATGCAGGTCAGTGAAAGCAAATGTATGACAGGGCCACACACACTGCACGAGGAAGCGTGGTACCTAACCCAGGTATCTTTATCTAAATCAATGTGCCTTATTGGAAGTTATTTACACTACAAAAAAGTTCTGTGCAAGCACATGGATCAACAACTGTTCAGGTAACACAATCCAATAATCCAATACAGTAAGGATCACTTTAAATTCTTTAAGCTTTAGTGTTCTGCCTTTTCCAATAAACCCTTTTCACACAGTGCCAGTATTATAAAGTCCAGGTTTTGCAAACAGATGATGTTTATTTTGCCAACGTTTTTCAAGACTCAAAAGGAAAGCAGAAGTGTTGTGGCTGCAGATTTTTGCAAACCATTTTCCTTTTTTGATTCAAGAGATGTAATTTTCCAAGAACAATAGAGGAACGAAATAAAATTAAAAAAAAAAAAAATCAGTCTGAGACAAGTAAAACTCATAATCAGTTCTATGACTGATCTAAAACTCACCATTTTTTTCCTTTTGTCTTGTTCTGTAGGAGGTTCCTCATCTTCTGTAGCTTTGGGCTCTTCAAAATGAATACTCATCAACATGCAGCTAATAAGAACAGGAGCAAAAGCAGCTTAATATACATTATCATTAAAAAATATTTTAAAGCACTTCTAAAAACACAGGAATGATATGAAAGAGTATAATGAAAAACAGGGAAACTGTTAGCCAGCACTTTTTTTCTGAAGACAGTGAATCTAAAGAAGCTGAATGCATGTTCAGTGTTACCTATATCCACATAACAATCTGTTATCCTTCATATTTTAGCTCAACTTGTGCCTTAAAAATGCTCTTCCACATAGAGAAAACAGATTATGTGGATTTAAAGAAATTAAGACAGAAAAACCTGCTGTTCCTAACTAGAATTTCTTGGTCTTTCCAAGGAAGTGTTGTACAAGTACTCTGAAAACTAACATGGTCACACCATTGGCTCTAAATGCTAAAGACTGCAAGACTGAACAATAATGTTTTTAGTTGACAGAAATCAGTTGGCTTCTGTAGCAATTTATTTTAAAAGTATTTTTCAGGAAAGTAAAGCAAAGTTTCAAACCTTCTTATTTTTTTGTTTTGCTCCACCCTCCACTGGTAGGTACAAATACGTACAACTAGCAGTCATGTTTTAACTACTATTTTTCAAGGATAAAAATCAGAAAATATGAAGAAAAAATGTTTAAGAAAACTTAAAAAAATGCTGGGGGGCAGTTTGAATAGATTTTACAGAGACATTGGTGAAAGATATCTTATAGCAAACACACTTTCCACTCACTTTACTTTCTCCATGTGGGAGAAACATAAATATACCACCAATTTACCTATTTTTTCCTACAAAATCTGCTTTAAAAGAACCAGAATTTAAAAAAACAAAAAAAACAAAAAAAAAAAAAAACACACACACCAAAAAAAAAAACACAAAAAATCACTCGAATGACAACTTCACTCCCACATACTGCCTGTGCTTTGTGGCAGAAGGGACACATAAGACACATTACAAAGCACCAGGAAAGAAGCACCTTATTGTTCATTTTTGGCCCTAAACCACTGTGCATTTTTAATTGCTGCATTTTACTAGTAGGTGAAATGTTCCTGCAGCTCAGTTGAATAATTTGCTTTAAAGTTACTAAGATAAAGTTGTGATTTTACATTAACATTTTTAGACTTAGTTTGCTTATATATTTAGTTTTCTGTTAATATTGTTAAAGCTGTAATAAACACTTGCTAAACAGTGTGACATGAGAGTCAAACACTAACACAAAAATACTTTCCAAAGAAGGAATTAAGTCAAAATAAACCAGCTCATCTTATGTCTTCTCATAAATAGCATGATCTCTCACTCAATTTATTAAAGTCAAAGGAGACATCATATGTCAACTACCAAAACATACAAGACAATGAATTAACTTTTTCAGACCTTGACAAATTTTAGATACCACGAAGTGTAAGTAAAAAAAGGCAGGAGAGAAGTAGAAGTCAGAAGATAAAACTGGGAAAAATGGAAATATTGGTGAGATGAGACTAGAGCAATGGGATGCTCCTCTTTCCAGAAACCCTAAGGCCTGTAAAGCTTTCTTGTAATTAATTACAAAGCAAAACATAAATGCTCGGAGAACTGTCTGAGTGTTATCTCTTCGTATTGTAATTTAGGGCACCATAAAACTATTTCCATAGCCTGATCAAAATTCCATCTCAAAACTGCCAAGACCTTTACCTCTGCATTTTTATTTGGAAAGACTCATCCCATTGCTCTAACTACAAGTTTATTCAAATTTCCAGTGTAAACGTATCCATGATCAGTTTACACTTAATCCAATACCATCACAGTTTCCCTTGTGTATTTTTACCCTCTCTTGATTATCTACCAGATGGAGTTCTATATTGCTTCAGTCTTGATTTTCCCACACTAAATATACACGTTGTTTTATTCTCTGCACTAGAGTTAATTAGATACTACCATTACAGTACACTTTTTTTTCTGAACCAGTTTAGGTTTAAATCATTCTTCTGCAACCTAGACAGCCAGAATAGCACACAAGCCCAAATGACTAGACTAATCTGATTTTATTTACTTTCAAATAATGTCAGATGTCCTTCAAATGTAATTTGAATAGCCCATTCAGTATCTGTTAACAGAAGTATTTCCTTGGTTCAGTGTGCTTGTATTCTTTAAGTAAAAAAAAGGTACAAGACAAGTTCCACAAGCCTTCAAGCTTAAAACAGGAAATAAAAATGCATAGTTTTATTTATTTCTCTTGAAGAATTCTCTTTATTAAGTGCTGGTGAAGGTTTGGAATAGAAGATAGTCTGAAACATTGTCTCCAATTGTAAATAGAACACAGGGCCACAGCACATACCCAGACTCTGAAGTTAACATCTTCCTGAGAATGAAGACAAAAACCAAACAGTACTGGTACAACTGATTCTTAGGTACAGTTCAGGCTTAGCATGTGTGGACTCTGCTAAGTACACTCTTGTGTCCACCACCTGTATTAACGGGCGGAAAACTTAACAGACTGCATGCAGGCTCTTCAGTACCAACTGGCTTCAGTGTCAGAAAACATCCCCTTAGGCAAATGATTGATTAGTTCAGATAATTACCTAGCGATGGAACAGACTGCAAGGTAAAAAACGTTTGATTCTTAGCATCTATAAATACTGTTATTAGAATATAGTGTCTGTAGGGACATCTTAGAGAATCTGTCCTACAATTCTCATTCTAAAGCTATGTAAACGTTGCAAAGGAAAAAACAAATAAACAAATCAACCAACTAACATCTCTGTGCTAAAAAATCCTTATTATTCTATGCTTTTTTAAACTTCTCCGGCTTTGATGAAATACAACCAGCAACCTGGGAGCCAGCAGGAGATGCATGAGTGTGGTGCTGGGTAGCAGTGCACTTTGAGCAAACCCAGGTGCCATCCTTCTGCCATAAACGAACCCTTAGTCCTGGCTCTAGAAAATGCCTTCTGAGGTACGTGCTGTAGCAGCAGCTGTATCAGCTGGAATAACCAAAAGGGGAGAATTGTCCTGGTGGGGTACATTTTCAAGTTCTGTGGCCCATGAATTAATGTGTACTAGGACCACTCAACAAGGCTGGTGCATTTAGGAAAAGATCTTGGTTAACTCCAGAGGTCGCACTGTAATTCATGTAAAATAGTCAAGTGAGTGAAAAGCAAAATCTTAGCATATGGACATTTAAAGAAATTATTTAATAGATAAGTTACTGAACAATATCAAATTATACTGAATATCACCTTAAGCCCTCATGTTCCAATTATTTTTTTAATTAAGATAAAATTTTAATTAAGATCAAAAATCTATATATCCAATCTTGTGAAAACAGAGCTCTTATAGGCATGTCTTAACTGCCTGCATTTTTTTTTTCTAACCTAAATACTACAAGTAAAGCAGCATCACTACTGTTAAACCCAGAAAAATAAATCAGATTTTCCACTTACTCTTTGTATGTTCTAGTTTCAGGATCTTCAGTCATAACGTCATGAAGCCCTTCCACAGAAACATTGATGATACCACAAAATTTATCTTGGATAACACTGGAGAAGAACAAAATTTATCTTGGATAACATTGGAAAACAACAGGAAAATGACTTAGCTAAAAGGAACTAAACAGGAAATTTGCTCTGTAACTGTTGAGCACATTTACCAAGCAGTATTTTCATTGCTTACTGCTTAGCTGAGCATGCTATAAAGCAGCTAATTAAGTAATTTTCACATTACAGAAGCTTGAAAAATATGCAAGATATATTATTCATAAACAGAATAAAGCATCACATGCTACTTTGAAAAATCTATAAATAATTGTGCATGGAATAAAAGGAAAAGTACACTGGTGCAAGGCTCAAGAACTAAGCAGGGAGGGCATGCTCCTGCTAGCACATTGGTCAGAGTCCTGGCTTCTGTTCCACACACATATGCTATTCAGTGCAAAAGCTGCACACAAACTCTAAAGCAAAGGGCAGCTTAGAAAGATGGCATACTCCCATATTTTTTTTCCTCTCTCCAGCCTTGTTTCCTTGCCCTCATAGGCAGAGGGTGAAAACTAAGTGCACCCAGTTTATAATACTCAGGGAACCCTACTTCCCAGACTATGGAGATAGAAGCATGATAGGATTTCTTCACTTAAACAAAGGCATCTCCTGCCATCTGAAACACTAGGATAGTTAAGACAACTGCGGAGGGCTGGTAGCTATCACATGGGACTTAAGAAATAAACATCCTTAAGACTGGATGACCCCACAACACCCTAAATGACAGCAAACAATTACATTTAGATGCTTGTTCCTGTCACGAGAACTGATGTGCCTGCTGGGTGACTGCAAATATAATCTTCCTATGATCAAAAAAATAAGTTCCACTAGCTCTTAGCTGTAACTGCTGTTTGTGTTGAATTTCCTTCTGCTGCCAAGTCTAACGCTAGAAATGTCCTGTTGTAGGACTTCAGTGGGTGGAATCCTGTTTCGTGAACTACAAAAGGGTGAAGACACATTGCATGGGAATAGACAATCTCAGGAAGACTGAAAAAGGTCCAGCTACAAGCAAAAGAGGAACAGAAATGGCCTAACTGGTGATGGTAAACTACAATTCTTTTCCTGGGAATGACAATGACTTAAGTGTTTTCTTGCATTTTCTTGCTCCCTGTTTGGAATTTAAGGCTTAATTTTTGCCAAAAGATGTTCCTACTGTCCAGTGGGTAGAAGTTTTAAGGTACTTAATATTAAATTCATGCATTGCAGCTGGATCCTTTGTTTTAATGTAGACATATCAATTTCATAGTATTCTTTCATTTCCTTTACTTAATTGGCATGAAAACTGAAAAACTGGATAAAATGTAGCTCTTTGTACATGCAATACTTCATTTGAAAAAGTTGTGAGACAGAGCAAAGTTTTACATATATGACAAAGGGTGTTCATATAGCATATCAAGTTATACTACTAAGCTTATAAAACATTTAAGTCTGTTTTGGTAAGATTATGATTCAGCTAACAATCATTTTCTAAATGGTATTTTCTGTTCCTTGTATTATTCAGCTAGCGTTGAATACCAAGACCTTATCACAGTACCACAGTATCACAGTATTACCAAGGTTGGAAGAGATCTCATAGGTCATCAAGTCCAACTCGTTATCACAGAGCTCAAGGCTAGACCATGGCACCAAGTGCCACGGCCAATGCTGCCTTGAACAGCTCCAGGGATGGCAACTCCACCACCTCCCTGGGCAGCCCATTCAGTAGCCAATGACTCTCTCAGTGAAGAACTTTCTCCTCACCTCAAGCCTAAATTTCCCCTGGTGTAGCTTGAGGCTGTGTCCTCTTGTTCTGGTGCTGGCCGCCTGAGAGAAGAGAGCAACCTCCTCCTGGCTACAACCACCCCTCAGGTAGCTGTAGACAGCAATAAGGTCCCCCCTGAGCCTCCTCTTCTCCAGGCTAAACAATCCCAGCTCCCTCAGCCTCTCCTCGTAGGGCTTGTGCTCGAGGCCTCTCACCAGCCTCGTTGCCCTTCTCTGGACACGCTCAAGCATCTCAATGTCTCTCTTAAACTGGGGGGCCCAGAACTGGACACTTATATAACGTGGAACCTGAAAATCCTCAATTCCACACATTAAAATTTACACCACTTTTGTTCATTTTGGCATATTTGTTTTATTATTGCCAAGTATGTATTCTTTAAAAACCTCTGTCCCTTGCCAAACAAGACCCTATCTCACTGAGAATGGCAAAGCACTACATGTTGTGAGAATTAATCTCTAGGGGTTCTACCGACAGCAAAAAAACAGCCTACTGATCCTCACAGCTTGCTGAGAAGGTGAGCACTACCTGCTTAGCAGCCTGCAGCAGAAACAACCCTTCGGAGCAGTGCAGGTTTACTCATCACTTAAATCAGAGGTTCCTACCTAGCAAATATCCCATGAAAGCCTTTCTGTCTCATAGCTTTTTTAAAATACATCTCTGGGAAATTACCATTAATGTGGTTAGTATTTTCCAACATGAGAAAGGAAACACCTGTTCTCAGATTCCTGTCAATACAGGACAAGAGGCATTCAACCAAGAACAGATGTGAACACCTTGCACTCTGGAGAATTAAAGTACGCTCTGTATGTTAATTACTAACACCTGGTAGCTGTATTTCCTTTTCAGACCTGCATGAAGAATCTCTGTCACAACAATCTTATATTGGGATTATTTATATAAATATATATACATTATTTATATGTACCATAACATATTATCATATAATATTTATATTTATATTTGACTCAGTGAAGCCATGGGCCTTTCATTAGTTACAGGGCTATTTATGGGAGGTTACTTTAGTTAACCAACATGTAAATAAACAATGCAGACAGATGCATTAACTTTGTGGGTTTTTTTCCCAAGCCTGCAGACTGCGAGAAGGAGCACAGTGGTCCATTTCAGTAACTTGTGTTTCCAAGAGTCTGTGATATTTCCAGAAGAAACTCAGAACTGAAGACCCAAAATACTACTCTTCATAGTTAGTTCCAAAGCACATAGAGAAGTCTAATGATTTCTTTACTTGGAGAGGATATTCTTACTTTATGGTGTACACTAAGAGTAATATTTTACTTATTTCTTCAGTGAAAAACAGAACAATATTTTTTTCCTTTTCTGAGGAAAGCAAAGCTAAACTACATGGATGACCTTTCAAAATGGGGTAATTCTTGTCTGCACTTTTAAGTACAGAAAATATTTTCTCTTTTTTAGTGTCTTTTTTCCCTTTAAATGGGACACGAAGATTCCTCCTACCAAAGACTCAATGTTTACCAAGTATGGAATTATTAAACAATGCCACTATTTTTAGAATTCAATACACGTATTAGTGAAAATAGACAGCATAGGCTCATTGTGCTCTGAAAACAGAAATGTCAATTAAAGTTTAATGACAATATAAAAATGCATCAGGTCTTATTTTCACAGAAGAGAAAGAGAGACATGTAAATTAGTGGAGTATCTTTTTCAGAGAGTCTAACATTAGCCTGCTTATTCCAAGAAATACATTATAAAACCACATGAGGAGATTCAGAAAAGACAGGGATGCTCTTAATTACGTAGTCTTTCAAAACAGAACAGTTAATACGGTTCATACCAAAATCCTACCTTAGGAATAAGGGCACTATTCGAGTAGTTGCCCCCTTCAATTTCACATCAGCAATGGAACAAACAACAGCATCAAACTATAAATGGTTTCATTACTACTCAATTTCCTTTAAGTTACCAGGACAAAACAAAAAACTATCAGAGGACAGGCCCAAAATTGGAGGATTACATTTTCTATGACCTTGTTAGGAGCAAGACTACTCCAGAATTCAAGTCTCAAAGATGAAATTAAGATTTTTTTTTTTTCAATTACAGAAAGGATCTTTTATGAAATCTGTAAATAAAGTTCATTTTGCTTATAACAAAACAAAAAAGCAGCAAGCACTGAAGGTGTTTAAGTTACATGAGTAGTCTCAAAACTTTTATTTCAGAGTCTAATTTGTCAGATGGAAAAAAAAAGAAAGAAAAGCAACGAATATTTTTAATGGAAAACACAGAACATATCTGTTCTAAAAAAAAGTAGTAGTACATTTTCTCACTCTGTCTCTCATTTCTAATACACTCATCTGTCTTAAACACTCATATTATCCTGAGGTTTTATGCAAAAATGCAAATATGGATTTAAATAATAATATCTGTTTTGGTAAGTTTTACAGGTACTTAAATGAAATGGTCCCCATGTCTGATATCTGTTTTCCTCTGCCAACCAGAATAGAAGGGAAAACTCTGCATGGGAAAACATACTTTTTTGACAGCCATCAGGATGAAGCACTAAACACCAAAAAAGGAAAAAGCTTAATTTCATACCTGTACTAGTGTATGGTAGATTTGTGAAAGTTACTTAATTCTTCACTCTGATGTCATTGGCCAAAGCGAGAGGCAGAGCGGGACAAATGGGCATTACTATGCACATACTGCAAGGAATGTAAATGATCCGCACATGCTTCCCAGTCGTAGGAGCTGCACAGTACAGAGGGGCTCCTAAAACAGTCTTCAAGTGACTAAGACAATGCTTCCAGGGAGTCCTATGGCTGACCATAAACTTGAAGACAATAAAGCACCATTTTGCTTCATAAGGGCAAACTCAACTAAGTTTTCATGTATAATCTAATGATTTTAATAGACACATGAACTACACTTGCACATGAGAAAGGACCTGTTTCCTAGTGTGAACATTTAAATATGAAAGCTACTAACTGCTAAAGACAGTCCCCCTGCCACTGCACAGTATCTCTCACTTCCTTGTTAGTCTAATCCAAATTTTTAGCAAGCTGGATATTAGAGTATGACACCACTCTAAAGGATGGCTTCCAACTGCTCCAACTCTTTGATTGCACAAACAGCTCTGACAGCATCAGTTTCCTTTTGTGCTCATTCACTACAGATGGTGAAACTCATACCTGGCAAACAACTCCTACAGCAGCTTCTCGGTGGAAAGCACCTTCAGAGAGAGCCTCTAATGCTCTTCTGTAGAGAGCAGCTGTGGAAATCAGAGCCTAAAACAACAAAGCTGTCCCCTGTCAGATTTCTCCAAGAACTAGGTTTCTTCAGTCTCAACCTTGCCCACTCACAAAATTTCTAACAGCCACAGTAACATTTCTAGCAATGAAAACTTAAAATTCAGTGGAGGCTAGTTAACTAAGTCCATTGTTTCTGAAAACACCTATAAAAAGTAGAAAATTTAGATATACAACATATAAAACTGCAAAACCTACTGCTGTGCAATCACTGATAGCATAGCTCTTATTAAATCAAAACAAAATATTTTGAGGAATTATGTAGATGAGGCAGGCAGAAAGTAATAAAAATCAGTTAGAGGAAGAGATCATACTGGATTAGCCACATAATAAAAGAACTAGACAATTCCCTCCTTAAACATTTACCATTGCATCTAACATCTGATCTACACATAAAAAAAGACAAAAAAATTAGTTTCCAAACAATTCAAAGTAGTTAAGACATTTGTCCAAGTAGCTGAATTGAGTGTTCCACAGAAGTATTATACACAAAATTAGAGTAAAATGTAGTATTACAATATATAAAAAATGATATTTCATTATATTCAATAGAAAGACATAACAAACGACAGAAGCACACTCTCACGTTCACACCCACACAATTCAGTTTCTGTATCTGCACTAATAGCAAAAAAATGTGTCATTCCTGGAAACAAACTGGTGATGGACTAAAAGAATGATAGGGAGCAGAACAATGCAGCCATGCACATGAGTTACACCAATACAAAGATGGAAGGTCAAGACAAGAAAATCAAGGGCAGTTCTGGTCCATCTGGAGAATGCCCTAGTCTCCAGGCTTGGATCCTGGAACAGCAAGATACTTATACACAACTTAAACTGGACGCATAGAGGGCAGACTATTAAAGCATTCTCCATTTTAACTTAAGCAAAATGATCTAAATGCAGATTGTGTTACCTATAAGCTAAACAATTGGAAATCTATAGGGCACAGGCCTGTGAAAGACAAACAGTATCTACAAAAGTAAGTTCCATTCAGCTAGCTGAAAATTTTACAGGACTGGACTACTCAGAACATATTTTAACATTTGTTGTTGTTTTTTTTTTCCTGAATAAGGTTTGAATTACTGGAGTAACTATAAAGAAAATAAGAATTAAAATCACAGAAATTCAGGATGAAAATAAAACTACAACACACTAGCCATAACTTGAACATCAAAACAGAACATCAAGATAGAAATAAGAAGTTAAAACAATTACTAACTATACAGTAAAATAAAATCCATCTCATGAAGATGAAGCCTTTCTTCTCTAAGAAAATGTACTTTGATTTGACACTTCGAAATACACACCACAAATACATATCTTCAGCAATTGATCTAGAATTCTGTATTTAAAGTGTAGTATATTTCTTCAGTTTCTACTTCATATCTAGCCCCAAATTCCCCACAACTATTACTATATAGATGATAAAATAGCCTTTATGGAAAATAATTAATCAGGTCTATTGCCTTAGATCTAATAAACACAGTACGTTTTTCAATCCAATAGAAATGTTCTTTTCCTATTAACTCGTTTCAAGTATTCTCATAGTGATATAGACACACCACTAACAAAAAAAAAAATCACTTTAATATATTCATTACACAGATTGAATACACAATGTTGATATATTAAAATGTCATCAGTATGAATAAAACCGGTATTGTTTAAAAAAAAACTATTTTCCTTGAGAGTTTTAACATGCTAGATGTAAATATGCTCACTTTTTTATCCATTGTGGTGATTAACAGAGAGAGTAGGGACTACATTACACTAAGTAAATATAGCATTGCTTTTTTTCTCCTTGTTCCAAATTTGCTGGCTTCGTGATCCTGCTAAAAACTGTTGTTTTGCTTGCTTCAAGCTTCAGGTTAGCTATGAAATTTCTACAGAAATTCATACTATTAAGTACAATTAAGCACAACAAGGATAGAAGATAATGTACCTATCCATGTCAGGTTTAAATGACATCTAATTTATTTATTATTTATCAATAAACTTCAAAGCGCTCAAGAAGCAAATAATGCCTCAGAACCCAAATCACATCACTTTTCACAATTCTATCAACCAGTTGTTTTTAATCATTGAATGTATTTTTAGAAAACTGAGGTCTTGACTTGAAATTTCAGATTACAATAAAATTAACACCAAATCAAAATTAGATGAATTACAATGATGAATGCTCAAACAATATGACCTGTGCCTGACTTTCAGATGCTGTTCGCTTCAGCAGCCTGATCTGGTCAAGCTCTGAATGTCCCATTGAACGCTGAGTCAGAGATTGCACTGGATCAGTTATGCTGTACCTGCCAGGCTGGTAAAATCCATAATACTCAATTCTCTTCTCCCCTGAGTTTTCCAGCACCTTTAGTTTCTGCTTAAAATGAATAATCTTACAGGTCAAAAACAGGATCACAGCACAAGCCAGAATGAAAAAGGCTAGTAAAATATCAAAAGCCTGATTCAGCTTTTCGACCTGTTGTGCACAAAGCAAGGATGTTTTTAACAATACAGGAGCGGCACCTGTTGCAAATAAACTTTCTTCTTTGGTTCTGTTAACAGGTATAATCTCTGCTGGTATTTGCACCAGTAATGTTGGCAATACTGTAGTGGCCTGTGATGACATTTCAGAAGCATTTTCTTCATGGAGCAACAGGTTAGCAGATGTAGCTGTAGGTCCTTCCCAGAAAGCAACATATTTAGTTTCTGTATCGATAAACTGTTCAAATGTGTTGTGCTTGTTTCCCTTATGCCATGCCATTAGCAAAGTAGTAGTGCTGCGATGGACACCTACAGATCCTAGACTCCAGGCTGCTTCTGGGCTGGCAGAAGGGTTGGCAGCAGGGCTACTGCAATTTGCAAACTGAGTCCACTTAATGTAATGCAAAGGTCTACCACGCATACTCGGAGGATTCTGACAATGAATTTTTGCAGGAATAGAAGATGATGCCAGCCAATTAAGTAACCCAAGCATTCTGCAGCTGCAATTCCAAGGATTGTAATTTACCTGCAGATAATTTAAAGACACTAAGGGTTGAAGCACTTCAGGCTGTAACTCTGTGATATTATTAAATGCTAAACTTAGCATTTTAAGTGACTGTCCCATTTTTTCAAAAGTGCCATCACCAATACTAGTTATTTTATTTCTGTCCAGCTGCAGATACATTAAATTGTTCAATAAAGTAAAAGTGCTCGAATTTATATTTTCTAAATCATTATAACTTAAGATTAACTGGCTAAGGTTATTTAAACCAAAAAATCCATTTAGAGCAATACATTTTAAGTTTGCATTTTTTAAAGACAGGTATCTAAGCTTGTTAAGTCCTTTAAATACAAAAGGTTGTATTGATCCAATGGGATTATGAGACAAAGAAAGTCTTTTAAGATTTTTGAGCCTTCCAAGAGCTTTGGATGGTACAAGTGTTAAGTTGTTACCTTCAAGGAACAAATACTCAAGGTTTTCAAGATGATGAAATGCTGAATTGGATATCCGTGAAATCTTGTTATTGGCCAGGTTAAGAGTTTGAAGACTTATCATTCCAAAGAAAGTCCCACTTCCAAGGATACTGAGACGATTTCTCTGAAGTGTTAAATATCTAACAGAAAGGAGATCACTAAATAATCCTCTGGGAACAAAAGCTATGTGATTATTCTGAAGGTATAAACAATGAAGGTTGGAAAGACCCTCAAAGGTTCCTGGATCCAGGCGTTTAATATTATTGTTATTTAGATGCAAGTAGCAGAGTCTCGGAAGATCAACAAAAGCTTTTGGGTGTACATATGAAATACTGGAATTATCCATGTAGAGTGCAGCAAGCTTCTGAAAGCCTCTTAGTTCATTCAGAGAGACATGCGATAGGTTATTCCCACTGAGGTACACAAGAACTGTGGTTTTGGGGAAGCTCCGTGGGATGCTTGAAAGCCCTAAATTCCGACAGCTAACTTGTCTCCCTGTGCAGAGCTGGCAAGCAGCTGGACAGCCAAGAGCCTCCTTCTGGAGCAGCAACAAAAGAAAACAATTAAGGATATACAGGAATGCTCCCAGGCAGGGTGGAGAACTTTGCAGACCACACATATCCCTGCCTTTGGCCTTCTCATTCATCTCTGACTTTGCTAGTAGAGATAAAAACAAGTTCATAAAAAATTATTAAAAGTTTAAATATGCTACACACAGTCTTTAAAATATTAGCACTGCTTTCAAGACTGATTCAATTCCAAATGAGTAGTTTAAAACAAAAACTTATTTGATCTACAATTTGAACTACACTGAAACATTTTAAAAGTAAATGTACTGCACTGTACTGCCAACCTAGCCAGAAAATATTTTATTGGTTCCAGTACAAAAGCAACTAAGTTGCCAAAATAACAGCTGCTAGTAAAATCAAAATAAAAATACTAGTAAATTCAGTAACTGCATTTTATAGTTAAGAATGACTAGAAAATGTTTCAATACCGTTCCAGTAGAATTGGAAACAGGTTTTCTTTCACTGACAGTCCATTTGTAATTTTAACTTTACTCTATAAAGCTGAGTTACATTCAAGATAAATAAAACCAATTCCTTACCCCAAATCTGAAGTTCATTATTTCTGTTATTTTGCTGTTTTTCAGTTCATTTGACTACATTACAAGCTGATCGACTCTACTCATCTGTGAAACCTCTGTAAAAGCAATGTTGCTGCACACTACAGTGGTCACATTTTGCTCCAGGATTTGTAACTGTTTGCTCAGGAAACTAAAAAAGAAGCGGTTAAAGTCAGGTTGCCATGGATACAGGAAACCCTGGGACAGGAAGCCATTTTATCTGTGCTTCAGAAGTATTGTTGGAAAGGAAATCTCAATGATTTGTTTCTAGAAAACCAAGAATTATCTCAGTTTGTACCAGCTGCTGTTTTGTTTTCTTAAACTATTGGTTTTAAATAGGGCACTTGAGTTTTGTCTAAGGTAGATACAACTTTTACAAATAAAGAATACCTATTTGCAACAGCACTACTGCATTATCTCTAAATCCTTTATCATTCACCTGGAAATCAAAATGTTTTATTAAATTCACAGCAATACTTAGACTGTTCTCCCTCTCCCTCTGTAGAGCCAAACTGCTACCACCACACACAAAACAAAGCAGTCTAGCAGAGAGTGAGGAGACAGATGTCTGGAGGGCAGAGCTCAGGTTGTCTGCAGCACTCCAGCAAGGCACACCCTGCCAGCAATCCCAGAGAAACCCAGGAAATCTTGGAGATGAGAACTGAATGATGTATTACTAAACTGCTGTGTATTTGTTATATTTCAAACTTAACCCAGGCAATCTGTTCAGTCTCCCTTTAGGCCACTTTTTAAAAGAAGTCAACAGAGGACTGTATGTATTCCAACAGCCACACCACTAGTAAACTGCATATAGTCCAATTCCTATTTGTAAGCTTAATCTAATTTTCCGTCTCATTTTGTTGCTTGCCCTTTGTCCCTCTTATGATGTGACCAGACAATGAAGGCATTTCGTCCCTGTGAGGAATAAACTGAGGATGTAATCTCCGGTACTTAAGCTGGGAGGATATTTACAGCACATGTTTGCACTAGGTATTTATCTTCATAGTCCATGTGAGATGCTGAGATCCATGTTGCTGACAGGAATTAGGCACTGCTCTGGTCAGGTAGAGGCAAGTGACAGCTGAGTTTACAGGACTGTGTGGGTTTGATGGCCTGGCAAATCACAACCACAGGAACACAAAGTTTTGGCAGACACCAGCACACAATGCATCCTAGTGCCATCAAAATACAGAGAGACAGAATCCATTTGCAATTTCTGTAGTGATGAGGTAATCTCAAGAAATCACTGTAGTGGAACAAGTCAAGAACATGTGAGCGGTCCACGTAGGTGTTTCATGTAGCAGCAATTGAGATAGAGGAAATTAACACTGGTCTGTCTCACCTGGTTTATCACAGGACCCCTCTGTTGTGGAGCTGCTGAAGGTCAAGGTACAAAGGGTGCCTATTGCTACTACAATACCACACTGATCAAGATTCCAATCCTCATCCAGAAGCTGATTTGTCAATTGGAGAGTCAAACAGCAATCAGCAAGATACACTCGCCCTTGAACAGCCCTATTTGGCCAGTACAGAAATCTAATGGAGAGTGGAGAGTGAGAGTAAATTATCACAGAATCACAGAAACATCCAGGTTGGAAAAGACCCTTGGGGATCACCAAGTCCAACCTATAATCCTACTCTACAAAATTCACTGTAAACCATATCCCTTAGCAACACATCCAAACGACCCTTAAACACATCCATGGTTGGTGACTCAACCACCTCCCTAGGCAGCTCATTTCAGTGTCTGACCACTTTCTCTGTGAAAAACCTTTTCACAGAATCACAGAATGGTGTATGTTGGAAGTGACCTCCAAGTTCATCTAGTTCCAACCCCCCACCATAGGCAGGGACACCTCCCACTAGAACAGGTCACTCAAGATCTCATCCAACCTTGCCTTGAACATCTCCAGGAAGGGAGCATCCACAGCCTCCCTGGGCAACATGTTACAGTATTTCACCACCCTCACTGTAAAGAGCTTCTTCCTAAAATCCAGTTTAAATCTCCCCTCTTTCAGTTTAAACCCCTTACTCCTTGTCCTGTCACTACAAGGCCTTGTAAATAGTCCCTCCAAAGCCCAGCCCTCCTGTAGGCTGCTTTCCGATACTGAAAGGCTACTACAAGGTCTCCTTAAAGCCTTCTCTTCTCCAGGCTGAACAGCCCCAACTCTCATGGCCTGTTCTCATAGCAGAAGTGCTCCAGCCCTCTGAGCATCTTCAGGGCCCTGCTTCATGCCTCTAAGAGTTCCATGTCCTTCTTGTATTGGGGAGCTTCAAAACTGCACACAGTATTCCAGGTGGGGAGCAGAGTATAGGAGTAGAATCACCTCCCTTGCTCTGTTGGCCACACTTCTCTTGATGCAGCCCAAGACATGATTGCTGTCTGGGCTGCACATGCACACTGATGGCTCATGTTGAGCTTTTCATCAACCAAGACCCCCAGGTCCTTTTCCTCAGGATTGCTCTTCAGCCATTTGCCACCCAGCCTGTAGTTGTGGTTGGATTTGCACAACTACCCAAGTGCAAGACCTTATACTTGGTCTTGTTGAATGTCATGAGGTTGGCCTGGGCCCACCTTTCCAGCCTGTCCAGGTTCTACTGGATGGCAGCTCTGCCCACTAGCAAGACAACTATGCCACACAGCTTGGTGTCAACTGCAAACTTGCTAAGGCTGACTGGACATTTTCCTAATGTCCAAGCTAAACCTACCCAGCCTCAGCTTGAGGCCATTCCCCCTTGTTCTGTCTCCAATTACCTTTCAGAAGAGACCAGCACCAGCCTTTCCACAACGTTCCTTCAGGTAGTTGTAGACAGCAATGAGTTCTCCCCTCAGCCTCCTCTTTTTCAAACTAAATAGACCCAGATCCCTCAGTCATGACATGAATGACCAGACATGGGCTAAATGCAAACAAGTGTGTAATTCTACTTTAAAATGTTTTTTTTTGCTTAACTTTGCAAATAGATTTACATAAAAAAAAAAACTTGCTTTTGAAAATGTTTCATTTTAACACAAGTTTCAGATGCAGCAAGCATCTGTGAAATAATCCCTATGAACAGCAAAACCATAGTGAATCAGACTGTTTGGCAGTAGAACGAACAGTCACAATATCAGATATTCCATCTAAAAGTATGTCTGGGCCTGACAGTTTATCAGTTGTAAAATAATTTTTTTACAGCTTTGACATATAAATACGTCCACTAAAGAGAAGCTTTCTGTTTGACAAGCTGCTGTCTTAAATGATTTGAGTATGTGAAAAATAAAGCTGTCACTTGCAGAAGGTTTTATTATGTTAAGGACTGCCAGAATAATTGCCTCTTAAAACAGGAAATCTGGAGTAGCTGAAGGTAGTTCAAAATAACACAGTTATCTAAGGCAATTTCTTTTTCCTTCCTCTCTTCAAAAAAAAAAAAACCAACAAAAAAACAACTTCGACAGAGATGTAGTTCAGCACCAGAAATTTCAGGTAACAGCACTTTAAGAACATTTCATGTTCAGATAGATAATATAACGTTTTTACAGAATGCTACGTTTACTGAAAAAATAGAAAGCTCCCTTAAAGCAACTGCTTAGGTCACCCTTTGTTCTGATGATCTGAGAAAAAAAAATCAAAATTGTGCACATTAAAACCTATGAAACCTCTCTAAGCTTTACATTAAGAGTTCCCCAATTTTTTAGGTAATGAATACATATTTTATGGCATTATATATACTAACATAGCTTTAGGATTTGTGAGTCAAATCTGAATTCCCATTGGACAATACCTTAAACTTTTCAGGAAATCCTGCAGACTAAATGTGACCTCATGCAGTCTTGTCTTCCTGACTTTCAAACAGACAAGAACAATCTCAAGTACAGACTGAACTCTCACCTAAACATATGTTATAGATGAATTAAGTAGTGACAATTTGTAGGTCAGTGTAGCACACCTGGAAGCACAAACAGTGGAAAAATCACAAAAATAACATTCTTTCTAAATACATAGTAACTGAAGCAGGTACACAGGCTGAGTGGAGGTCTGGCAGTACAAGTTGCCATGTCACTGGGAAGGAGTTAGGAATGAGTTGAGACCTGTAAGTCTCTTCCACTGAGCCTGGAGGCTCAGACCTCCACTGATCACCTACAAGCTTAAGTGCTTTTGCAGTCGGTAACACAACAACGGCTTGATCATTCTATGTAGTAGAAGATACAAGGCATAAATATTGTCCAGTTTCATATCTAAAGCTGGCATTGAAATTCTCATCCCTATTGGCAGGGATAGCTAGAGGAGGTTGCACACCTCACTCCTTCTCTCAGAAGAGACGCCTTTTGGGTAAGAGTCATGACCCTTTCATGTTTTTGGAAGTCATACTGTTGTACTATTGTTTGAATCTGACCTTTGTAATTGTAATAACTGGGCTATTTTTAGCTTGGTGTGTAGAAAAATCACGTAATGCCACTTTAAGGAGACACCTCTGTAGTCCGTGCAGACAGTGGAGAAGTAGAACTTCTGAAAGTAATGAGATAAGATTACCGGACAGCCAAGGTCAGAGGCAGCAGCAGGAGACAGTTTCTAAGAGCCGTTGTGAAAACCCGTGGTGGGAGAGAGAGATGAGTCAGCCAACAAAGAGGCTGAGTTGGGCATTACTAACGAGGCACGGACACTTCTGCCCACAGCTGCTGGAACAGAAATTACTCCAGTAGAAATGGTGAAGTATCCCTAGAGCTCACTTGCTCCAGATACGGTGACGAACAGCCAAAAGGCTTCTGACTCTCCCAGCCCTGTTGCTAACCCAGTCTCTGCTATTGCTAAAACTGCTCCTATTCCACCTCCAAGGAAAATGAAACAAAGAACCAGACAAGCCTGTGTTAGTTGATCACCTAGAGGGTACTTCTAAAGCTTTCCTAGCTCTAGCAAAGGCAAAAGATAAGACTTCTAAGGAGGAAAAGGATGCAGGTACATCTAGCCGACAGGATGAGAAAATTAGCCTTAGGGACACTGCAAAGGTATTGAAGACACAGTATAGTGATGAGGATCAAGGGAAAGGCTATGTGAAGGCACATGGTAAAAAAGATGAAGGTTATGAGTTTAGGAATGTCCGTAAGAAACATTTCTTTCTAAACCAAGGAGAAGATGCTCATGATGAGGATGATATCCAGAATTCTAAAGAGCCTAGGTGAGTTCAGGCAGATAATATGAGAATATAAGGAGGAATCAGGAGAACCAATTCTGAGCTGGCCAGGAAGATGCCAGGACACATATGCCACTGTTCTAGAGGCAGACAAGTCTGTGAAACACATAGGGCCACTTATGAAACAAAGTGGAATTGATAAACACAGCAAGCCCCCTTCATAAGGCTACCCTGTGGACATGCCTCTTATTGGCTATGCTGCTGAGGTACGCCTCCAGAGACAATTTGCCATGGGCACCTAAGAAGTGCACCACAATTGAGCAAGCAATTAAGCGTCTGAGGGAGTTTACTGTGAAGGAAGTACTTCATGGAGATCATGGTAAAGAGAACCCCAATGAAATTCCTTTTTTTCAAAGAAGCTTATTAAGTTTGCTTCTCCAACTTATGCTAATATGTTAGCAAGCAGATTTGTGGGAAAGAACAATGATGGAAGGCTTCCTACTGTTGGTGAATTTACTGACCAAATGAGACAGTTAGAGGACAGTTTGTTGCATGCTTCTATAGTTTCTATCATAAAGAACTACGGCACAGAGACAAAAGACGGTATAGAAGAGATGAAGTCAGATATTAAAATCCCCATATTGACCTCCATGCTCAAGTTGATGAAGGAGAAAGATACCATTCCTTCACCTTCTGAATGGAAAAATGTCTCCACTATCAGAGAGAGACATTCACCTCTCTGAAGGCCATTTTGTCCTGGAAGGTGAATTCCACCTAAACATCAGCAATCACGTGGATCTCTTCGGATAATCTTGCATGACCAATTTGGTGAGAACATGAACAAGTGGGATGGTCAACCTACATCAGTTCTTTTGAAGAGAGTCAGGGAACTGCAGAGTGGCAGAAACAGATGCAACAAATACAAAAAAGTAGTTGTCACTACGTCAGTTTCCCAGAACAACTGCAATTATTCCCACCAACATTAAGCACTGTGTGCACCCTACATGCTATGTTCAGCATTAGGGGGTTCCTGTCTCCAGTCAAGAGGAGGAGAGAGATGATAGAGAAAACAAATCTACTGAAATGTATTTGTTAGGTGGCCTGGCATTTCACAAGTTCAGAAGTACAGGCTTTGGTTGACAAAGTGCTCAGTGTACTCTATTGCCATCAAATTGCCAACAGACAGAGTCAATAACTATTTTTGGAATCACTGGTGTGTCTCAAGAGTTAACTAAATCACAGGCTGGAGTAAGTCTAACTGGGAAGAAGCGAAAGAAGCATACTGTTGTAACCGGTCCTGATGCACCTTGGATTCTGGGAAATGACTTTTTGAGACAAGGTTGTTTCAAAGATCCCAAAGGTCATGTGGGATCTTGGAACAGCATCTGTAGAAATTGAGGATGGTAAATTGAAGCTATCAGACCTAAACTTTCAGATGAATCTGCAACTGTGGGACATCATGACAGAGAGGATGTGAAATTGCCAATTTATTCTCAAACTGTGCATCACAGGCAGTACAGAACTAATTGTGACTCTTTGGTGCCCATTCATCAGCTGATTCATCAATTGGAAAGTCAGGATGTCATCATTCACCTTCCAACAGTCCCATCTGGCCTGTGCGCAAGCCTAATGGAGACTGACATCTCACAGTGGACTTCTGTGCCCTCAACAAGGTGACTCTACCCATGAGCGCAGCTGTGTCAGACATGCTGGAACTCCAGTGCAAGCTGGAATCAAAGAAGGCTAAATGGTATGCTACCATAGACATTGCTAATGCTTTCTTCTCTATCCCCATAGCAAAGGAGTGCAGGCCTCAGTTTGCTATCACCTGGAGAGGAATCCAGTAACAGTTCAACTGTTTGCCTCAGGGGCAGAAACAGTTCAATGATTTGTCACTCAGTCATCCACAATGCACTGGAGAAAGATAAAGCTCCAGAGCACATACAATTCATTGATGACATCACTGTGTGGGGCCAAACTGCTGAGGAAGTTTTCAGCATTCTGCTGAAGGCAGGTTTTGCCATAAAGAGGGACAAAGAAAATGGACCTGCCAGAGAAATTTCATTTCTGGGAGTGCAGTGGCAAGATGGTTGTCATCACATTCCACAAAATCGATAACAAAGTCTCCACCATGGCAGTTCCCGCAAATGAAAAGGATACTCTATCTTTCACAGGTGCAATGGGATTTTGGAGACTGCATATTCCTGGATTCAATTAGATTGTCAAACCTCTGTATGATGTGACTCACAAGAGAAACAATTTTGAGTGAGGACCTGATCAACAAGTAGCTTTTGGTCAGATAAAGTGAGAAGCAGTCCATGCAATAGGCTCAGGACCTGTCTGAACTGGTCTGGACATTAAAAACATTCTGTGTATGGCTGCGAGTGACAATGGTCCAACTTGGAATCTTTGGCAGAGAGCTCCAAATGAGACATGTGGTCGTCCACTTGGTTTCTGAGGTTGTAGCTACAGAGATTCAGAGGCAAATTACACCCCAAGAGAAAGAGATACTAGCAGCCTATGAAGGAGTGAAAGCAGCTTCTGAAGTGATTGGAACTGAGTTACAATTGCTTTTAGCTGCTAGATTGCCAGTTTTAAACTGGATGTTCAAAAGGTAAAAGTTCATCACCACATCATGCCACAGATGCAACCTGATCCAAGCTGATGGTTGTGATAATCCAACAAGCATGAATAGGTAATCTTGAGAAACCTGGTCTAGTAGAAGAGATGACCAATTGGCCAGAGGGCACACACTGTACAAAACTTCCAGAGGAAAGAGTAACTCATGCTGAAGAACCTCCTCCTTAAGGTGATCTCTCTGATCAGGAGAAGAACTATGTTTTGTTCATAGATGGTTCCTGTCATCTTACCAAAAATAAGCGAAGATGGAATTCAGCAGTCTGAAGTCCTACCAGGAGAGTTACTGAAGCGAGAGATGGAGAAGGAGAATCCAGTCAGTTTGCTGAGGTAAAAGCTGTCCAACTTGCTTGTGATGTAGCTGAATGTAAAAACTGGCCTATCCTTTACTTCTACACCGACTCATGGATGGTAGCCAATGGTCTGTAGAGCTGGCTAAAGGACTGGAAAAAGAATGGTTGGCAGAGGAAAGGAAAGCCTATTTAGTGTGCTGATTAGTGGCAGGACATTGATGCTTGTCTTGAGAAGATTCCAGTGAAGGTGTGGCACGTAGACGCACACATGCCTAAGAGCAGAGCCACTGAGGAACACCAACACAACCAGCAGGCAGGTAAAGCGGCTAAGATTTCTCAAGTCAATACAAACTCTGATCTTGACCTTGATTTGAAACACCGAGGTGAACTGTTACTAGCTCGGTGGGCCCATGATTCATCTGGACATCAAGGCAGAGATGCAAGCTACTGGTGGGCACATAACAGATTGTAGTGGTTTGAGGGGTTCCAGGTTATCCGAGACTCCCTAAAAAAAGCTACAGAGACCTCCATTCCAAGGGGCAAATTGGTCACCCCCGAATATTGTAATTATGTTATTCAACCCCATAATCCTGCAAACACTTTAAAAGTAAGCAGCAAGGTCAATTCACTCTCTTTTCTCCCTGTCTCACCAGCTCCCCGCAGGAATACTTTATATGGGAACTGGTAACTATGTAACAGGACCCTGTGGTAGGCCAAGGCCTTGAAATTTTGGCGTGCTTGGGCCTAATGGGAGACTATGGGAGACAGGAGAAAGTGAGAACTGGGGTTTTGGTTTTTTTTTTCGTTTGCCTAGAGGGAAGGTTTTGGGGAATTCTCACATATCCTATATCTGTATTAGGTGTTAAGGACTCATGTATGTCGTATCTTTTCCTGCACATTTTTAAATACAACCTTTCTGCACTTTGATCTCAAATTCAGCCAGATCATTATTATTTTACTGCCTTTTTTCCTTAGAGAAAGACAAGAGTGAAATGATCTCAGTCTGTCATGCTCTCACACAAAAAAACCTACGACACAGATCAACTGACATATCCATGGACTCTATCACAGAAGTCATACATGACTGCGACATTTGTGCTATTAAGCACACTAAGCAAATCAAACCTTTGTGGTAGGGTGAGCAATGGTCAAAGCACAAGTATGGTGAAGTGTGGCAGATTGACTTCAGCACTCTACCTCGTTCTGACAAGCAGTACGTGCTAATGATGGTAGAGGCAAGCATCAAATGGTTAGACCTATCCAGTTCCACATGCTACTGCACCTAACACCATTCTTGGTCTGGAAAGATAAATTATGTGGAGATACGGAACTCCAGAGAGAATCAAATCAGATAATGGCACTCATTTAAAAAACAATCTTGTAAAAGTCTGAGCCAAAGAGCACTGTATTGAGTGGATCTACCACATACCCTATTATGCACCAGCTTCAGGAAAGACTGAACGATAACAATAGTTTGCTAAAAGTCACCCTAAAAGCCATGGGGCATGGAACTTTGAAAAACTGGTACAAGCATTTAGCACAAGCAACCTGGTTGGTAAATAGTAAGTGTTCAATCAGATTTGGTACAAACAGTAGATGGTGATAAAGTTCCTGTTGTAAGTAAAAAGAATCTGTTAGGGAAAACTGTTTGGGTATTGTCTCCCTTGGGCGAAGGGAAACCTGTCTGAGGGTTGGTTTCTGCTGAAGGTCCTGGTCATACGTACTTGGTAACACAAGAGAATCGTGAAATTCAGTGTATTCCACAAAGAACTCTAACTTTAGCTGAGAGAATGTAAATTCACAGTGTATAACACAAGCTGTTAGGAATTTGTTTCAGGTACAATGTGGTGTCCATAGGAAGAATCTGAAAGGAATCTACGGTACACAAGCACAAACTCAGTGTCACCTGGGAGTCCCTGTTCTTCATCTCATCTGTGAAGAGACAAACTGCTCCCTGTTTCCACCTGCATCCAAGATAACCGAAATGAAGTGTAAACTGAAAATATGGACTTTACTATTCATCATTGTAAATATTGTGCTAGGTTAGACAGATAATTTTCAGCAAAACAATGAATAATATAGAGGAGTGGATTGTGCTGGCTTGAGGTTAATGTGTACATTACAATGAGAGAAATCAGATGATTGGTTGTGAAAATAAAATGATGATGAAGTCTGTATCATTCATTGCTTTTTATGAAAGGGAAAGCCAAAATGTAAATAATTCTGGAGCTTCTACACCAGAACTCTTGCTTTTTTGCCTTTTACTTCACTCTGCTCTAATCTATTAACAGATAAAACATAAGCTCTACTGATTGTCTGGGAAAGAGAGGGAGAAAAGAGCAGCTTTGAGACCCTTCTGGGAAGTATTCCTTGTCCATGAGGTAATCTGGATTTCTGTATTATTTCTGATTTTATATATGCTTGTAAATATTTGAAAATACATTGTGTATATATGCTTGTAAATTTGCTTTGCTGTAAATACTAGCTTTATCTTACTTCCAACCCATCTGAGCTGGATTGGTAAATTTCAATAGCGAGGAGGGGCAGTTCTTAACCCACCACAGAAGAGTTTAATGGAACAACACACAGAATGAACGAATAGCTGGAATAACAAGAGAGTCATACAGAACACGTAATACAGAATGTGACACCCTCACCAAAAAGGCAGCAAAAACCCTTATCAGAGAACCACTTGACCACTTACTGCCAGCCCTACTTTCTTAAAAAGCAGGCATGGCCTTTACGATCTCAAATACCCCATTGGCCAGTTCAGCTGCCTATCCTAGATATGGCCCTCTAAGGCTATTGTGAAGAAAGTTAACCCCATCCTATCTAAACCCAAGACTATTGCATGTAAACAAACTATTTATGCACATGACTGTTTCTTTTGAATGCAGCTGCAGCAGACGGATGTCAGAGGAGGAGCAGACGAGAAAGTCTAGCTACCTCTCTAGCCCAACTGATCTCTGAGGACCAGCTAGGACTCAAGGGGATTCATCTCTTTGCCCTATTTATACTACAAGAACTGCAAACATTAGTCAGCATATTCACTAAAATCACTATATTCTTTGTTATGTGTGCATACACAGCAATGACAATGACTAGAGAAATGACAGCAGTAAAAGATGCTTGCTATAGAAATCTACAATGAAAAAAAATTGTTTCATAGTCTTGGATCCCAACTCTTTCATTTAATGTCATAAAGGAGAAAATGAAGACCAAAATTCGTATCTATGCACAATAGCAAAGAACTGAACAAATGTTCCCTGAAAGGTACAACAAAATACTAACGTGCCAACTATAGCAACTACTTAACCACTGATACAAGCAGCTAGTTCAGTACTAACATGAAATAAACAGAATATGCAGCACTGTTTCTTCCCTTTTACTAAATTACATTCTTCACTTTTACTAAATTACATTTTTCATTAAATAGAAGAAAGGTTTACCTTGCTGCAAAACCAAATAAAAAGTTAATATAATGTTGCACAAAAATTTTACCTGTTACATTTTCCCTTGGTGAAAAAAGGGCAATAAACAACTCACACTGGAATATTTATCTGCAGAATTGAAAAATACCTTAAAACCATCTTACGTACCTTTGAAGCATTCTTATTTAAGGTACTGTACATTTGCTTACCTATTCAATGATGGCAGAAGAGAAAGCAATGCCAAGGCAGAAAGCTTTCTTCTTTCTGGCTGAGTGATGTTATCCATCCGATCTACCCACATTTCAATCATGTTACCAAGAATTTGGTCCACCTGCAATGGGAAACAATGGTCCTTTTCTCATTTAAGTACTTCAACAAATTTATTTGAAAAATAATATTATTACTCGGTCTGGAAAAGGCACCATACAGTTATATATACACCTTACAGAAGTAGCAAGCAACAGGTATTTTTTTTTTTAATGTCAGTGCTTCCAGGCCTTGAATTCCCTTAATTACTGACTGTAATCTAAAAGTGTTTAATTCACGAACACAACACTGATGCAGAATACAGGATTTACTCAAACAGTGTTCCCGTAACAATTGGGCATATAAAAAGAATGAGAATTTTCTCTCTGTTCTACTTTCGCTCTTGCCAAAATACTCTAGCCTTTGCCAGTCTGAAAATTATATTGTCTAAGGCTAAGAAAAATATGAGAATTTCACTTAAAGACATAGTGGAATGCTTGCAGCAAGAATATCTTAGTATCCTCACCAGTGAATCTGGTGCACATTGAACCTGATTCTCCAGAAACTCAGTGAGGAATTAGACAGTTATTCTTGGTGCAAGACCCACCAAGACAGCACAAGGAAGGAAACTCTCACCCTTGAAGTATCATACAAGCTACAGGTCTGTTATGGGCTGCAGCAGAAAGAAAATTCAGAGGTCATATAAAACTTAATGAGATGCTGTAAGCTAGCTGTGGGACATGCAAAACTTGCTACAGGATAGTCAGAAGGAGAATCAAAAAAGGGGGAAAGAGTGCCTTTCCAACGTGGACTGGGGATCAACAAGCACAGAAGAACAAGGAAAAAGTCTTTCAGGTCAGAAGAACACAGGACTTCCAAATGCAATTCAGCTAAAATAACAAGACAAAATTCTTACCTCTTGACCCAATTCACATGCCATTTGGCTCAAGAGTAATGAAAAGAATCTTGTATTTTGCAGCAGAACTCTACCCATAATCCCCAGGTAAGTAGACATCACTACTGGGTATCTCTGAAACAAAAGTAAACCACAACAAAGGGGTCTTAATTTAGTCAAAATATTTATCATGTGGCAGAAATATGTGGAAAATACTGCATGGATCCTTTACATATTCCATCTGAAACTGTAATTTACAAGCCTCTAGGAACACAAGACTGAGTGAGCAATCATTATAGTTTCTTGATTCTTACAGGAGGAAAACCAAAGCAATCTCAAAGCCAATTTTGTTCAGACAGTCAAAACAACTTGCAAAATTTACTCTGAATCTAAAAACCTGCACTGCACATTAAGAAATAAGAAGTATATGGTACTGCTGAAATCCTAATTCTGAAGGTGACCATGGTACTAAAATTGTAGACAGTAATGGTAATAAAATTGTAAACAGTAATTCTGAAGAAGTGTTGAGTATTTATGAAGTTGTTAGTTGGTGTGCTGAAAGAAGCTACAATAAATTTGCCGATAACCAATCTGTAAGTGTCTGAAAATTAACTGAATACAGTCATAGAATAGAACAGAATCATACAATCAGCCAGGTAGGAAGAGACCTCCAAGATCATCCAGTCCAACCTATCACCCAGCCCTAGCCAGTCAACTAGACCATAGCACCAAGTGCCTCATCCAGTCTTCTCTTGAACACCTCCAGGGATGGTGACTCCACCACCTCCCCGGGCAGCCCATTCCAATGGCAAATCACTCTCTAGAACTTGTATGTGTTCCATGCTGATTTTCCTGCACTTGCTCCTATCTTCCCCCACCGCTGTTTTGGCTGCTGCTTTGCTGCCGCTTTACTCCATCCTCAACCCCTCTAAGGTTGCTATATTCTGTAATATTTTGTCTATATGGTTATATTTATTTTAACTGTAAAGATACATTTTCCTGACTTTCCAAATCCTGAGCTGTAGCGAATTTACAAGTCACAAGCCCACACTAGCACAGAATCAATCACGTTGGAAGAGACCTCCAAGATCATTCAGTCCAACCTAGCACCCAGCCCTATCCAGTCAACTAGATCATGGCACTAAGTGCCTCATCCAGTCTTTTCCTGAACACCTCCAAGGACAGTGACTCCACAACCTCCCTGGGCAGCCCATTCCAATGGCAAATCACTCTCTCTGTCAAGAACTTCCTCCTAACATCCAGCCTATAATTCCCCCAGCACAACTTGAGACTGTGTCCCCTTGTTCTATAGCTGGTTGTCTGGGAGAAGAGATCAAGCCCCACCTGGCCACAACCTCCCTTCAGGTAGTTGTAGACAGCAATAAGGTCACCCCTGAGCCTCCTCCAAACTAAACAACCCCTGCTCCTTCAGCCCCTCCTCATAGGGTTTATGTTCCAGGCCTCTTACAAGCTTTGTTACCCTTCTCTGGACACATTCCAGTATCTCAACATTTCTCTTGAATTGAGGAGCCCAGAACTGGACACAGGACTCAAGGTGTGGCCTGACCAGTGTTGAGTACAAGGGAAGAATAACTTCCCTCGTCCTGCTAGCCACACTATTCCTCATACAAGCCAGGTGGCCCTCTTGGCCACCTGGGCGCACTGCTGGCTCATCTTCAGCCTACTATCCACCCGTACCCCCAGGTCCCTTTCTTCCTGGCTGCTCTCCAGCCACTCTGTCCCCAGCCTGTAGCGCTGCTTGGAGTTCCTTAAGATGTTATCTCTTTTAAGCACTTTTCAAAGAAACTACACATTTTTGTATGAAATTCAGCATTTAACAATGTAACACTAAGCATTCCGTAGAACAGCCTACTTGAAAAACAAAATTCCAGCCTACACCTGAAAAGCTTGACCCAGATTAATACTTTTTTGGAAAGGAAGCAATGAATTACTAGTCTTAAATCAGAAGACATTTTAATAATCCACTCTCCAGTTTTGGGTCTTCTTCAAATGCAAACCATTCAATCTCTTTTCAAGGTTCTGTATAGGAAAAAGTACATTACAAACTAATATTACTTGGTGTGGTAGTTTGAGGCTACCTGGAATTTTTCAATGAGAGAAATCAGATTATAGGCTGTGAAAACAACGGTGATTTCTACTTCACTCATAAGCTTGCCGAAATGTATAAAAACAAGAACATAAATACAGATAAGAAAGACAGTGTGTGTGGGGGAGTCTCTGTGGGAGTCTGTGCTTTCTCCCTGCTCTTTTGCTGTGTAACTAATCCTTCTGCTTTCTAACCCCCCTTGCTGATCCTCTAAACTTGCCTTGCATGTAAGGTATACTCTAGAATAAGGTACAAGAGTGGAAAGAAGGTGGAAGGGTGGTTTGGAGCTCCTCCTGGGAACTGTGAATTCTGGGAGGGCTACTGTGTTTCTGTATTACTTTTTTACTTGTGTATTTCTGTATGTAGCTGTATATAATTGTGATATATTGTAAATATATGCTTGTATATTGTGCTAAGCTGTAAATATAACTTCATTCCTTAACTTCCATCTCAGCTGAGTCTAATCTGGGTGATTTTCAACAAGAAGGTCAAGTTAACCTTCTCATTGTCCACCTTGTTTGCCTCTGGTTCAGGTACTCTACAAGTGTCCTTAGAACACCCCAACAAAAAAACCCAAACAAAGCCAGAAAAAAGGGCTACAAAAGATGCAACTAAACATAATCACCCTATCAATGTTAATTCTGAAGGAATGGTAGAATAAAATTTGCATCATTTTATTCAAACAAACACAAGACAAAATAAGCTATGCGTCTATTGCTTTAACTCTTGCTTTGCTTTTAAAATAACAAATATCCATCGGATGTTCTTAAAACAGGAGAAAGTGCAACATTGATATGAAAAAACTGGGCCAGACAACAGATGGTATTTTCCTCTTCAAAAGGCAAAGAATAGTTATAGAGTAACTCTTACCTCCCCATCAATAATCCCCTTGAATACTGAAGGCAGAAGTGGTTGAAACATTTGAGGACCCAAACCAGGGTTTACTTTTAGGACATTTTCCACAACCTTAAGAACAAAAGTAATTAGGCAATTAGCAAAGTAGACTTAAAAATCTTAAATAAAGCTTTAAAAATACGTGTAATAGTCTACATATAAAGCCCTAAAAGAATGCTCACCATTAAATACCAGCAAACCCCAGGATTGTTTAAAGTACACTCCAGTGAAATACTCTGTACTCTGTAAATCATCTACATACAGACCAGATAAAAACTGACAAGCCAAATGAAACCTACCTGGCCAAGCACTTCCTCATCAGCTTTCTCCTGGCCCTAGCAAAGCTGACGTAAAGATGGATTTTCATAAGGCTCCAGGAAAGACAGCTTGATGAGGTATGCTGGCAGCAAGGAGGTATCAGCAGTTTATGGCTTATTTCCATACCTCTGACCTCTCACTTTTTAACAAATTACTGCTTATGACCAACCACCCTCTGCAGGTGGTCAAGTAACCAGAAGTACTCAAGAGTTGCTCTTCTGAGTATGCTGTTGTGGTTCCCAGGCTTACATTATTTAGTCTTTGCTTCTCAGCAATTTTATATTTTTTCCCTCTTGAGTTGTACCTGAAGTAGCTTGTTTGTTTTGTTTTTTATTTTTTTCCCAGTGTTCTCCAGGCTTGCTTTTGCCCAGCTGTTTGGGCTCTCATATCAAGAAGAAAAGTGAAGGTTCTAAGAATAATGAGCTAATATCTGTGCACTCTTAGAATTAAAGACAGATACCACAGATCTACACACTGACGTGTCTAAAACACAAAGGTTCCATTAAGACACCTCTCTTAAACAATCTTTTTGGTCTCCACCTACTTTCACCACACAGGAATTTCACAAGGAACTACTCTGATATGTTCCAGTCCTGATTCCTTAAATATTTTTTTTCTTTTTGAACCTTTCTTCTTTAATTAAGTTACATTCAATACCCTCTATTTCTTGCCTTGACAGAGATGTTAAGCAGTTGATCGCCTTTAATGCCTCCCACTTTTCTGCACTTTTAATACATTACCATATGAAGATGAAAATAACTCATGTTTTCCTGGTACTGGAAGTTTGTCTACCTCATTTGATCCTTGTAAAGAGTATTTTTAACCTTTTATTGTCTGTCAGATAATCAGAAAATCAAGTCACAATAAGCCTCAGCAATATTGCAGTAAGTCAAAAGCCCACATTAGCATATAATCATAGAATCAATCAGGTTGGAAGAGACCTCCAAGATCATTCAGTCCAACCTATCACCCAGCCCTAGCCAGTCAACCAGACCGTGGCACTAAATGCCTCATCCAGTCTTTTCTTGAACACCTCCAAGGACGGCAACTCCACCACCTCCCTGGGCAGCCCATTCCAATGGCAAATCACTCTCTCTGGCAAGAACTTCCTCCTAACATCCAGCCTATACCTCCCCTGGAACAACTTGAGTCTGTGTCCCCTTGTTCTGTTGTTGGTTGCCTGGGAGAAGAGACTAAACCCCCACCTGGCTACAGCCTCCCTTCAGGTAGCTGTAGACAGCAATGAGGTCACCCCTGAGCCTCCTCTTCTCCAGGTGAAACAACCCCAGCTCCCTCAGCCTCTCCTCATAGGCCTTGTGTTCCAACTGTAACACTTTTACAGGGAGAAATCCTAACTGTGGTATATAAGTGATAAGAAAGTGCATATATCCAACATAAAATAAAGATTGGAAAACCTTGGCTTAGGTTCTTCCAGACATGCTGGGAAAAAAAAAAAGTGTTGCTCTTTTAGTGCTTATTTAATCTTAAAATCACTTAAACAGTATTTATGATTGCACATGTACGTATGCAGACCTCACTACTTAACTCTTGTCAGTTTTTCCAATGTGTTGTTACACCTGGTTATCGTACAGGTAGTTTTCTTATTGGTATTGAATATTGAAAAGGAAAATCAACATTAAAAAAGCAGTAAGTATTATTATTGTTTTTATTTAAGCAAAAAGATCAACACTGGCTGATCCTCACATTTGGATGGCTAGATCTAGCACCAAGATAACTACTCTTGCACATTTTGATTAGAAGCACAAGTATGATCTCATCTTTAGGGTTGAGATGAAAATGTTGCATTTTCATTCAATATTTTTTCCTGAATTCTGAAACAAACTGAAAACTAAATTAGGTCAACTCTTAAAAATTGTTAATCAGAATGATTTTTGACCTTCTGTTTTGTAATTAGAAGTTTAAGTATCTTCTGTGTTATATTGTGTAAGCCTTCATTCTAAAATTCAATTAGAAAAACAACTTTTATTAGCTTTCTGCAGCTCCCATGAGTCCACTGATAGCCAAAGATTAATGAAGTCAGTTTTACCCAAACTCACTGTTTGCAATATGTGTTAGTATAATACACAACGTTATATTCACAAGTCAGTAATTGGATCTGGCTGTTTAAGTGTGCTGTTGCTTGGCTGTAGAACAAATTATTTTCATGAAGATCCAAGCCATCATCAACAACCTTTCTCTAATAATGTAGAAAATAATCAAATGGGAAAGACATGCTAGACTCTAAGCCTATCAGTACAAAGAGGACTCAGACCAGCTTAGAACTAATTTATCTAAGGTTAATGCTTCGGAGCTGCACAAAATAATATATGAATTGCAGGGAAGGCTATACTAACCTTCTGTTGGGAAAATTAGTATTTAAAAAACAAACAAACACCACCATGTCTGTATATACGCACTCTATACGCACATACTTGAAATGTGTGGTTTAACATACCACTGATTCCAGTGTTAATGTATGATAAACAAGCTGTTTTTTACCACCTTCTGCTACTTCATACCTGAAAATATGTCTGTAACCTGACAAAACTCTTATAAAACAACAAAGATGAGTATATGTGTATTATTTTTATAATACTTTACCTTTAAAACCTGAACTTGACCTTCAGTAGTTAAGTCCTTCAAAAGTCCACAAAATGACCGGCATAAATCAGCAGCATACATCTGAAATTGAATCATGAATGAGTTTTTTATCTATCTATCTATATATATATATATATATACTTCAAAACTCAAGATTGAAATTGCACATGTCCAAAGATGCAGCTTGACTTCAGTGGCTATATTTGCTAAAAAGCTCATCTTTCTTGAGCAAATTCAAATGTAATCATTTTGGGTTTTGTTTGGTTTTGGTTCTGTGGGGTTCTTTTAACATTGCTGATTTTTTTAAAGAATCAATATCCATTATTTTTTTAATGAAGAAGGTGTGAAAACAAAGTACAACATTCTTAGATCAATTCTTGCTAGAATTTATTATTACATTTTTCATTTGGTAGGTTAGAGTAATTATTACTATGCCACACAAACATTTTCAGGTACCAAAATGTGAAATCAATCAACAAAACACTACTTTTAAGTATCAATCTCTCTGCCTGCCACATGCTTAAAAGATCTAAGATTAGAACAATATGCTTGCATGCACATGAATGAATAAAAGTAACAATGTGCGTACACAATATTGTTTAACTTGAGGAAAAAGTAGTCTGCCAGTAGAGAACTAAGGTGCCAATATGAATCTTTATATAATGGTAACATACCTGTAAAAATTCAGAAGATGATAAGAAAATATATGCATTGATAATCTTAAAGCAATTTTTGAGGTTTTCTGAACTCAGCTCTGGAAAAAAGGAAATCACAATTCAGAAGCTCATCACCAAACTGAGGTAAAACTAAAACACTTCACTTTCTAAATGCCTTTTTCCTCACACAGCCTTTAAGTGTCAGATGCCTACGAGCAGAAAAAAAAAGTTATCTTAGATTCAGTACCATTCAGGTTCTGTCATCCTGCCAGAGATAATAACAAAAAAGGGATGATAACAGCTCTCATGTTCTAAACAGAAGCACAGAAAATATCTCATGACCTCAAATACAATGCTAATAAAAAGACTTCTAAAAGTGAAGTTTTGGATGTGACGGAGGGCTACAAAGATAAAGATGGAATAAATGAAACACTCACTAAAGAGACCTGCAATTACTCATAAAAGATCTCTCTCACATTTCAGTGAATGCTGAGGAGAAAGTGAAATAAAGACTGTGGTTCTGCTTTTCTGAATTAAGTGCCACAACAAATGACACTCAGCTTTTGGACTGAAACACACTGAGCTTTTGGCCATACCTTGCGTATGTCAGTAAGGAAAGCATATCCATTTAAGAGATGGATACAGAAAGGAGTTCGTATACAGCAGCAGTTTCAGGAGAGAAAAAAGACATGTCCTCAGGCAGTACCTGTAAGACCGTTTTTAAAAAAGAAATCACCCTGGAACATCTCACCACACAATTCAGAATAAAACAAAAAGTTTCAGAATTCAATGTGGAACTTGATACTAGTGCAGAAAGACAACAGCCCTTGTCTGAAAACAAAACAGAAGACCATAAAATCTCAAAGGACTTGTTAGATTTCCTTAAAACAGGATTGGGAGACAAGACTGCTCTTGGTTAAACTAAGTGGAATTGTGCTCCACTATAATTATAGTCAAATAAAATCATCATAGAGAATCAACAGGAAATACATTAACATAAGTTTCAAATGAAATTTCTTACCAGATTAAACTAACACCAGCAGCTGGCTAAGACCTACTATGTCTTACACAGCTTACACATAGGAAAGTGTGCCTTACTTCTAGGCATGCTTACATAGAAAAACCTCAAAAAACATACCACATAACAGAAACTATGTCTGGTTTTCCATTTAACAACTGAAAAATTCTGTACAGTTTTAGTAGGTCACAGGATCACAGGATGTTAGGGCTTGGAAGGGAGCCCTCCACAGATCATTGAGTCCAACTCCCCTGTCACAGCAAGACCATAGAATCTAGCATGGGTCACACAGGAATGAATCCAGACAGTTCTTGAAAGTCTCCAGAGAAGGAGAATCCACAATTTCTCTGGGAAGCCTGCTCCTTACAGTAAAGTTTTCTCTAATGTTGAGGTGGAACTTCCTGTGCTGTAGCTTACATTCATTGCCCCTTATCCTATCACAGGGAGAAAAGTCTGTCCTCTCCCTCTTGATACCCAGCCCTCATACATTTATATATATGGATTAGATTTCCTCTAAGTCAGAGGTTAGTCAGAGTTTTGGTCACCAGACCAAAAAGCACCAGGTCCCTTGGTCTCTCCTCACAGGGCAGGTGTTCTAGCCCCTTAATCATCTTCATAGCCTTCTATTGGACTCTTCCACGTAGATCTCTGTCCCTCCTGAACTGGGGAGCCCAAAATTGAGCACAATGAGGTCCAGGTAAGGTCTCACCAGGGAAGAGAAAAGGGGGAAGAGAACCTCTCCCAGTCTGCTAGCCACACTCCTCTTAATACATCCCAGGATCCCACTGGCCCACTCAGCCACAAGGGCACATTGCTGTCTCCTGGACAGTTTCTTGTCCACCAGGATTCCCAAGTCCTTCTCTACAGGACTGCCTTCCAGCAGATCACCTCCCAGTCTGTACTGGTGCAGTCTGTTGTTCCTGCCCAGATGCAGGACTCTGCACTTTTCCTTGTTGAACTTCATCAGGTTCCTCCTTGCCCAGCTCTCCAATCTGTCCAAGTCTCGCTGAATGGCTGCACAGCCTTCAGGTGTGTCAGCCAAGCCTCCCAGTTTGGTCTCATCAGCAAACTTACTGAGCAGACACTCTGTGCCCTCATCAATGTCACTAACAAAGACGTTGATCAGAACAGGATCCAGCACTGATTTCTGGGGGACTCCATTAGTTACAGATCTCCAGCTGGAATTGGCACCATTGATCACCACTCTTTGCACTCTATTGTTTAATCAGTTTTTAATCCATCCCTCTGTCTGCTCTTCTATCCCAAACTTCCTGAGCTTGCTCACAAGGATGTTATGGAAGACAGTGTCAAAAGCCTTGCTAATGTCAAAGTAGACTATATCCACTGGTCTTCCTGCATCTGCTCATTCAGTTACAGCACTATAGAATGCTACCAGATTATTCAAGCACAATTTTCCCTTGGTAAACTCATGCTGACTACTCCTGATAACCTTCTTCTCTCCCAAATGCCTTGAGATAATTTCCAGAATGAGCCACTCCAACCTTTTTCCAGGGATTGAGATGAGGCTCACTGGTTTATAGTTACCTGGAACCTCTTCCTTTCCTTTCTTGAAGACTGGAGTGACATTGATATTCCTCCAGTCCTCAGGCACCTCTCCTGTTTACCACGATTTAGGAAAAATGAGGGAGGGTGTCAAATCAATAACATCAGCCACTTCTCTCAACACCTCAACACTCTTGGGTGCATCTCACAGACTTGTAAATATTCGATTTTTGAAACTGATCACTAACCCAGTCTTCACTGACTAGAGGATTGTCATCCCTCCAAGAAGTTTCTCTTCTTTTCCCTCCTATCCCATTGTCTGGCATGGTCAGCAGCCAGCTCTGAATACAAGACTATTCACCTCAATGCTTGGACTGATCATGTCTTCATATCACACATATTAAAAATTTAAATATCTAAAGAAGGGATTATTTTTCAGCTATCCATCCAATATCCTCATCAAAAGACTCCAACATATCTGTAATTAGCTTTAAGAGCATACTACCAGTGTTACACATTTCTTGAAGTTACTCCACTCTCCTTAGAAGTCAGCAGGGTTTTTTCTTACTGGATACACCATATTTTAAGTTTCAGACACTGATGCAGCAGACAAGCTATAAAGAAATAGTGTGGCCATTTGAGATAGATTTCTAGTTCAGACAAAAAAAATTTAGGAATAGAGAAACTCAGACAATGATTGCAAAGCACAAAAGTACTGGAGTCTCTGAGTGAAGAGGTGAACGTGCCAAGGATAGGCCATAAAATGGCAATGATGGATTAAGTTAATATAATTTCATTGGAGCACTGAACACTTTATATCTGAATAGAATATAATCTACCTGAAAGGAGGATGTAGCCAGGTGGGGGTTGGTCTCTTCTCCCACCAGCAACAGAGCAAGGGGACAGAGTCTCAAATTGTGCTAGGGGAGGTATAGGCTGGATGTTAGGAGGAAGTTCTTGCCAGAGGGAGTGATTTGCCATTGGAATGGGCTGTCCAGGGAGGTGGTAGAGTCACCATCTCTTGAGGTGTTCAAGAAAGCCTGGATGAGGCACTTAGTGCCATGGTCTAAGTTGATTGGCTAGGGCTGGATGACAGGTTGTCCTGGATGATCTTGGGAGGTCTCTTCCAATCTGGTTAATTCTATGATTCATTTGTACAGTGCAAATTTCCTGTAGTAGATGTTATCTACTTACAACCACAGAAGAAGGAAGGAAGGACAGATGTGTAGATATTAATTCAGACATATAATAAGGATTTGGTGTCTAGGCAACCCAAGAGACCTAACTTGGAGTTTAGTACTAAAACCACTATAAAAGAATACTTTCCTAAGCAGTTTTGCTATTAGAGAACTAGACAGATGGTAAAACAAGAGAAGACATCGTCTTGCACCTAAAACACCATGACAAAACTTTCTACTGACCTTTAGGCATATATTAAATGTATGGACAAACAAGAAGAGTTGGAAGCTACTGTGTAGTTGGAAAGCTACCAATCATGAAACTTGCTGAGATGAAGCCCATGACTGGAGTGTGGCTATCAATGGCTGCAGGCAGTTGAGAAGTTACACGAAAAGAAGGACAGGCAGAGGCACTGACCTCTATATATCAAAAAGAAACAGTGTGAAGAGCTGTTCCTGAAGAATACTCGTGAGTAGGTCAAAACCTTATAGCCAAGAAGTGAAGATTAATGCAACAAAAGAAACTTTGTGGTTGTTGATTACTACAAGCTACCTACTCAAAGTCAGCTTATTGAGCTACAGGAGGCTTCACTCTCACAGAATTATAGAACGGTTTGGATTGGAAGGGACCTCCAAAGGTCATCTAGTCCAACCTCCCTGCAGTGAGCAGGGACATCTTTGATTGGACAAGGATGGGTGATAGGTTGGACTGGATGATCTTGGAGGTCTCTTCCAATCTGGTTGATTCTACTCTACTCTCCACTAAATCATGCTGAACTTGTTGGAAGGGGTCCAGATGAGTGCCACAAAATTAAATTGAGGGCTGAAGCACCTCTTCTACGAGGACAGGCTGAGAGAATTGCACTGTTCAGCCAAAAGAAGAGGAATGCTATGGCGGGACCTGCAGAACTTTCAGTTGTATAATTAAGCTTTATAAGAAAGATGGGGCAATTCTTTTTGGCAAGGCCTGTTGTAACAGGACAAGGGATAATGGTTTTAAACTAAAAGAGGGTAGATTCAGACTAGATACAAGGAAGAATACTTTTACAGTGAGGGTGGTGAAACATTGAACAGGTTGACAAGATGAGTAGAAGCCCCATCCTTAGAAATGTTCAAGGCCAAACTGGATAGGGCAGATCTGAACAACCTGATTTATTTGAAGATGCCCCTGCTCACTGCGGTGAGGAGTTAGACTAGAGGACCTTTAAAGGCAGCTTTCAAACCAAAGCATTCCATGATTCCAGTAAAAAGCAAATTAATTTGCTGTATTAGCTCCACAACCTACGAAAATCCAACTAAAGATTTCATTAAACATAAACATATTTATATAATAGAAATAAACCACAAAATATTTATATTCTCTTTACTTACAAAGCAAAAGCTTGCCAAATATCATTACTTCTTAAGCACTGAATCTTCTCATTAATAAGTTTGTATTTTGTCATCAATTCAAGCAAAACTATTGCTTTTAATTTCAAACCATTTATAGACGTATTTAGGTAGCATGAAAACATCCTATGTAGTTATTAACTGAATAACACAAAATCTAATAGTGGAAACTTCAACTCTTCAGTTGAAGAATTCTACAGAATGAAAATCAGTAAAATTCAGCATATTTGGTGTTAAATTTCAGGCACTTCTAAAAAAAAAATAAAAATCTCTAAAATGGTGACCTGACACTTGTCTTAGCTTTTGTGTACAAAACATCTCCATTAAAGAAAAAACAAACCAAATAAAACAAAAAAAAAAACCCAAAAAACAAACAAACAAAAAAAAAAACCACAAAAAAAACCACACCACCAAACCAATGCAAAAACAAACAAACAAAAAACCCCAACAAACTAGGCCAAATAACACAGTAAATAAAAGTGGAAAAGCCAAATAAGAAAACCTTGCTCTTCCATTTTTAACAGTTACAATTTTGGAAGTCCTCTCAGGTCTTGTAGCCACAGCAGCACTTCTTCATGCAAAACCAGAAGCAGAACAAGAAAACCCAGGTATTTCATTAAGAAAAAGCTTACCAAGAAGGGCAGACATATTCTGAAAGATTCTCAGGAGCTCCGGTGTAAGACATGGACTATTCTCCAATGTCACTAACCTAATAATAGATTAAGCAAAATATTTCAGACTATCTATTGGAAGCATTCAGCAATCATTTTGACAGACATAAAACACTAACTTCAGTAATCTCTAAGTAGCATGTAACAACTGCTTGAAATACATCCAAAACACTGCAGCAGTCCTTACAACACAGCCATTAGTATAACCACAGATCTTACTAAGGTAGACTAAAGAAAAACATCTTTTCAAAGACAAAATAACCACCAAAATGCAGCAGTGAGAATGTCCAAGGATTCAACTTGTGAAGTCAGAGAAAGTTGATACAGAGGTTTATTGATGATGTAAGGACAATACATGCAGTGCTTTACACTTCAAAGGAGCAGCTGTGATGACCAGCTCAAAAATTTACTTTTTACGTCCTTGAGGTCTGAAATGATGTATTGATTAATATACATAAAAGCATAACTATATACTCAGCATCACTTGCAACAACTAAAAATCCCTGAGGTTTGAAAACAGTAGCTATAATTAAATTCATATCTCAAACCACAGAAACACATTGCAGTTTGCTCCTACTGCTTACATGTGAGATTACTGTACGCAAGTAACATTTCTGGTTACGCAAAGTATCTCAGCTCTTCTGCTTTTAGTTCAAAAAGCCATTACAGTCCCACTGTCCCTGTCAGTTTCATCCAGATTCCTCCGACACTCTAAGACATCTTAATACATCATTCTTCTGCATAGGCAGAATAACAAACTCATGATCAATATTACTAAAAAGATACAAATTCTGAATTGATTCATTAAAAATGTCCCTGTCAAATTTGTGAAGATACTGCATTCAAGTTGTTGTCAGTGGCATTATAAACCTTAGTCTGCTGCACACAAAAAAGATCATTTATAGGTTAAATGCTTGCAATTCAAACACCCACCCACAATTTATAGGAGTATCTCACTACTCCAAGACAAACTCATTATATCGCTCTTCTGCAAGAAAGAGATGGCTGAATTCAGTCCAGTTAACAGTTTCTTCCTCCTAGAGTGTCAGCTGCACTAGGAAACCAAATTCATCTCACAGCAAATTGATCACAGGGACATTTCCTTTTCTATGTTCAGTTGCCAAATATCTTGAGACCTGGAAGGTAACTTCTACATTTATAAACTCACCATCTCTTCTGTCAACCAGCTCTAAGAATCACTTAGTCATTGTGCTCCCTAAGTCAAGCACATCAAATCGTTAGTTGAGGATACACATTATAGTGAGTCTGGACTTTGTCTTGCTTTTCATCATCAAAGCATATCTGTACCTCACTATCAGTAACCTGAAAATACATTATCTACTCACTTATTTTTAACTGTGTTTCTTTCATTAACTTCCAAACCTGATCACTTCTGAGAAAAGGTGTGATACAGATTATAAGACATCAGTATAAGACAACAAAGACATAAAATTCTTTAATACAGTTGAATTTTTCTCTCCTGAGGGTACAAAAATAACATCTTAAAAATCCAAAACTGTTGAACATTCTTACCACAACTCTAAACCATCTTCCAGAAGATAGACATGTGGAGGCTGACAAACATCTGTACTTAGCTGAATAACTGGAAGCAGAAAAGGATAGAGATTTTTGCTGTCTGCTCCCAGTCCCTGTAAAGGTGAGCAAAAAACATTTACAAAATACTTAACAAATTTCAAATCAAGCATTGCAAGAATAACACCGAAAAATGTCTGCGATGCTGTTTTATTTGCATAATATAAATACATATCCATGAAACCAAAGGCTGAAGCTGCATCCAATTCATACAACAGCAACACAGTTTGACACTTCTGAGCTTTCTCTCAAAATGTCTTGCAAAAATTAAGGAAGTCTTCCTTTTTTAAAAACAAACAGGTTACTAATGGTCTGTAAAAAGAAATTATAAACAGTACACATTCCTAGAGACATTCACTGGTCATTTTCTTTCTATGAGAAGTCACACCTCAAACAAACACTAAGTGACTAAATGCTGAATAAAATGTTTTGAAGATAATGAAAATAAACTACTCTTTGGATCTTAGTCCATACTAAATCTTTTGATATATTTTAAAGATAAGGAGAAGGGTTTTCATTGCTACATAAAGACACACAGACTGAAGACAGTGATTTATTTTTTAAATGCTCCTTGAGCCACCCAAAAATGTATTTTTGTCTTGTTTGAACTAACTCCTCTTTTAAAAGAACCCTAACTTTTTCTTTGGTTGTTATGTCTAGTAATTCTCTTTTCAAATTCTTTCCACTCTTAATCTCTACAGTACTATCCTCTTAATTACATATTTCCACAAGTTCCAGATTGCCTGTATACTCAGTCTGTTCCTGTATGGACACAGCCCTACATCCTAGGAACAACTCTCTTGATCTTTTATAGTCCCAGTACACCTTTGGATGGAGTTGGAGGAGGTGGAATGGCATGTATTTTAGGTCAAGTAAGTGCTTAATAGCACAGATTGTACAGACAATAAGGCAACACAGCCATGTATTGTTTTATTAGTTAAAATGTACTGTGTTCCTTAGAAAAGATTATTTGTATTTTACTGCCAATAGCATGAGTATTTCTGGATACAGCAAGTGCAAAGATTCCTTAATTATAACAAGACATCTTCCTTCACTGATAAGAAATTCTGTTAATTTTAATTATCTCTGTACAAAGCAAACAGCTACTCCTTTCTGCAGGCTTTCAAAATTCCCTGACAAGGTATTACAGGAAGCTTCTAGAATTATTAGGAAATTTTATGTATAGAAAAACAGGGAGGAGGTGCCAAGTTACCAGCAAGAGTCAAAACTATCCAAGCAGTTTGAGTGCCATCTCACAGCAGGTACAGGACAACCAGGTCACCAGGCCAGTCATCATGTATTCATGAAGGGCAGGTCCTACTTAACTAACGTGACCGCAAATTAAAAGGTGAATAAGGGAAAGACCATGGATGTTGTTTCCCTGGAATTTAATAAAGCATTTGACAGTCTCCCACAGCATTCTCCTAGAGAAACTGTCTGCTCGTGGCTTGGATAGGTGCACTCCTAGCTGGACAAATAAAATGGCTGGTTGGCTGGGCCCAAAGACTTGGTGAAGTTAAATCCAGCTGGCGGGTATTGATGGACAACAGATTTAAGACATAACAGTAGTGCGTCCAGAGGAGCAGCTGAGAGAACTGGGATTGTTTTGTCTGGAGAAGAAAAGGATGAGTGGCAACCTTATTGCTCTCTGCAACAACCTGAATGGAGGTTGTATTGAGGTGGGTGTTGGTCTCTTCTGCCAAGTAAGCAGTAATAGGATGAAACGCCAAGTTGCACCAGGGGGGGTTTAGGTTGGACATTAAGAAAAACTTACTTTCTGAAAGGGTTGTCAAGCACTAAAATAGGCTGCCCAGAGAAGCTATCAAGTCACCATCCTTGAAGGTATTCAAGACATGCAGATGTGGTGCTTAGGGCCATGGTTTAGTGGCAGAATTGCCAGTATTAGGTTAAGGGTTGGACTCAGCAATCTTAAAAGCCTTTTCCAACCTAAGTGATTCTAAAAGGTCAACATGCATTGACCTGACTACAGGTTACCAGCAACCTCCATTTAGACACAATATTGGTCAACATAGTTATCAGTTTTATTATATAAAATCAGGGACAAGATCTATCCATATTTCTTTAGTTTTGAGAACTTTGAGACACTAAATGAACTAAGCAAATTTAGCTAAATAAGAAATGGGAAAACAAAACCTAATATTGCTAAATGCAAGCAATATATTCTGGAAAGGAATAGTTCCTTACAACATAAAGACATTTAAAAAAATCCTACAAAAACCTAAAGAAAAGCTATGATCTGAGAATCACTATGCTCACCTCTGTTCTCACCATTACTATCACTTACTGCAGTTATAAGCCACAGCCATGAACTAAGGTACAGTGATAGCAGTTCCTGCCTCAGAGATGTTTTAATAATTCTGGTAATTCTAATAAAACAGATATTGTAAAAATAAGTCATATTAGCAGATATATACCTCTACTATATGACAACCATGCCTTTATTACAAGGCTGAGAAGCATTTTGAAATAGCCTACAAAATAAAAATCTATCTTTGTTTTGCTCACACAGATATATGTGTATATATATGTGTATATAAACACACACATGAAATATCCAAGCATGTCTGAAAAAGAACTGACAAGAATCAGTCACTGACAGTATTTGTGATTCAGGCCCCTTACCTGGACAAGATGTATTAGGGTGGTTAGAATGGCCCATCGTAACATATTGTGCTCTTCACTCTGTTTCCAAAGGAGTGGTAAATACTGAACCAAACATCCTATGTATGGTTGTATCTGAAGTTAAGAACACAGATTTGTTTATTAATGTGTGAAAAAAAGCCATTCATTTATTCTAAGCATAAGAGCTGCTTTTATCACAGTAAAAACATTAAGATTGCTTTAATTTCCGTGACTTTCCTATTCCTAAAATGCCATTTTTCTTCCATAGTCTGACTAAAGTAACTTCTGTTTGCACAGTGGCTTGAAAAGATTACCTAAGGTAATATTTGCACATAGCAATCAGGCTTAAATAGTAAACACAACACAAAAACTACTTAATTTCATAACCAAGGTATTTTCCTGTGTTCCTCACTTAAATAGGACTCCTAAATAACGGCATTAAAAGGAGCATAAACAGTGTCAGTTAAAAAAAAAAAAAATTAAAAATCCCCAAAACAAAAATCCCTAAACAAAACAAATAAATCCCAACCAAAATAAAATGTATTTAAAAACCCCAACAAATCAATCAATCAATCAATCAAACAAACAAAACCCACCAAAACCAAACAATCAAAAAACAAACCACCCCCAAAAGCCTTTGAAGTTATCCATTCTTCAGCATTTGAACAGGGATTGGACTACATAACCTCCAAATGTATATAACCCAACCTTAGTTTTTTTCTGTGATGCTCTACAATACTAAAAAATTAATCTACTTGTTTTCTAAACTATTTAAGTAGGAATTAACCTAACTGGACTCAAAGGTTCTTTCTCATTTTGTTTTGTGTTGGTTTTGTTTTGTTTTTACTGCTGCTTCTCTAGTTCATTCAAAATGCAGGGAAATCTGGTGTCATGTTGACTTTTCCTACTAGGTACAAAAGATGTATTTGGCTCTCAGACAGGATTATTTGTAGCAAGAGCACATAAGCACAAAACCAGAATTATCTCTGTCCTTAATACTGTAATACCACCAAAAAAAAAAATGAGACTAAAACAGTCAATCATTTTTTTTTCCAATTCTCTAAAACCAGCTTCAATTTCTTTCTCAATTAGCTAAAGAATACACTCTAGGAAGAAAGTGATTTAAAAAAAAAAAAGCATGAAGTATTTTGTCCCCAAAAATGTCTCTGTTAATATATAAGATTTAATAAAATACTAGTTCAGATAAAATAAACAGAATAACTTACAATGTAAAAACGAAAATTGCAAGAAATGCAGTAAGTCATAAAATCATAGAATCAACCAGGTTGGAAGAGACCTCCAAGATCATCCAACCCAGCACCCAGCCCTATCCAGTCAACTAGACTATGGCACTAAATGCCTCATCCAGTCTTTTCTTGAACACCTCCAGAGATGATGACTCCACCACCTCCCTGGGCAGCCCATTCCAATAGCAAATCACTCCCTCTGTGAAGAGCTTTCTCCTAAACATCCAACCTACACCTTCCCCCCGCACAACTTGAGACTGTGTCCCCTTGTTCTACTGCTGGTTGCCTGGGAGAAGAGACCAACCCCCACCTGGCTACAACCTCCCTTTAGGTAGTTGTAGACAGCAATGAGGCTACCCCTGAGCCTCCTCTTCTCCAGGCTAAACAATCCCAGCTCCCTCAGCCTTTCCTCATAGGGTTTGTGTTCCAGGCCTTTCACCAGCTTCATTGCCCTTCTCTGGATACGTTCCAGCACCTCAACATCTCTCTTGAATTGAGGGGCCCAGAACTGGACACAGTACTCAACGTGTGGCCTGACCAGTGCTGAGTACAAGGGAATAACTTTCTGTACTCCAAAGTATGAGTAAGTGCGGAAAATAGAGTAAATATGTACTATTAGCAAGTAGCAGCAATTATGGAATCACATTTTACACAAAAGGTAAATAAGAACTGAAAAGTGAAGAGAACCAAGTAATGCAAACCACACAGGCAACTACTTTGACAATCACCAGTGTAAGTGTATTTATCAATGACATTTTTCTGCTACTTTGTGTAAGCCTACAATAGCAAGACCTTCTTTGTGTTTAGTACGAAGTTAACATTCAAATCTAGTAATAAAATACCTGCATATTGACTCTTTCAATAACACAAGACAGAACGTGCAGAACGTGCATTTTAGTGTCACATTGTGTTACTTCCTGAAGTAGCTGGAAGAGCAGCGTAAACATGGATTCCAAGTACTGAAAGAAAAATGAGCAACTACAGATTAAACATCAAAAGACAACTGGTGATATGAATTGGTGATTTTCCTGTAGGCTTCCAATTCTAAGAGACTTATAAACTTTGAGAGATACTTAAAAAGATACTTAGCTATGAAATGTTACTTTTTTGTTTGGAAAAATGAACACTAGCCAACCACTGCCTAAATAAGATTAAAAAACAGAAATCCAAATATGCTCATGCATAACAGTCTGAATGTGAACATACACATTGTCATGATTTGCTAAGTGTAAACATGACTTCAATAAAATGTTACAAAGCTGAAAGCTGTCTCTCCAGACACAGCATTTTGTTAGAGTCAAAGAAAAGGTTCAGTAGATAAAATTTATATATTCAACTGAAAAAGGAATCTTCAATTTCAGTATATAGAGTGCCGATGCATTCTGCATTTTTGTTGTTTGTGCAAGGGATCTGAAAGTAACATGGAAGTTGTAAATAACTGAGAAGAAAAATCACCTACTAAAATTGAGTGATCAAATAGATCTTGGCTGTATTTACAGCTAACAATTCATTGCTTACATAATGACAACAGTACAGAGAAAATAAATATAGGAGACCAAGACAGTCTATGTTTTTAAAGCACTGTTTTGGCCACACATTTATATTTAATATTTGTGTGCAACAAGTGTACTGGAAAGTCATACTGGAGATATGTTTTGTTAAAGACCCTGCTCATGGCATCTTAGTATGAAGAAGATTAGCATCTGTCACTACACAGTATCATAGAATGGTATGAGTTGGAACGGGACCTCAAAGATCACCTAGTTTCAATACCCCTGCCATGGGCAGGGACACCTTCTACTAGACCAAGACTTGTTGTTCAAGACCTTGTCCTAGCTAGCCTTGAACACCTCCAGAGAAGGGGAATCCAAACTTTTCTGGTGATGCAGATGTGTCCTAACACTGTTCAGGCTTTGTGCGCACACACACCTTTGTGCAGGGGATGAGGCTGTGGCCAGCACCATCTAGGTTGGTGCTGAGCAGTGAAGAGCAGGAATGGCCCGGTGGCTAAACCTAATGACGTACCAGTGCTTGGAACTTGAACCCAGCTGTGCCAGCACCCCACAAACACACATCCCAACTAGTTTAAGTCTAGATGTTTGGATGGGCATCACTAAAGACAATGCTAAGAAGTTGCTAAGAACGTTTACAGCAATAGCATGAATCTTCACATGCTGTGAACTACGGAGAAGAAAAAAAAAAAATCACATGTGTGCACTGATTACTAAATAATATGGTTTTAGATTGCAGTAGATTTGTTTCTATCGGTTTATAGACATGTTTGGAAAATGTCTTTTTCCTGCTTTCCTCTATGGATCTATTTCTTTATCAGAATACATACATATACTGTCTTACCGGTAAGAATTGGTCAGTTCTGAACTCAAAGTCATCTACAGGTAAACAATGATTAAGGGAAAATAATACAGATTGCAGATGGCTACAAGACTCAAATAAGCAAATATTTCATGGATACAGGAAGTTATAATGTGAGACCTGGTAGAAAGCTTAGAATTCTTAATTTTCCAGTAATTCTGAATTAAGAAGTAATCAAGTATATTTGCCAATAAAAGGATATTTAACTTCAGTGTTGTAGCTGCCTCAATACGGACCTGAAAGATGAAAGTCGTGAAGTATCACACATATGTGCATTAAACACTTTGATTATCAACGCAATATAAGACAGTATCAAACTAGTTGCTACAATGGCAATCAAATTACTCTGTGTCTTTTGCCACTGTCTAAGAAACACAGTTCAACTCAAACATTTTCATTTGATTTCATTTTAGTATACTTTGCACAGCTTCTCCAGGTACAACCTAGAGAAGTTACTCAAGTTAAACCTTCATGGAGGTCAAGAAAGAATTAAACAAGAAGATAACTAGCCTGTGATAAACAGCTTCTGTAATAAAGGAGTTTAATTTGGGATTACCTCATGACTTGCTGTCACCCAGAAAGCACAGAAACAAATACACTTAGTAAGTTAGAATAGTCTTCCCTGGTAGCTGCTCAGATAGTGTTAAGTGAAAACAGTTACAAGATTGACACAGAAACATGTTCTGGTTAGCTAAAGCTGTCTGGAAACACAGAAAGAGCTGTTATGACTGCTAGTTATTAATATGATATTCACAAACTAGTTAGGTTTATCTGTTGGCTGCTATGCCTGATTTTTAAAAATAAAAGCACAAAGAAAACTGTAAAATCATCTCAACTCAACCCAACTTGCTGCTAAAACTGAAACTACAGTTAAAACCAGAGAAATATATTCAATGAACAGGCGATGTCATTTATCGTATTCACCTACAAAGTAACTATGCTGATGATTAAATAATACTGTAAACTGCAGAGACCAGACACAGAATAACCCTGTTTTATTAAACAAAAGTGTTAATTTCTTTATGAGTTATTTATCTCAGGACCCTTCGCAACTTTCTTTTTACAAAAAAATACAGACTGTTGATACTGCAACTGATTTTCCCACCAAAGTCATTACATAGTAAACACCCTAAGCACTTGTTTCATGTCTTTGACATTACTGTTTAACACCCCACAGCTTCCCAGCAGATCATTTTTTACAGAACACAACATACTTTAAATTATGATGTTACAAAATTATCAAGGAAATTTACACAAGCTGCAGTGTCTGTTTCACGTGTGTTTACAGAACAAATAACTAATCCAAAACATTACTTATTTATACTTACCACTAAGTCCTGGTCTTGAAGCAAGTTACAAATTGCCTCATATAATACAGGTCTCAAGTCTGATTTGAATTTTACAGAAATCCACTGTCCAACCAGCCAAATCACTCGACGGCGTATTGGTTTGTACCTTTATGAAGAGGGGGAAAATAATTGTACTCACTAACTCGTTATATTTGCTGTTCTAGAATACTTGTGAAAAAAAGAAATTTGAGCATCGTATTATTCCCCAAAATAAATCAAACAGCTTTAGAGACACTGGGAAGAGAACCAGAGCATCGAGACAAATTTTCTAACATGATTGGGAAAGGCATTCCATAGAGCTGTTTAGTTATTTCCACAAATTATAAAAGCTGATCAGGAAGTGTATCTCAGTCTGAAATGTTTAATTCACAGACATGAAATTACAGAAGATAAATCCTATTCAGAGAATTTTAGCTAATAAGTTATTTAGCTTCGCTCGTCTCAGTGTATTTTTCTTTTGATGCCTTACAAGAATAGAATAGAATAGAACCAACCAGGTTGGAAGAGACCTCCAAGATCATCCAGGCCAACCTAGCACCCAGCCTTATCCAGTCAACTAGACCACAGCACTAAGTGCCTCATCCAGTCTTTTCTTGAACACCTCCAGGGACGGTGACTCCACCACCTCCCTGGGCAGCCCATTCCAATGGCAAATCACTCTCTCTGTGAAGAACTTCTTCCTAACATCCAGTCTATACTTCCCCCGGCACAACTTGAGACGGTGTCCCCTTGTTCTGTTGCTGGTTGTCTGGGAGAAGAGACCAACCCCCACCTGGCTACAACCTCCCTTCAGGCAGTTGTAGAGAGCAGTGAGGTCATCAAGTTAAGAGATTTAAACAGAAATTATTGAGCCTTTCTTATATTTAATAAATGTGATTCATTCAGCATTCCCGTAATTATGAGGTAAGTTAACAAAATACACCTTCCATGAACGTGAAAGTTATGGAAGTAGCATGTATACAGCAGTCCATCAGACAAACACAAAGCTCATCAAGGATAACATTTCAGTGCTGCTTCAGACTGAGTGGTAGTGAAGCATGAATAACTCATGCAGAAGCATGACTTATGCAAGTCATTGCCTTACTAACACACTCTTCTATTAAGTCAAGAAAGCTGTGAACTTTTTCTTGTCTTAGAATTCTTGTGCCTTATACATAACCTAGTAAAAATCAGAATATTAAAAAAACTACATCAATTTTCTTGACTTCAGTGCTGGATATTTTTCAAACCACCATCGCATAAAGAAAAGCTTTAAATGGTATGATATAATTACGTAACTGTCTGGCCACAGCTGTTCTACACTTCTATTTGTGTATTTATATTCTTTCGCTCATTCCCTGGGAGACAAAAGATAGCATGCTTTAGAAATTTTGAGGGGTGGAGTTGTCTGGGTTTTGCTCTGAGTTTTCTTCGCAGGCTCCAATGATGCTGGCAGTACAAGGCTGCTCAAAAAAACACAGCTTCAAATTTCTGGATAACATCTACTGCAAGCTTCTGTCCCCACAGAAATTTCATCCTTGTACACCACAAATGTTAACCAAATAGATCAGATTTCTTATCAGCTGTCAATACAGCTATATCAACCATAGAAGACTTTTGTCAGTTTTACTTATACTACATGGGCGGACAGCATAAAAATACCAAAGCCACATGCCACAAATACCATGGCAACTTCATTCAAAGATTAGTGCTGGTGTGGAACAACAAAAGATCAAGCAAATATGTCAGACCTCATTTATTCCTGCTCTCCTGACATTCAGTCTAATCATTAAAACACTTAGCCACTGGTAAATAGCAAAACTAATAAGAAAAATAGCAAAAACATTACGAGACACCAGGTAAACAACTGTGGCAATTATTCTGTGACTGAGAAGTATGGCTATACATACAAATGTAAATAATTATTTTATTTTAAAGTATATTCCAATGAAAAAAAGCATTTTAATATTTGTATGTTTAGTGGGACCTTCTACTCTACATAACTGTAAAGAAAACATTTGCAACTGGTGTTTAGAAATTAAAAGCAAAAATGGCTAGCAACTCATAACAGAAAAATAATTTACAATTTATAGTAGCTCCTAAGGGCACTAGCAAATAAATTCATTTGTAGTTCAGGTAACAATTATGTCTGTAAGATGAATTGCCTATGCAGAAAGAAAAAATAGTAGATGTCTTTGAAAGCTTTAGGGTCACTGCTAATGACTCTGATGAGAAAAACAGGGTGTAGAGTGTAAAGGAGCTCAGTTTATGAGGATTAGTACACACAATGTCAGTTACTTTCCTTCCCCTGAGGGAACAGTGATAGTCTGAGGAACACGGAATAACACTCACTGCCTTTTAGGTACTTGCACAAATGGACAGCTCAGTCTGTACTGAGATGCAAAAAACAACCTTTAAAAATACAATAGTTACCAAAAAAATATTTTTTAAAAAAAGGTATTAATGGGAAGACCATTCAAGATTTTGGTCAGATGGAAAACCCTCAGCAGATGGACTTTACAGTACTTACACAGAACCAGCATGCAGCCATTCAAACTTTACAACGTGAATCAAATCTTTGCTGCTTCACTTTACTGCTGGCAAAACTAACTACATAGAGCTACAGCAGACTTGTATTTAAAATAGCAGAGAAGAAAAGAATTTTGACTAAGCTGAGGTTTAGAGAGACTATTTCCAAAGATTTCCGTTGAAATTTTCTGCCTAAAGGGCTCTTGGCATTTGAGAGGCTTAAATATCTGTCCTTAAATGACAAAAGTGGCTGTCCCAGGAAAATTCAGTTAACTTAAATATATGCAAAAGGATAGAATTAAAATATTTTTCCAGAACCCTGGCAGTACCCACCACGCAGTAATTTAAACAGGAAGAGAAACTATCAAGATCACTATTCTGTATTACTTTTCTGTATGTATTTCTCACTTTCCATCTCATTTGGTGGACAACTTTAAACACTGAGTATTTTTCAAATCTGCAATTAATAGACATTTTGTCATACTAGACTCGTATCAACAGTTCATATTTAAGTGATGAAGGCATAATAAATCAAGGTGTTTACCTGTTATGAGAAACCTGCAGTTCAGCTAATAGTTGATTTTTAAACCACTGATCAAAGTCCACGCTGTCAAACAGTTCATAAGCAGCCAGTCCAACCGCATTATAAACTAGGTAAAAACAACAGTTAAGCTTATTGTTTACTAAAATGTTTAAATTTTGATACTAAATACATTACACTAATTAAACTTTCAAAAAAAATTTTAACTTGAATGGGTCATCTAGTTCCAACCTCCCTGCCATGGACAAGGACACTTTCCACTAGATCAGGTTGCCCAGAGCCACATCTAGCCTGGCCTTGAAAAGTTCCAGGGATGGAACTTCCACCACATCTTTGGGCAACCTGTTCCAGCGTCTCATCACCCTTATGGTGAAGAACTTCTTCCTAATGTCTAATTTAAATCTACTCTCCTCTAGCTCGGATCGACTCCCCCCTAGTCCTTTCACTAGTCAACGTCAAGTGAAGACTGGCATCAAAGGNCCTCTCCTCATAGGGTTTATGTTCCAGCTTGTCGCCCTTCTCTGGACACGTTCCAGTACCTCAGCATCTACCTTGAATTGAGGAGCCCACAACTGGACACAGGACTCAAGGTGTGGCCTAACCAGTGTTTGGTACAGAGGCAGGATAACCTCCCTTGTCCTACTGGCCACACTGTTCCTGATACAGGCCAGGATGCCATTGGCTCTCTTGGCCACCTGGGCACACTGCTGGCTCATCTTCAGCCTACTATCTACCAGTATCCCCAGGTCCCTTTCTTCCTGGCTGCTCTCCAGCCACTGTGTCCCCAGCCTGTAGCGCTGCCTGGGGCTGCTTTTTAAATCTCATCCCATTGGCCTCTGCCCACCCATCCAGCCTGTCTAGGTCCCTCTGCAGGGCTCTCCTACCTTCCAATAGATAAACACCTGCTCCTAGGTTGGTGTCATCTGCAAACTTACTGATGCTGGACTCAAGTCAAAGTGGAAACAAGATTTAAATTCCACTTTCCAAATGTCTCAAAAAATAATCTTACTAGTTCTTCATATTTTTAAGCCCAGCACAAAAGTGGCTCTGTTATTTCAAAGGTAAATAAAAATTTCATTTACCAGCATCTTTTATTAGTACAGCACTAGTATCTTCCATGTTTGTGGGTCCTGCAAGACAGTTAAAATGAAAAAAAAAAAGTAACTAAAACACACAAGCATATTTGTATTTAACTATGCTGCAAATAAAAACTGCTTCATTATTTTTACTTCAATCACCAATTCACTTTCTTCAGCTTCAATACTTTCTTTATAGTGAACACACTAATATCAAATCACTGCTTTTACATCCTATTTTGACTTTTTCAGAGATGAACATTTTAAACATCCACGTAAGTCAGAAGCATATATTCTTAATTAACATACTCAAAACCTACAAATTGCTGAAGACTACTTCCAACTAGGTTCCATTATATGTTACATATGTGGGCATGGAAAGTAAAATAACTGCCTTTTACCATTCCCAGCAGCACAGTACAATAAGCCATCCTGGAACTTACATATGTCAACTATTTTATGAAGACTGTGTGAAGTCACAAACCACAGTCACAAAATGAGTAATTATTTCTATTTAATAGAACATACTGATCCATTCCGGTAAGTTCAAATGTAAAGTATTTTAAGTCAGGTAAGATACAACCTTGGGAAACAACCAAAGGCAAAATGGCAGGGAAAAAGCAGCAGCTAACACTCATTATCTTTCACAGACACTATTAAATCAGTCTGGGGGAGAAGAATCATGGAATAGAAAGAGAATATAAATCATTCCTCATTCTATGAAGACCTCAATCTTCACACACAAAAAAATGAATTTTTAAAGCAGATTTACTGATTTAGACAGTCCTCTAGACTCCCTGATATGACAGCTTAACTCAAACTTTTTTCTTTTATACATTTTCTTTTCCTCATGGTTTCTGCAGACATGGCAAAATTACTGTAGGCTATTTCGCAATATTTGAATAAGAAGTTCCCAGGAAAAGCAAACAAACAAATTTACCAAAATTATTAAGCTTTTCAATCATTCTCAAGAAAGCCTGAAAGCTCAGGAAAATAGAAATGCCCCAGTTCCTTTTCAATCACCTAAAACAACTATGATGACAAGTAATGAATCTTTAGGATCTTCTCTTCTTAGATACACATTGAATTTTCCTCACGGTGTGTTTAGAAATAACTTTGAAATATTAGTATGTCCTTTCAAAAGTATGGATTGAATACACTACATAAATTTGGATATTACAGCGTAATATTCCTTAACAGTTGACAAAAGCAAGTGTAAAAAGTCTACATTTTACAGTTCCTTTTCTTTTTAAGAACCTACCTTGCAGATTGTGAAGCATTTCTAAGAGCACAGGAGTAAGAGTCTGATTATATTCATGGAAAATATCAATAAAAAGAACTTCTGTGCATGGCTGAAAAATTCAAAGATCTGTTTTAGAATCTATCGAAATTAAGGCAATTAAAATACATTTTATGCTAACATTAAGTGTTGAATAGTTTGCACCAAAACTTGTAATTTAAAATGTAGTATCAGCAAAATTAGTATCATGAAATACCACTCCTCCTACTATAGAGTATGTTTACCTCTACTTAGAGTCTGATAGTTCTATCTGTACCAGTGAGTTCTGCATCAGAAGCACAATGGATTTGTGGAGCAAAATAGCTGGGTGTTGAGAAGCCAGTGAGTATGCTGTAGGTATGCCTTGTTTCTTTTCAGATTAGCTCTAGTTGAGTCATCTGGACTGAATACCCATTTACACTTGGAACATGCCAGATGGACAAGATTGTTTGTTTTCTTTTTTTTAATTTTAAAATCAAAGTACAACAGGAAAAACTTTTGAGACCTCTGCAAAGCAAACCACTGCAGCAATAACTGGGAGGTTTGCTACACCATCATATTTTTTATATGAAAAAAAACAAAGCTAATATAGATGCATCTGAAACTTCCTTCATCCATTATGTCTACTAACAAAGCTGCAGCTGATAATACCAGCTACCAGTTTCAAGAGGGGACAGCTCCTACTCATTTTAACCACTATCAGATTCTATACAGCACAAAAGCTGAAGCAAACTCATTTTTCATTCGTCCCTCCTAGAATATCAATAGTCTAGTTTCCAGAGTATTTCAGCATGTTTGAACACTGATAAAGGAAAAAAACTATACCAATTCTAATTAAGTTTCTTTATCTAAAGGCTTTCTTTTTTTAAATCACATGCTTCTGACTTTACCAAGTATAGTTTGCTTTCAAGACTATACTGAAATTAATTCAGAAATATCAAATAGTTTTCTTTCAAACTGAAACACTTACTCTGAGACTGTACTTCCAAGAATCTCCTCCAGTCTCCTCCACAGCTATTATTTCATAAAGAAAATGAAAAGGCATTAGTTCATCTATGGTTAGGATAGAGTTTAGTATTTAGATATATGAGTGTCATAGACAACTGAGAACGTGCTTATTATGAGAGCATCTCTAGAGGGAATATTTGTCCATGTAATAAGATTGCAGAAAATAAAAGAGCCATTGTAGAGACAGTGAAGATAGGAAATGGAATATTCTGCAGCAAGCTATACAATCTGATTCTTACTGAAGCCTTCTGGATCCTCTTCCCACATAGTTAACTCTTCCTGTGTCAGAAGAAAATAGTGAGTGACCAATCTTCTACAAATTTCCATTAGTGTTGGATACGTGAAAAATGCTGTCTTTATCTTATATGCTTCAAGAGTTTCAGGACTGCTATCTGAAATAAAACACAGTAAATTCCAAATTACAATTATCTAAGTTAATGATCAAGCAGACGTCTAGTAAAATCAGTAATAAATTAAGGGGTAAGAAATTCTTATATTCAGAGGGAAAAAAATAAAACAAAACATGTTAAAAAAAAGCTCAATACCATTTGCCAAGACTATCTGTTAAACTCTCAGCCTGATTCACTTTTAAGAGAGTTCTTAATAGCATAATTAGACTATAGAGTTGTTAGGGCTTCACAAAGAACTGGTAACACTTTTCAGTTACTGTGTTACTGAATAGAAAAATACTGTTTACCTTATGTTCTTTTGTGTTGTTTTTTTCTTATTTACCATTACTGAGTTTAACAACACAGAGTTCAAATGACGTTGCATTTGTACCTGTTCAGAAAGTTTATCCAAATACAACCTTAACAGTAATTTGGGGTTTTCTTTAGTAACATCATTTAAAGACAACAGCAATAAAATCAAATATGGTATGATATATAGTCAACAATAATGTCAGAAATTAAGAAAACTACCATTTAAGTTTTGTTGTTGGGTTTTTTAAACCATACAGCTCTTGAAAGTCAGCTTCTATAGCTTTCATCACAATGCACTATATTCTTGTCTCAAGTGACCACAAGTGTTTCAAAAGTGAGTGTTTCAAAAACTCAAATACAACTAAGAACCTCTTCCAAGTAAAAATTTCTGTACTCGTCAGTGGATTTAGGCCATCCCAGTGTATTATAAAATTAAACTAATAATACTGAAATATATCAACATTTTGAAAATGTTTTATTGTTGGGTTTGTGTAATCTTTCTCACACATAGCAGTATGTTCATGAAACTTTTTTTCATTTTTAAATTCAGAAAGAGAATGCTAATTCTTATCTTGTCAATGCCAACTGCTGAACTAACGGGGAAGGGTTTGTTTTTTTTCTCATTTTTTATTATAGTTCAGTTCTACTTTTCATTATCCAAATGGAATTGCACAGTCCTACAAGCAGACCACAAACTGCTTTAGTATTTTCAACTGCATGTAAAATTCCTTGTGTTTCTGTACTTCAGAGTACTGGTATTAGTTAGTACCAGCAAATATCCCATTTTATCAAACATTTCTCACGGAACATCACTTGATGAAAATAATGCAAATTGCACACTTAAATACTTTTTTAAAAAAAACTAGTTCAACAAAAATTAAAACCAAAGATACTCATACCCTGCGTATTTAAAAATACTTTAGCAGATCAATGCCAAATTAATAGCCTTAACCATCAAAATAAGAACTATCAGCATAGAGACAGAAGTATACCGAACTATTAAAGCATTAAGTGCTTTTGAAAAATGACTTAGAGGGCTTTTACTGTTGAAACAACTAGCAAAACGTTTCGAGATACAAAAATGTTTTTAGTAAACAGCAGCAGTACCTTCAATATTTTTGGATGGCTTGTACGCATAGTTTTTCACGATCATCTTAATGAGATTCATGCACTGTACAATAAACCGCTCAAATACAATTCCTTCACCAGCCTCTGTGAAAACATAGCTTACTGCAAACTCCAATGACCTCTGAATCAAAGGGGTGAATGAAAAGGGATGTTGATCCAGGAAGTCCAAAAGCTAAAAATTAAGAAAGTAGAAAAACCAAGAAAGAGAAAGCAAATAAATATTTTTCCAAGTCTTACTAAATGCCTTCATAAATTACTTATCAAAGGTAAGCACCAGTTTACATAAATTATTGAAGAGAAAACTGGACAAATAATTAGGAAGAGATCAGTATCAATGGTGAATGAAGCATTTTTTCCCTGAAATTCTCAATTCATATTCAGAACTACTCTTTTTCAAGTTTAAGGAGCAATACTCATCTTCAACACCACCAGCTTGCTACCAACATTATACATAGAACTTATCCACATTTCAAAATTCTGAGCACTTTAGCAGGCGATTCATCTCTATTAGGATTACTTAAAGTGAAAGAGGCACAAAGACAATAGCTTTTCATTCTTCTTTTCTTCCCCTTCCACTAAGTACAAGAACTTGCTTCTTCAGCTCAGCTTTTCCAACTCTAGAATGCAATGACCAGTTTCTTGGGGAGGAAAGGAGCACATGGCTCACATATTTTACTTGTTAGTTCAAAGTAAGAAGTACTACAACGGTGACTAAAAGTCTTATCAGTCAGAGCACCCAGAGTTCATTTTTAGTGAAGCTGACTGGTGCCTTCCACTCCTGATAATTAGGAGGGATATCAAATGAGATACATGCCCCCAACACAGAATCTAAAAACTATGTGCATTCTGCATGGCTTACAGCTTTCAAAAACAGAATAAACAAAAATGTTAAAATTACCTTCCAGTAATATGCAATTAATGTTTGCAGAGAATTAGCTGATAGCTTTATATGTATTACATAATATAAAATTCACAGAGGGTAAGAGCTAACAATTTTCTTCCAATAAAATAAAAAGTGGACAGTTATTCTATACACCCAGCAGAGCCTCAGAAAGAGTAGTCTTAACTACTTAAAAAAACAAGGGATTAAGAGTTTCTGTCTTCTTTATTCATCAATGATGATATCAATGTTTTAAGATTATTTTTTTTTTTTTGCATAAAATCCCAGATAAATAACTTACTTATGGAATGCATATAATTTATTTTAAGCCAGGAAATGTATTCCTCATTCCTGCATCAGGATGTGAAACAGACATCCTTTGCTTTAAAAAAAAAAAAAAAAAAATCAAAACTGCATTTTATAACAAAGAACTTCTAAGTTGCAGTACCTTCCATTTCTTTAAAAGATTTGAAACTTCTCGTCTTTAGGCACACCAATATATGAAAGGGGTCTGCTCCTCCAGAACTGTAAGCTATTCAGTAACCAGAGTATTTACTTACCACTTTAGTGAACAGAATTATTGTCTTTTCTAGACGATCTCTGCATACGTTTTCTGCTCTTACACTTCTACCTGGTAAATCAGATATTTAACAACTATAATTTTTTTTCAGACTTTCCTTTTCTTCCTGCATAGTCAAGTTTAAAAAACTTAACACTGGAGGACAGCTTGTTTTATTTGTACTTCAGGGATTAGAGAAGCCAGAAAAAGTGCTCCATGGAAAAGTAAATTCAAAGTCAAATCCAAGGTAATGAGTACAGGAGGGGGAAAAAATTTCTCCCATGTGTAGTGAAACTGACTGTTACTGATCAGAATAAACCAGTTCAACATCATTACAGACCACTCAATGATAAAACACAGTCAAAATAATATAAGCAAATGCTAGCATAGACAAGAAATAAACAAGCACTTAAAACACAAAAATGCCCTTTTATTACAGCAATCGTATATATTAACTACATAATACATCTGCTTTTCCAGAAATTCCACCTTAAAAAAATTCATTATGGACACTGCAAAACATTCTGAATTCACAAAAAAAAAAGATAAATCTTTATTAAGAAAAGAGAAACACAAAAAGTCAAAAAAGGCATGGAGGCAAAAACATGAGGCAACAAATTTAAACTTTAATCTTTCAAGGTAGTAGTGCCTGCTTTTACGTAACAACTGATCAGAGATGTAGAAATGGGAAGGCTCAGCTCAGTTCTTAGGTTCAGTTACCAGGACATTCAAACCCCACAGTCCTGATGTAGGGTCCTTCAGTAATCATTAAGCTTCAGGACAGGATATACTTCAATTCAATCTATTAAAGCTATGCAAAAAAAATCTTGCAATAATATTGCAAAAAACGAAAGGCCAGAAAAAGTATGACTATAGTATAGTAGAGGGGGCAAACATTTGTATGCAAAGAAGCACTTGAGAAGAGCAAAAAAGGTATTTTATTCTGGTGTCAAACAGAGTGTGGCAGTTTCTATCTTTCCTAGAGACAACATTCAGTGCTCACTTAACTNAAAAAAAAATTCTTTCCACTCAGTTTAGACATCTATTCTGACAGAAAGTGTTGCTGAACCCTAAAAGAATGACTTGATATGCTTCAAATGAGTGAGTGGCTTGCATCTGGTCTACTACACGTGTACGAGAAGGAAAAGAGGAGTTTGGACGCTATGCTGCCTAATATCTCCTTTTTGGCTTGCTTCAGTTAACTTCCCCGGAAAAGCACCTAACAATTATGCGTCTGTTTTTTCCTGACTGTTAACCTGTAGTTGCCCGTTTCACTGCTTTTTGGCTTATAAAATATAGACAGCTGAATGTGGTCCTCATTTCCCATTTGACATACACTAAAATATATGACAAACTCCAAGAAAAAGAACAAACAGAAAAAAAACCCCACTAAAACATCTCCCGAAGAAGGAAACTCTGATCTGAGGTTTAGTAGCATCTGCATTTTAATATAAACATTTTGTCAATCCAAGGCTTAAGATATTTTTTCATTAGCATTGTCACACTTGTCTTGGCAGGATTATAGTCTGTTGATGTGAAAGGACATTTTTATTGGTCCTTTCTGACAGTTTTAGCCACATTTAAAGCAATAGCTTTACCCTTAAAAAAAATACCTTGCACTCAAATAATTACTGATGAGGTACTAAACTGTATTGTTCTCATCCACCTTGCAATATTTAACAAACAACAAAAGGAAAGATATTCAGATACTCACTACATTCCAGAAACTGTTTTAGCCGTTCAAACACTGAGTGTAGAAAACGCTGGAAAACATAAAAGTAGTTATCTTTTAAAGATTATGCTTACTTTGCAGAATATTACGAGAAGTGATTCTAAATGTGTTCAGATGTGATACTAGCTCAAATATTATCCTTTTTAAGTGATCTGATTCCCCTACATAATTTCCTCATGAAACTAATAATTACTTAGCTAGCAGGCTGTGTAGATGATCTACGCCAACCTTATTAGTACCAGAGAAAGACCACAGCATCTCTAACAGAAGGAGGTAAGAACTTCATGCACTTCATATGTTTATCAGGTTCTCTGCTGTTCTCAACTTTCTAGTTCACCATGTATGTCATAGGTATTCAATGCTTCAGCAAAGCAGGCATTGTTTGGGGTTTCTACTTTTCCCACCCTGATCCCAGATGGGTTGCATACACAGACTTTCATCTCAATCAGACAAATTCTGTCAATAGAACTGGTAACACGAATATGCTGTTACATTTATTATTTAAATGAAAATATCTCCTTCAAATGATGGGAGGAAAGTAAAAAAGACATCTTTCAGTAGGCAATGGGGCACCACTATCATGTGACATGTAAATGAGAAGGAGTACCTTTTATAAACACATCATTAGTGTTACAGTCTGAGGATTTATCTAGGATCCCACAGTTTTTAACTGATGGGAGAGCAACCTTGAGACCACATTGTTCAGTTTTCCTTTATGTTATGAATGCATGCCTTCCCATGACTTTTAAACACAGCTCCACCAACACTCATCACAAAAGATTTTTAACCTAGCACTACAGATACATGTCACTTACCATCACCTCCGCATTCCAGTGGGGCTCTGCAAACCCATGGACTGTTAGTTTACGAAGCACTAGGAAAAAAAAAAAGTTACTTGTGTATCTACTCCTCAGCCTTTATTCCAACAAAGTTCAGAACACAATTATAATTACAGTTCCTGGGCCTTCCTTTCAATTCTCCCCATCAAAAAATGCCTCGACCACACCTAACAGGAATCTAATCTTGCTGAAATTCCTTTAAAATTCAGTATATTATGTTTAAAACAAGGAAGAGAGCTGCAAGAATTATTCAATCAGATAGAATTCTGCAAAAGCTGTAAGTATTCAACTTCTGACAGGTTCTGCAGCACATAAAGTACCAAGTACAGTCAACTAAGCCCCATGATCTCCTTCTCAGGAATTTCATGAAATTTATCACTACCAGTAACCCAGAGAAGTCATATGCTGCATCTTCTGAAACAATTCCAAACAGGTGTCATCTACACTGCAAGCACTCCACACAAACATCTCAACTCTTAAAGCAGCAAAGTACAGTAATGGTAAGTACTCATCAATGGGATGAATACATGAGTGTCAACCTAAAATCTAAACTGACTGCTAAGGCTACCCCTTTGCTAAACTCATGATGCAACAAAATTCATAGCTTAACTTCCTGAAACAAGTACCTAGAGAGAGACAGAAATGCAAGACTAAGTTACAACACATAACAAAGCATCCTGCTATGACCTCCACTTCCTCACCTCCTAAGCTTTGACATTTTATAATATGCATATGGAAATGGAACATATGGAGAAACAAGAGTACCTTCTCCCCCCTTCCTCCTGTCTTGATAAAGGTATAAGTAAACCAAACCAAGATTACAGGTTTTCCTAAGAGCAGTGTTGTTATTAGAGAATGCTAACTATTATAGAAATCTTACTTGTTCACTGTCAAGAAACTTGTAAGGAACTGAATATTTAACATCATTCTGTATTACCTTTCAGAGACAGCAAGGTTCTTTCTAGTGAATTTATTGCTGCAGCTTCATCCCCTGCACAGATGTGTTGTAGGAATGTATCAGTATGATGATTCCACAAGGAACATGCAAAACTATAAATATTAGATGCAAGCTGTGAAAAGAAGAAGGATAATAATACATTTGATTTCCTGAATTTGACTACAGCATAACAGATCTCCAAATTTTAAAGACTCATTTAGATGGTTAAATTATTTACTCCATTGTCTTGTCTATCATGGGTCACACCGTTTTACTTCCTTCTTTGTGGTAACAAGTTGCACTGACTCAAAGATGCCACAGGTCTCTAATAGTGTAATATGGAATGAGGCTTCAAAAAAATCTACCAGCTGTCATCTTATCTCTCACAAGGTTTAAATGGCCTTACAGCATAATTAATATCCAAATCTGCCTTCTATGTGACCCCATTAGCATTACATGCCTGTCTCTAACAAAAACAGTAAAACTTTGACAGCTGCCATATTTTTGCCTCAAATTACTTATCAATATAGAATGACATATAGTTTCTAATCAATTAGTAATGAACAAATCTCAAAAATCATTTCATGTCAGTTTCCAAATAGTGCTTACTTGATAAGAATATCTCAAGTAAAAACAGAAGATAAAGAATTTCTCATTCAGTTATGGTAGCACTTGACAACTTCACAGGTAGGAAAAAAATGCATTTAGTCTGGTATATATTACATTAGTGGAATCAAAAGCATATACGACCTTCTTTGTTTCCTCTGAGTAAAGCTGAGAACAGAAATTCTTGATAATTATTAAGTGACATGTCTGCAGAGGTGCAAAAACACATCACTGAGTAATTATCAACAGTTTTGACCTATTCATGTTTTGGGAGTTGACTTTGAGTACTGGGAGTCAGAGTGCCTCTTAAGTGGTATAGCAGAATAGTAAGCAGTAGCAACTGAGACAAAGAAACCCACTCAATTCAAAGCACCAATAATACTCCTAATAGTAGAATATGCTCTGAGTAAACACATTTGTTTGTCATCTGATCAGCATCCCTTAGCACTAATATGTTTAAAACAATAATTGCTTTATTACAAACTGGGAGAACAAAACCACAAGTATACACAGTATCCATTAGCATGATTCACCACATTTTTACATTTAAAGTCACTCAAGTGGCAATTATAATTTGTATTACTGCAAGATCTAAAGATCTAGTCCTGGGGTTAGGTTGCCTTAAAATTTCTCTAGTCAGTGAATGAGGCAGAGTGTGATTGTGGTTATAAAAATACACTGAAGCTAAAGAACAAATATAAAATACCTTCACAAATGAAAACCATTATTGATGAACAGTAAAGTAAAAATGGCAGACCTGTTCAGTGCTAGACTTTACAGGCCGACAATAATCACAAGGATCCCTATTCAAGATCCCTATTTATGACCATACTTCAAAGATTCAGGAATCTCTGAAGCAGTGAAGAAATCAGAACAATCATAAAAACTCTCACTGAAGTTCAACAGAAGGAATAAATTTAAATGGTGTGTTTCCAGTAGCAAAGAAGGTACTCACAACCTTCTTGCACTTTATGGTGGGACTGTAAAAGAAATTCCTAAGACAGAAGTTGTCCAGCACTCAAGAATCACAGAATTGTTTTGGTTGGAAGAGATCTCCAAGATCATCAAATCCAACCATCAACCTAACACAAGCATGTCCCAAAGCGCCACACCTTTTTCAACACCTCCAGGAACAGTGACTTCACTACCTCCCTGTGCAGCCCGTTCCAATGCCTGACCACTTTTTCAGTAAAGAACTTTTTCCTAGCGTGCAATTTAAACCTCTGCAGGCCATTTCCTCTTGTCCCATCACTTCATATGAGGGAGAAGAAACCAACATATTTTCAGGGGAGGATTGCAGGAGGGGGGAAATGTATTCCAAAATCAGGGCCAAGAAGCAACAAAGACTTGTCAAATGCATTAGGGGATAAAAAACTGTAATTGTTATTTTCACTGATTTGCAGTAAATTCATGACATCACTTCTCCAACATGTGCTATATCAAAAAATAAAGATCACTACTTCTACTTGCAACAGACATCATTCTCATTTCACAGAATCACAGAATTATAGGTGTTGGAAGGGACCTCAAAAGGTCATCTAGCACAACCTGCATGCCGGAGCAGGATCACCCATACCAGATCACACAGGAACACATTCACAAGGGTCTTGAATATTCTTGGAGCATGACACTCAGTAAGAGTCCAAAATTCCCCTGGGCAGCCTGGTCCAGTGTTCCACCACCCGCACAGTGAAAATAGTTTTCCTCATATTTACATGAAACTTCCTATGCCTGAGCTTCCACCCATTGCCCTGTGGCTGATCGCTGAGCACCACCCAGCAAAGCTCCATTCTCTTGGCATTCACTCTTTACATATTTGTAAACAGTACTGAGGTCATCCCTCAGGCTCCTCCTCACCAAACTAAACAGATCCAGCTCCCTCAGTCTCCCCTCATAAGGAAGATGTTCCATTCCTTTAATCACTTTTGTGGCCATGTGCTGGAGTCTTCTAAGCAGTTCTCTCTCCTCTTTGAACTGAGGGGCCCAGAACTGGTCACAATATTCCAGATGCAGCCTCACCAGGGCAGAGTAGAGGGGAAGAAGAACCTCTCTCGACCTACTAACCATAGACCTTTCTAATACACTCCAGAATGGCATTGGCCTTCTTGGCACATTTCTGGTTCATGGTCAACCTTCCATACACTAGGACTCCCAGATCCTTTTCCCCTTGACTGCTGTCCAGCAGGTCAGTCCCCTACCTATACTGATCCATGCTTTTTTTCTTTCATAGGTGCAAGACTCTACACTTGCCTTTGTTGAATTTCGTTACATTTCCCCCTGCCCATGCCTCCAGCCTGTCCAGAAAAATAGGCCCAAAAGACACAGATATTTATAAGCATGTCACCAAATGGTATATAAACAGATACTGCATTTTTCTCTTTGTACTAAAGCAGCTAATTCTACCTTGAAGATTGTTAATGCAGCTATAAAACGGTGCTATTCACCAGAAAGATGCAGTAAGAAACAAGCTGCATTTGAAGTTCATGTATCATAACCTGTCTGCCATTAACATTTATTGTTTTAAACCTCAGGTAACAGAGTTCAACAAGGGATATCGTACTTGTAAGCAGGAACTTGCTATATTCAAGTACCTTACTACACGAAAAATGTATCAAATGTTTCCAGAGCTGTACTACAAAAAATGCTGAAACTTATCTGAAAGCATCAAGAAAGTTTACAGTTAATCCTTTTGAACTTCCAGCTTCAAATGGTCCCATTCCACAAGGTTTTTTTGACTGTCCTAGAGGAGTCACATGCCACCTAACAGATGTGAATTCTCTATATCAGAAGACCACAGAAGCAGACCTCAAAAGTTGTCGAATTTTGCCACTATTTTAAAAAATTTAACCCTTAAATGCAAACACTGTAGTGGCAGGTGCTCAGAAAAAAAATTCACGTTAAAAAACAGCATTTAGATGTAAAAAGCCTGTTTAACAATTAAAATGTCATTTTGTCTTATTTTTGACAAGAACTGATGCAATTTTTTTTAATTGTTATAAGCCTCTCCCCTTTGAAGATTTCACTCCACAAATGAGAATACACAAACAAAACACCATGCTGGGAAAATGGCATTCCATAAGGAAGAAGTTCCATAGAAACTTACTAGGTATTTTTGGAAACACAAAAATGACTGCAGGCAACCAAGGTATAAGATGGGTCAGTATGGTAGGGTGGCTAAAGAGATGTTCAAGAAAAGAGTTTTCAACTCCTCTTTATTTGCTTGTCACAAGATGTTAGGGGTTGGAGGGCACCTCCAGACATCATGGAGTCCAACCTCCCTGCCAGAGCAGGACCACAGAATCTAGTGCAGGTTGCACATGAGTGCACTCAAGACAGGTCTTGGAAAATCTCCAAGGAAGGAGACTCCACAACCTCTCTGGGGAGCCTGCGCCAGTACTCTGTGAGCCTAANTTTAGGTTGGATATTAGATAAAATTTCTTCTCTAAAAGGGCTGTCAAGGGCTGGCCCCAGCTGCCCAGGGCTTTGATGGAATCCCCATCCTCAGAGGGGTTTCAAAGCCATGTAGATGTGGAAGTGCTGAGAGATGTGATTTAGTGGTGACCTGGCATTGGTGGATTTGTGGTTGGACGTGATGATCTTAAAGGTCTCTTTCAACCAACTCCATTCTAAGATGGTAAAAGTAACAGAGGTAGTGCTGGACATGAAGACCTTAACAATTCATTCTGGACCTTATGACATAAAAATACCATCTTCTGAGACAGTAAAGTCTGTGCTATTTTATGAAGGTGGGGCTTCAGGATTGAATTGATTTTTTAGTTATATCACTGAACATTGGCAGTATTTTTGGCTGCAAAACCAGGCTACATAAGCAACACCTTGATTTAGGAGAGCTCTAGAAAATAATTATCTTGCTTGGCCTTTATTACTTTGGAATTGACATGTGTGAATATCTCCAAGCCTGTACTGTTTGAACATACAAATCATCTGTAATGTTCTAAAAAATTTCAAAATATAAGCAAGTATTTCCTTCACAGACATTATATTTATCCATACTGACACATAGTAGAGAGAAAACATATTCTACACACACATGTCATAGCAATGTATCATTGTTTCAGTCTTGTCCTATTACAAGACCCAGTCTTCAGTTCCTTGGACTCCTGATGATTACAATTTCACCCTAGCGATTACACAGGCACAAAGTTTTTACTACACAAATAAACTTTTAGAAAGAATCTTCATTATCTGCCCTACAATATTTACTTTAAAACAGAGTTTTGAAGACCAAATTTTGAAAATTCAAAATGCAACATGTGGACAAAATGTTTAACTCACTGAATTTAATTGACTGTACCACACCATTGCCTAACTCCCACTGAGACTGGAGACACATTTACCTACAACCAAAGGTAAATGTGTTCAAATCAGTGGTTCTTACAATGGAGAAGGTAAGCTGCATAAGCATTTTAGTATTCACATCTTGCCTTTTAATTAGCTTGGAACAAGGCCCAATATATTTCCACTGATGATAAAAGTGAAAAACACTGTACCATGAAACCAATTTTTTTTAAAGACTATGTTCAATTAATAATTCAGACCACACTTCCAAGACCACTGCAAATGCATTCTATAGTAAGATCTGCTGTACAGCGTAGTAACATAAGACTGATATGCAGATAGCACAGAATCATAGAATCACAGAATGGTTTAGGTTGGAAGGGACCTCAAGGATCATCCAGCTCCAACCCCCTGCCATAGGCAGGGACACCTCCCACTAGAGCAGGCTGCTCAAGGCCTCATCCAGCCTGGCTTTAAACACCTCCAGGGAGGAAGCATCCACAACCTCCCTGGGCAACCTGTTCCAGTGTCTCACCACCCTCACTGTAAAGAACTTCCTCCTAACATCCAGTCCGAATCTCCCCTCTTCCACCTCAAGCCCATTCCCCCTCGTCCTAACATTACTAGACCTTGTAAATTGTTGCTCCCCAGCTTTCCTGTAGACTCCCTTCAGA
>WAAF01004793.1:512610-536698 GCA_013400475.1 Tricholaema leucomelas | reverse complement strand
GCACTGCCAGGTCACCACTAAACCACGTCTCACAGCACCACATTTACACAGCTTTTACATCCCTTCAGGGATAGTGACTCCACCACTTCCCTGGGCAGCCTGTTCCAGGGCTTGACAACCCTTCTGGTGATGAAATTTTTGCTCCATGTCTAACCTAAACCTTCCCTGGTACAATTTGAGGTGGTTTCCTCTTGTCTTATCACATGCTAACTAGGAAAAAAGACCCACACACTCACCATGGCACAGCCTCCTTTCAAGAGTTATAAAGAACAAGAACATCTCCCTCCTCAGCTTCCTTCCCCCAGCACTCCTCACCAGACCTGTGCTCCAGACCCTTCACCAGCTTCACTGCCCTCTTCTGGCCATGCTCCAGCACCTCAGCATCCTTGGAGTGAGGGGCCCAAAACTGAACGCAATATTCAATGTGTAGTATCAAAAGTGCCAAGTACAAGGGAACAATTACCTCTCCAGCTCTGCTGGCCACACTATTGCTGATATTGTGATCCAAATGCTGAACCTAGCACTTGGCTTTGTTAATCCTCATACCATTGACCTCAGCCTATCTATCCAGCCCATCCAGATCCCTCTGCAGAGCTTCCTACCCTTAAGCAAACCAACTCTCCCACCCAATTTGGCGCCATCTGGAAATTTAGTGAGGGTGCTCTCAATCCTCTCATCCAGATCATTGCTAAAGGTGTTTAAACAGAACTGACCCTGAAAGACTTTTTAGTGTCACTTTCTAAAGAGGAAGAAAAAAATTACTTGGTATTTAAAAATCTTCCAGCCAAATCTTCAGTTTGAATCTGACAAACCAATCCAAACATTACAGAATCATAGAATCAACCTGGTTGGAAGAGACCTCTAAGATTATCCAGACCAACCTAGCACCCAGCCCTAGCCAGTCAACTAGACCATGGCACAAAGTGCCTCAGCCAGGCTTTGCTTCAACACCTCCAGGGACGGTGACTCCACCACCTCCCTGGGCAGCCCATTCCAATGCCAATCACTCTCTCTGCCAACAACTTCCTCCTAACACACCTGCACACCAGCTCCCTCAGCCTCTCCTCATAGGCCTTGTGTTCCAGCCCTCTCACCAGCTTTGTCACAGATTGCCTGCCTGTTACAGATTGCCTACAAACCCTAACTAAATCATTTCTTTTATTCCCTGAAGGCAGTGGCTCTTACACAGTGAACCAAATGCACACCAACTAGGTGCAGCATTGGAGGAAATGGCTCTAGGCCTTCAGTTTACTATTTTGGTATTGTAAAAACTGTCCTGTGGCTATCTGGAAATTTTGTTGACAGGGCTGAATTTCCTTCAGATTTGCCTATTCCAGCTCAATTTGATGTTCAGACATTCCCCTCTCAATTTATAACTACCTCATCTGCAACTTATTATTGCACTTCATACCAAAGAGTAAGAAAAAAAGCAACATGCATTTTCAGTGCTAACTGAAAGAGCAGCTGAAAATGTCACTCCTGGCCCAAAGAAGGCCTGATTTCTCCTCTCTTGCAGCAACAGAGAGGAAGAAGGCAGAGTTTCAGGGAGCAGCTATATAAAGGCATTTCCCTTAACAAAAGGAAGCAGCCTCATGGCCCTGGATCTTTGCTTTTTCTAGCTGAGCCCTAGGACAGGGTATGTCATCACCCACCAGAAGCAAACAACTCTTCCTTGCTTCTCTGCTGGCCAAAGACAAGAGACACCAGCACATAGGAAACACCAGGAGGGTGGGACAGCTTTGAAGTATTTTGTTGGTGCTTTTAATCCCCAAAAATGTCCTTTTGGGTTCCTTTTCAGCTGATACAACAAGATGTAAGACAGGCAGTCTCTGCTGACCACTGAAGGGCTGATGTAGTCTCCTTCTATCAGCAGCCTAAAGGTCAGCCAGCTGCTAACAGCATCTTTACCCAGCACTGCCCTTACAATTTGCCAGCCCAACCTCAGCCTTTGCAAACCTGCCTTCACCAGCCTTCCAGGGACATTCCAACACCTGCCTTCCCTGGGAGCATCAGGGGAATAAGGCAAGTGAAGATTTACTGGAATTGTCCATGGTTTGTTACCTCCAGTTCAAAGCAGGTAATGTGTAGATAATGTGCCTTTACATAAACATTAACTGGTATCAAGGACAGGTCTTAAAATCTTTGCTACTGGAGGTTTTCATTTCTTGAATTGATGTGCAAGACTGCTGTCCCAGTTTGAGCTACAACAGAGCTAATTCAGGTCAGGGATTTGACTTCCCAGCTCAGTCTCTGCTCACTGAGGTCACTTTCTGAAGTCCAGGGCAGGTTTGCTCAGGCAGTGGCTGCTGCTAGCAGTGAGAGCACTGATGGGGAGAGTTACTGCCATGGGCTGGGCTGCAGAAAGGCTCTGGCTTAGGCTTGTTTCTGTGTAGACCAAGAACTCTGCCACATCTTGTGCACCATTCTGGCATGCAGGATTGGACAGGATGGGTGACTCACAACTGACCATTCAGGGATTCCATCCCAAGGACATAGTCTTCAGGATCAAGCTGAGGTGTTTAAGGCCAGGCTGGATGAGGCTCTGGGCAGACCGATCTAGGGTTGGGTGTCCCTGCCCATGGCACGGGGGTTGGAACTAGATGATCCTTGTGGTCCCTTCCAATCCTGACTGATTCTGTGATCACCAGAGTCAGGTTCTCTCTTCTTCAGTGGTCAGCATCCAAGGAGGATTCTATCTGTTCTGTTTCAACCCCTGCATGTTCCTGAATTCAGTTCCAGAATCTAGCTCCTGAATCTGGTTCTCATCTGCCCCTGAGTCCAGTCTGGAACTTTCCCAGTGTCTGCCTACAACAGCAATGGTGACATCACTGCCATCAGGGATTATTTCTGTCTTTGTCTCTATTTCATTTGACTGTTCTTCTTTCCATCCCAGCTGGTTTAGTGCCCCAAACAATCTGTCTCTCTCCCTTTTTCCCTTTGGGAAGGCAGAAGGGTTCACAGAGAACCTCTGGTACTCATCTAGTGGCCAGGCCAGCCCTAACCGTTGACAACTGAAACTGGACAATCAGAGGTTTGCATAGACCTAAATCTGTGCTAGAAAAATGTCCACCAAACGATTAGGTTTCATTAACTGAGATTCACAGACATTTTACATTCACTTCACCTATCACTTGGACCTGAAGTTCTCCCTAACACAGTAAGCACCTCCACTTATTTTAAACAGTGTCACAGAAGAGCCACCTGGTGCTCTACCGTCTGTCACCCACGCAGTAAGCACAAGAGATAACAGCAAACATAGCTGAATAAAGCTCAGGGTTGAGGTTTTGCCTGTTGAATTTACTGTGTGCTGCTGCAAACTCCCTGAGAGCAAAGCTATCTGCACCAAACAGGCTCTTAAGTGGAAGACATTATCAGCACAAGGCCATATCCCTCAAGCAGTTGACTTCTTGAATGTTTTCACCTCCTGTTGATCTCAGCTGGAATGAAACTCTGCAGTTCCTAAAGCTGGTACCACTACTGCCACAAAATTCAACATTTAGGGAAAAGACCTTTAAAAGAGCATTAATAGGTTGTGGTATTTTTGTTGTTAAGGCACCTTCCTCTCTCCAAAGGGACTAGGAAATCAGGATCTGACTTAACAGCTGACTCACAGAAGAAAGCTGTGGGGTTGGTTGTTTTTTTTTTCCACCTGGCCAAATTTTCTCATCTTCACTCAGAAACTGGAAACCAGAAACACTCAAAAGTGTACAGACTGCAAATCTCAACCAAAAAAACATTATGGGAGCATTTCAAATGGAATACTAGGCTATGAAGGTCAGTAGACTAGAATCAACCAGGTTGGAAGAGACCTCCAAGATCATCCAGTCCAACCTAGCATCCAGGCCTGGCCAGTCAACTAGACCATGGCACTAAGTGCCTCAGCCAGGCTTTTCTTGAACACCTCCAGGGACGGTGACTCCACCACCTCCCTGGGCAGCCCATTCCAATGCCAATCACTCTCTCTGGCAACAACTTCGTCCTAACATCCAGCCTAGACCTCCCCCAGCACAACTTGAGACTGTGTCCCCTTGTTCTGTTGCTGGTTGTCTCAGAGTACATGTAAGGACAGCTCAAGGGATGAAAAAAAATCACTAGGGGAGGCAAAAAGCAGATTTAATCTTTCCCTCCAAAGCAGAAAGAGCCACACAGAAGGTACTCAGGAGTCTTTCAGGACAAATTCTTTGGATACTAAACACATTTTCCAGGTCACAGGCTGAATATTTGGGACTGAGACCAAAGCTGCTGCAGCTCCTAGACACAGCATAATGACACAGGGGGTTTGGGCAACATCTCAAGTGTCCAGTGACATTCTACCACGTACTCACTTGCAGATACAATTATCACAGCATTCTAGAATGGTTTGGGCCTTTAGAGGCCCAATGCCTCCCCACTGAGTTAGGGACATCAACTAGAGCAGGTTCCTCAGAGCCTCATCCAACATGACCTAGAATGTCTCCAGGGATGGGGCATCTACCCCCTCTCTGGGCAACCTGGGACAGGGTTTCACTACTCTCAGCGTGACAATTTTTTTCCTTCTGTCCAGTCTGAACCTCCCTTCTTTTAATTTAAAACAATCACTCCTTCATGTGTTGCAACAGACCCCACTAAAAAAGTCTGTCCCCATCCTTCTTATTGGCCTCTTTAAGCACTGGAAAACTGCAGTAAGGTCTCTGCTGAGTGGCCTCAATAGGCTGTGCTGGAGCAGGAAAACCAGGAGCTGATACTAATACGATACACAGAAGGTCAGTCCATTTATTGAAGCTAAGAGTGATGCTTATACAGCAGCTTAGATGCATGCATACCTAACTCTGATAGCCATAACATTTGCTTGTTCCCAGGGCTGACCATCCTGCCCTGCTTCAAGCCCCCTCACCCAGCTCAGCTCAATGAACAGCAGCTAGACTTTCCCAGCTTCTACCCAGGGCTGCTTCCCTGCAGCCACACCTCTTAGCAGTTCTCAGACTGTTCAGTTAGCCCTGTTCAAACCCCCAGCAGGTCTCCCTGAAGCCTTCCCTTCTCCAGAATGAACAACCCCAACTGTCAGCCTGTCCTCATAGCAGAGAGGTTCCAGCCTTCACATCACTGTTGTGGCCTCCTCTGGCCTCAATCCAACAGGTCCACAGCATTCCTGTGTTCACAGTATCACAGTATCACCAAGGTTGGAAGAGACCTCACAGATCATCAAGTCCAAGCCATTACCACAGAGCTCAAGGCTAGACCATGGCACCAAGTGCCACGTCCAACCTTGCCTTGAACAGCCCCAGGGACGGCGACTCCACCACCTCCCTGGGCAGCCCATTCCAGTGTCCAATGACTCTCTCAGTGAAGAACTTTCTCCTCACCCCAAGCCTAAACTTCCCCCAGCGCAGCCTGAGGCTGTGTCCTCTCGTTCTGGCACTGGCCACCTGAGAGAAGAGAGCAACCTCCCCCTGGCCACAACCACCCTTCAGTGTTGAGGACTCCAGAGCTGGACACAGTGCTCCAAATGAAGTTTTCACTAGAGATCTGTGACTATCCAGTCTACTCACATAAACACCACTCTGCTGCTGCAGACATGAAATGTGGGGGTCAATGCTGAATTCCTTCAGTGATACTCAAGCAAACCGAGGTTTAAGTTTCCTTGGATTTTCCACAAGAACAATCACATCCAAAAAAAGGAAGTTACTGTCTTAAAGGATAACATAAGGAAAGCTCACGTTTGTAGCACACTCAAGAACCAAATATCCTATGACAGCATAGTATGGCAAAGGCTGAAGTCAGCAAGGATTATGAGCCATGAAGGACTCCTGCTCCAAATGGAGTTGGAAGCTTCCTGTTCATATCAACCATAACAAGATAAATTGCAAGTGTTGGTATTATGACTCCTAAAATAGATTGCTTGGACTTAGCACACTCATAAAAAAAAAGGACACAATGGGCTTCCCATCTAATAAAGTGAATCTGTACTTCTCATTTCCCAAATCCCTCCAGGAATTAACCAACCACCAACTCCATCCAGCCATGAACTGCAGACTGGTAGTGCTGTGTGCGCCAATCACTAGGAGGTTTTCTTTAAATCAACAAATCAGCTTAAACAAAGAGAGGATTTGCTTCCACAGGTGGCAGAAGCTGCTTTAGAATTGTGACTACATGGACAAACACCTCCAGTTTTTCAGTTGTGACATGCTTCTAGCTCCTAAATGGCACCCTGGCCTATATCAGGAACAGTGTGGCCAGCAGGACAAGGGAGGTTCTTCTTCCCCTGTACTCAGCACTGGTCAGGCCACTCCTTGAGACCTGTGTCCAGTTCTGGGCTCCTCACTCAAAAGAGATGTTGAGATACTGGAAGGTGTCCACAGGAGGGCGACAAAGCTGGTGAGGGGCCTGGAACACAAACTCTATGAGGAGAGGCTGAGGGAGCTGGGGGTGTGCAGCCTGGAGAAGAGGAAGCTCAGGGCTGACCTCATTGCTGTCTACAACTACCTGAAAGGAGGTTGTAGCCAGGTGGGGTTGGTCTCTTCTCCCAGGCAACCAGCAACAGAACAAGAGACACAGTCTCAAGTTGTGCCAGGGGAGGTCTAGGCTGGATGTTAGGACGAAGTTGTTGCCAGAGAGAGTGATTGGCATTGGAATGGGCTGCCCAGGGAGGTGGTGGAGTCACCATCCCCGGAGATGTTCAGGCAAAGCCTGGCTGAGGCACTTAGTGCCATGGTCTAGTTGATTGTCTAGGGCTGGGTGCTAGGTTAGACTGGATGATCTTGGAGGTCTCTTCCAACCTGGCTGATTCTATGAAATTACTAACCATGGCAATAATGTGCCTTTTTTCCCTTAAATCAAGTAATTAAAACTGAATCAAAGTCCCAACACCCACCCCACATCCATGCGATCCTTTTCACTTCAGTCTTTGGGAAGTAAGGTGATCCCCACTACGACCTCTCCACAGGGGCATGCATGAGATGTTGTGATGGTTTGGGTCTTACCCACTCCCCTTGTACTTAAGAAAATCACCCAGACTAGAGTCAGATGATCTGGAAATTGAAGAATGAAGCTTTAAATTACAGCTTAGCACAATAAACAAGCAGCTATTTACAATATATATACAGCTATAGACAGAAATGTACAAGTTAAAAAGTGATACAGAAACACAACAGCCCTCTCAGAAACCAGAGTCCCCAGGAGGGGCTCTCAACCAGCCTTCCACCTTCTTCCCACCCCTCTACCTTACCCCAGACTTTGCCTTATGTTCAAGGTGAGTTTGGAGAATCAGCCAAGGGGCTTAGGAAGCAGACAGATTAGTTAGCAAGTTAGGGAGAGAAGTCCCAGAGCCCAACAGCAATCCCCTTATCTATGTGTTCTTGTTTTTACACATCTCAGCAAGCCTATGAATGAAGTAGCCACCACCACTGTGTCCTTTTCACAGCCTGTAATCTAATTCTTCTCACCAAAATATGCCAGCTAGGCTCAAACTAGCACAGATGTTGACCAAATACCTAAGGATTCCTCTTCTGTTGTTCAATCTCCAGCCTCAATCATCAGCCTCACAAGCAAGAAATGGACATATCTTGAGAACACATGCAGCAGCAATCCTGGAGACAAGATAACAGCTACTGCTTACAAGCATGAAATGGAGAGCATTAAAGCTCCTTCCATGTCTACTCTACCTCATGAGATGCCAGTGAGCATGGGAGGACACACAAATGACATCAGACATCTCACAGCTCTGCTGATGATTCATCAGCTGCTATGGATGCTTACTGAGTTTTGTTTGCTGCAGAATTCAATGGAAAAAAAAAACTTTTCAAAATGAAGTCCACTTTAACTTCCTGTGGCTCTGTAGACAGGCTGTAAGGTAAAGGAAAAACCGCCTCAGAGGAGTGAACTCCTGCAAGAGGTTGATACTCATCACTTTACAAGATTGCTCTTCGAGGCTTTTTATAGGCCCCTGAAGTTGTGCCCAGTCCAACAGGGACACCCAATGACGTCTGCAGCATCCTGTCACTCTGCTGACAAAGGAGGAAACAAAAACACTGGGACAGAAATCGTTCAGGAGCTGGATTTCATGCACATGTACTTCCATATGTTGCTCAAACAAGAACACACTCTGGCCAAACCAAATAGTGCAAACCCGTGTTTGACCTGCTGTCTCCTCCAAGATGTCTAAAAACCACAAACCAAGCATCCTTCATGGTTAAAAATAGCCACAAGAAAATAAAAAGCATTTGTTCCACTGCCTGTTGTTCAGCTTTCAGGAGCAGCCCTTCAAGGCTGAGGACTGTAAATCAAAACATTGGCATTTGCTTACACAAGGCTCTGCTCCAAGCATCCACCTCCTTTGGCAGCTTTCTGAAGCTTGGAGAGCTGTCTCCTGGAGGTGGTGTTCATAACTGCAAGAGTTGATGGGAAGGCTCTCTAAGTTGTTTCTGGAGAAAACTGAAACAAACTCCTTTTCTGGCAGATTACAAGTTAAGCTGAGGTGGAATTCAAAACACTTCCTTCTGTCTTAACCCCCACTCCATTACTCAACCTCTGCAGGGTACCTAGAGAGACAAACATCTCCATGAGAATAAAGCCATCTTTTATTCACATCTACTTTGGAAGCATGTGTGCCATGGCAGCTCCCATACCTTCTGCTGTGGGGTTGCAGTTATGTTTAGAGTCACAGAACAGCAGGTGTTAGAAGGGACCTCTGGAGATCACTAGGAGGCACAGACAAGGGCTGTGTCTGATGAAAGGCTGCTACGAGGGACACTTCAGTGATTCCACAAGACCTGGCTTATTCTTGTTTAGCACCAGAATTGGTAGTTAACAGTTGGACTTGATGATCTTAATGAGCATTGCCAACCAAAAGGATTCTGTGATTCCTTAAGACAGCCATTCAAATCCTGATTCAAAAGCATTGCTCTCAGGGTAGAGCCACTTGTTTACCAAACTAAAGCATGAATGAATAAGCAGATGATAATCAACCATTAAGATGGAAAAAAAAAACCCACAACTGCTTGTCAGGCTCTGTTGTTCTCTCAGACAGGTACTTTGTGGACCAAAGTTTAAGACATATATTCATTTCATCACTGCAATTCTCTCTTCATCGTCTGCACTACTGTAGCCACTCCTGTTCAGTTTTAGGCTACAGTACTGCAGCACAGCTGCTGTCCATGTGCAGTGTTGCTCTCTTCAGTAGGATGCTCATCGTAACACTTAGACATCCTTGCATCTGTCTAGTGAGGGGGAAGGTTCTTAAGTTGTACAACCCATCTATGGGTGCATTTCTAACAGCAGGGCCTCTGTTTGGGTCAGCACTAAGATCACTAACAATGATACAGATTTTAGAGCCAAAAGAGAAACAAAATTGTCTTTTGTAAACATCAACACAAACTGGAAGAGACTCAGTCATAACTGCTCAGCATCACAGCTACCTTGAGAAGAGTGGGTGCTGAAGCTTTGCACTGAAAGGTCTGACATGTGCATATGCTCTGCTACAGGAATTTGTTCACCATCTGACAGAATCCAGAGCTCTACTTTATCATGGCATGAAGATAAGAAAGACAGAGAGATTTTCTCCCTAAGAAAACTATTACCAACACCAACTATAGTCAATGACATCAAGCAATTCTGATCCCATCCCCACACCCTGCACATGCAGATGCTGCTGCACACTGCAGTGTGCATGACAAAGGCAATAAACTGTTCTCCATACCTAGCAATTGGGATTCAGTCGTGGAGAAACTCCTGAGGAAGCCTCCCCCCCATCCCCCCCCCAAAAAAAAAGGAGGGTGATAAAACGAAGCCTTAGACATGAAGATGTAGGCACTACAGGAAATACTTTCTACAGAGCAGTTAAGCTCTGAGACATAAACCTGGGGAGAATATATGCCTTCATCATCAGTTTTTAGGAACAAGTGAGGAAAACATGTGTCAGGGAAGCTCTAAAAGAAGCTTTAAGGCTAAGGGATGACCTTTGAGCTCCTTCCAATCCTGTCTCCTTCGGTCCTGTGATGAACAGTCACAGCATAAAAATGTAATAAACAAAAACAAAAGGAAAGGAGTAATGGAGGTCACTCTGGCTGGTCCTTAGCAAGCCACTTCTCAAAGTCTCTCTGAAGAGCCACCAAAGTTTCCTCAGGAAGTGACAAAGACAAGAAACTGCCTTAGTCTTAAACCAGGCAATCTCTTCTGCAGTTGCCACACACAAGTATGTCAGGACTTGGCAGAGAGTTGTGAATCTCTCCTCCAAGCCACAAAGAAAACATTGGGAGCTAAGGCACATGGCACTTAGCAGCCACGGCCAGATTGGGAAACATGGCAGCTGCACTCCCAGCCTTCCTTTGGCTCTGAAGCACCACTCAGGAACCCACTAGGCCACTTCCACCCCTCACCACCTCAATAAGGTGCCCACTCAGGACAGAAACATTGCACAAGTCAAATGGGAACTGCAACTAAAACTTGTTCAGCCCCTGAAGAAGGTGGCCTCAAATAAGTGGACATCTTCAGTGAACGAACAACAGACTGGACTGAGATACCAGGAAGAGTTTGGGGTGACAAGACAGAACTTGGATCAGATGCTCAAGTGTTTGCACTTATGATGATAAACACCTTTCACTGCCCAGCAGTGATAATTTATTGGAAGAAGTAGTTTAGGAATAGGCTTGAGGCTACCTGCATGGCAGCATACTCAAAAGACCTCTGCAGCTCTTAGGCTAAAGCTGTGAGGCACTGAAATCAGGCAGGCAGCCTTTTGTGCCAGTCCACCAGCAAGCTGGAACCACCTCTCCTCTCAAAAAGAAGTGCCAGCTCAAATTCATGAGTGACAAAGCTCTCATGGCTTATGAGGAGAGGCTGAGGGACCTGGGGCTGCTTAGTCTGGAGAAGAGAAGACTTAGAGGGGATTTGATAAATGTTTATAAGTACCTGAAGGCTGCCAGGAGGTGGGGGACAGTCTCTGCTCACTTGCTCCCTGGGATAGGACAAGGAGCAATGGGTGTAAGTTGCAGTACAGAAGGTTCCACCTCAACACAAGGGGGAACTTTACTGTAAGGGTCACAGAGCACTGGAACAGGCTCCCCAAGGAGGTTGTGGAGTCTCCTTCTCTGGAGACTTTCAAGGCCTGTCTGGATGTGTTCCTCTGTGATCTGTGTTAGATAGTATTGTCCTGCTCTGGCAGGGGAGTTGGGCTCGATGATCTTCTTGGGTCCCTTCCAACCCCTAACATCTTGTGAGCCTGTGAACCAGCAGCAAAGCCTGCTTTCCAAACAGCCATAGAGATTTCCTCTCTGTGCTTCTCCTGCTGACATCTCTTTCAACATCTACAAATCCCCACAACCATCCCCTTTCTTGCCCACTGCTGCAGGCTGCTCAAATCACTCTGATCACACATACAGAGAGTTTTATAAACCTCAAGACATTCTGAAGCAGGAAAAAGTGAAATGAAGATACTCCAATCTCAGCTTTGTTAGATTTATGCTAAAAACGACAGGATGGGTTCCCTCCTGGCTATGTGGGATTACATCCAGGAAGTAATTTACATGCCAGCAAAAAAAGGAGATATGGACCTAGACTAATCTAACCTCATTATAATGTTACAAACTGACACCTCCTAGCTGGAAGACCCCTGCCCAAAATAAACCCCTCATCCTGTGAGCATGCAGAGTGAATTTAAGAGAAGCTGGACCCTGAAAGCAGAGCAAGCAAGAGTGCATAGTTAGTAGGTGTTAAGATGAGGTGTAGCCAATACACTTCACTGCGTAAATATCTGCTGGAATTTTAGCTGGCATGTTGGATTTGTGGGGACGTCCCTCAGCACCCAAGCTTGTGCAGCTTTGTAATAAAGCCTGCTTGTTAATGCTAAACCTAGCTGCTTCAGAGGTTTCTTTTCCTCTCCTAAAACAAGCAAACAACTGCCTTGCAAAACTTCAAGCACATTTCAATGCTACCAAACAGCAATAAATAATGGGCAAAGAGGAACGACACTTAAAAAACAACAACAACAACCCTTGAACGCTCCCAGAACCCATCCGGGGCTCCAGGACCAGAGGGAGACCCTCCACAGAGCCATCTCCAGAATGCGTATTTGGCTAGAAGCAACTTTCAAGACGATCCAGTTCAGCCTCAGACCCAGCACTGAAGGGTCAGCACTAAACCATGTCCCTAAGCGCCACGTCCACACGCCGCTTGAACACCTCCAGGGATGCTGGCTCCGGGCAGACAATTCCAACGTTTGAGAAGTGAAGAAACAGTTCCTAATATCCATCCTAAAGCTCCGCAGAAGCAGCTTGGGTCCATTTCCTCTAGTCCTGTCCCTTGCCACCACGGAGGGGAGGCTGTCCGTCTCCTCGCTCCAAACTCCCTTCAGGTAGTTGTAGAGAAGGATCTCGGAGAAAGTGGGTTTGGGAAGCCCTGAGGGAAGGACCTCCAAAAAAAGCCCATCCCTCTCCCCCTCCACCATCTCATTTCTAAAAAGTTCCGAAACAAGGCAAATACAAGACAAAAAAACCAATACCACCAAAGTCTCCCAGCAGCCCCCTTGGGCGCGACTGCCCAAATCTCGTCGTGGCGAAATTCACGGTGCCCGAGCCCCTGCCTCGGTCGGGAAACGGAGAGGCGGAACCCGGGACGGAGCGGGGAGGGTGGTGGTGCGGAGCTGTGCGTGCGTGGAAGCGTTCCCCTTTCCACCGAGCACCCCGCTTCCCTCACCCCCCAGCCCAAGCAGGGCGGGAAGCCCCCCGCCGTCCCGGTCCCCTCTACTCACTCCAAGCAGGCAGACTTTGAGCTCGCGTATGGTCATTATCTTCCCCGGGTCGAAAGGCAGCACGCTCCCGGCCACGCCGCGGACAGCGCTCTGCACCGCCCCGCCGTGGTGCATCGCGGGGCCGCCGCTGCCGCGGGCAGCAGCCCCGCCTCACCGTTACCTCCCCCGGCTCAGAGAGCTGCGAGGTCCCGACTTTGAGAGACCTTGAGGGGAGCTTGGCTTATATAGCTGACCTGGAGGAGTGGGCATGACCGGGGGTGGAACCGTACAGCGCCTGGGGGTGTGAGCGGTTGCTTTTGAGGCGAGAGGAGCGGGTAAGTGCGGCCTGCGACTCACGTGTGGTGGGGCAGCAGGTGGAGGGGATTCTGCCCCTCTGCTCTGGCGGAGCCACCTGCGGTGCTGGGTCCAGCTCTGGAGTCTCAGCATAGGAGAGACATGGACCTGTTGGAGTGAGGCCAGAGGAGGTCACAACTATGGTCACACAATCGTAGAATGGCTTGAGTTGGAAGGGGCCTTAAAGGCCTTCCAGTTCCAGCTCTCCCGCATGGCAGGCACACCTCCCACTACAGCAGGCTCCTCAGAGCCTCTCCCAGCCTAGTCTCAAACGCTTACAGGGACAGGACCACAATTTTTAGTTTAAAACCGTTGTTCCTTGTCCTACCACCACAGGCCCTTATGTCCAATCTCAATCTGCCTTGTTCTAGTTTAAAAGCATTGTTCCTTGTCCTGCCACTATAGGCCCTTATAAAAAGTCCCTCCCCAGCTTTCCTGTAGGCCAACTTCAGGTACTAGAAGGTCTCCCCAGAGCCTTCTCTTCTCCAAATTGAACAGGCCCAGCCCTCTCAGCCTGTTCTCCAGCCCCCTGATCATCTTTGTGGCCCTCATCCAGACTCTTTTTAACAGATCCATATCCTCCTTCTGTTGGGGGTTCTGGTGCTGGACTCAGATGGGGTCTCAGAAGAGCTTGTTATTGTTGATAAAGGGCACAAAAGTGAGGCTCAGGAGAGAAATTCTTGTAAGTTTCAAAGCACCAAATTGAGAAACTTGGATGTGCAGGGCTAAACTGTTCTTTAAATGATAAAGTGGAACAATGAAGAAAGGGCCTTGTCATTAGGGTGTCCTTGAGAGTTGAAGCATCCTAGACAAAGTATTTAAAAAGTGCCACTAAATATTATAGTCAGCTTTTGACTCAAAGACAGTGTCCCAACCTAAACTAACCTCATTATAATGTTGAGAACCCACACCTCCTAGCTGGGAGACCCCTGCCCAAAATAAACCCCTCATCTTAGGAGCATGCAGAGTGAATTTAAGAGAAGCTGGACCTTGAAAGCAAAGCCAGAGACCAACCAGTGGATAGTTAGTAGATGTTAAGATGAAGTGTAGCTAATACACTTCACTGTGCAAGTATCTGCCAGGAATTCCAGCTGATGTGCTGGATTTGTGGGGATGTCTCCTACCACTCAATTTTGTGCAGCTTTGTAATTAAGTGTTGCCTGCTCATTAATGCTAAACCTGGCATTGAGGGGTTTGATTCCTGGTTTTAGTAACAACCTGACCTGAAATGTTTCCAGGGATGAGGCATCTACCACCTCTGTGGGCAGCCTAGGCCAGTGCTTCACCACTCTTGGTGTAAAAAAAAAGGTCTTCCTTCTGTCGAGTCTAAATCTCTACTCTTTTAGTTTAAATCCAACACCCTTTGTCCTGTCACAACAGGCTCTGATAAAAAGTATATCCCACCTTTCTGGTAGGCCGCTTAAGTACTGAAAGGCCTCAAGAAAGTGTACCTGGAGCCTTCTCTTCTCCAGGCTGAACAACTCCGACTCTCTCAGCCTGTCCTTACAGCAGAGAGGTTCCAGACATAGCATCATTGTTGTGACCCTATGTCAAGGGTACACAGGGATGTGCTCTAGCTGACTCTCAAACGATGATGATAACTTTTCAGTAGCTACATGAGCTATTCACTGGGTTGGCAGCTTGGAGCCACAGGAAAGAGGAGATCCTCTTGTTGAAACTGCCAATCCCTCGTGTCTCACAGTGTGCATGCAAAAAGCAGCCTGCATACAAGTGATGTATGAGAGGGACGCGTTCTGGAGATCTCTGATGTCAGCTCCTGTCAACCCTGCAAGGTTTAACTGCCCTTATCCATGGCCTCCTGGACAGCCTTAAAATGTGTGCAGCTAACACCCAGGGCCACACATAAACTGCTCATCTTGTGAGTGCTGCCATGGGTCAAGTACAGCCTCTGCAGCAGCCAATACATGCAAGAACCCAGAGTGAATTAGTCTGGAGAAGGGAAGGCTAAAGGGGAGATCTTACTGCTCTCTATAACTACCTGAAAAGAGGTTGGAGTAAGGCCAGTGCTGATCTTTTCTCCTTGGTAACTGGCAATAGGATGAGAGGAAATGAGCTTAAATTGTGCCAGGGAAGGTCTAGATTGGATGTTAGGAAACCTTTATTCAGTGAGAAGGTAGTGAGTTTTTGGAACAGGCTGCCCAGGGAGGTGACGGAATCGCCTACCCTGGAGGTGTTCAAGAAGAATGTAGATGTGGTACTTCAGGATGTAGTTTGGTAGTCGTGGTAGTTGGGTTAAAGTTGGACTCAATGATCTTAAAGGTCTTTTCCAACCTTAATGATTCCATGATTCCACCCTGGGATAGGAAGGCAAGTTGATATACCATGCTTCAAGACCGAGGTAGTTTACAGTCAGCGGGTGTTTGTGTTAAATGAAGATCTGCAAAGCCAGACTGACAAAGAGCTGAAGGAGGGAGGCTTTTGAAGATAAGACTGGCCCTGCTTTGACTGAAACTGATTAGGAAAGGCTCAGATAACATAAATATCCAACTTCAAAGCACTTTTGGAGGGCCAGGGTGTCCAGATGAAGACCTTTGCCTAATTAACTGTAATCTGAATATTTAAGTTGAACCCCCTCAGTATGCTAATGAGCAAAGTTATGACCATGCTAAACACATAAAACTATGTTACTCAACTTTCTTCCCAAATCATGCTAAACACTACCTAGAAAGCAGGGACCACCCTGGGCTGTGGTATACTGCCCATGAGAGGGATATCTTGAGTTGCACTGCCTCTTGCATCAAGGAGCATGAGTGCCACTGACACTGCTACGAGGTTCAGGAAGCAGGGGTGCAGCATGGGCCAGCACAAGCACCACCACCAGCTGCAAAAGCAGCTGAAGTCAGGGGAGAAGACAGAGGCAAGGAGACAGTCCATGGGCTGTGCTCCTTTTACTCCACCCAAGACAGGGATATGGATGAACTTCTGCTGCATTAGAGCAGGTTGGAGCTACAGCAAAATCTCCAGCTGTGTCAGACATTACTCAGGATTTATTAACCCTGAGACTATCTTGCAGGCAGTGCATTTACCTCTGGCAATCCTGAATCTCTTCCATCTGTTGCTTTAAAACAATTCAACCATTTGATTGTTTTAAGTTCCTGAGCTGTGCCAGTGCAAGTCCCTGTTGAGGCACTGAAAAGAGGAGGCAAAATTTCATTTTGCCAAACAGTTCCATCAAGAGTCCTGGGCTCTGGGACAGGCAAACATCGAGGTCTTTTATCTTAATGTGGAAGGTCTCAGTAGAATAGAGCAGAGGGGCACAATCCCCTCCCTCTACCTGCTGCCCACACTGCTGGGAATGCAGCCCAGGGCACAGTTGGCTTCTGGGCTGTGAGCACACATTGCTGGCTCATGTCCAGGTTTTCACTTACCAGCAACCCTGGGTCATTCTCCTCAGGACTCCCCCATCCCGTCGTTGCTGTCTTGGCTTAATTCCACTCTGACAGAAAACAGTGCTTGAGGTATTTGCCCAGGAAAGCAAGTCAGGTTCAAGTGTTTCTTCTTATGTGTGGAAACTTCTCAGAGACACAATGGTGAAGAAGGAGACCTCCCTCAAAACAAAAATTAAAGCCTAGACCTCAAAAGCTTTCTTCTGAAGATAGCAAATAAATAATTAGCTAGTTAAGGAGAAGGAAATTGCTTAAATAAGCAGCATGAAGATGACCCAGTGGAAGCTGTTCAGGAATTATCTTTTTGAAGGAACAACCTTTCCATAAGGTGTGGCAAAAGCCATGTAGGATTGGAGATGAGGTACTTACTCAGAATCATAGAATCACAGAATCAGCCAGGTTGGAAGAGACCTCCCAGATCATCCAGTCCAACCTAGCACCCAGCCCTAGCCAATCAACCAGACCATGGCACTAAGTGCCTCATCCAGGCTTTTCTGGAACACCTCCAGGGATGGCGACTCCACCACCTCCCTGGGCAGCCCATTCCAATGGCAAATCTTAGCAAGGAAAGCCTGCCTGTAACTCATGGTGAAAGCTTCCTGAGGTTGGGACCTGCAGGATGGGAAGAAATTTATCCTATAGAATCTTAGAATGGTCCAGGCTGGAAGAGACCTCCAAACGTCATCTAGTCCAGCCCCCCCTGCAGTAAGCAGGGACATGCTCAACTAAATCATAGAATCATAGGATCATAGAATCAGTCAGGGTTGGAAGGGACCATGAGGATCATTTAGTTCCAACCCCTCTGCCATGGGCAGAGACACCCTACCCTGGATCAGGCTGGCCACAGTCTTATCCAGCCTGGCCTTAAACACTTTCAGGGATGGGGCCTCAACCGCCTCCCTGGGCAACCTATTCCAGGCTCTCATCACTCTCATGCTGAAGAACTTCCTCCTCACCTCCAGTCTGAATCAGGTTGCCCAGAGCTCTCTCAAGCCTCATCTTGACTATCTCCAGGGATGGGGCTCCAACCAGCAATCTGGGCACCCTGGTTTAAAGGTTGTGGCTTAAAGTCCCACTTTGAAAAGAGATTCGTGTTGGATTATTAGGAAAATGCCATCCAGAATAGGACAATCCAGTTTTGCCCATCAAGAAGCTGCATTCTCAGGAATAAAGCCTGGGACAAGATCTAAGGGCAAAATAGGTCTGAGGGGAAAATATCACTCATAATTAGGGAGATAAGGGAAAGCAACAGTACAAACAGACCAGACCAGTGCTCCAGGGTTCAAAGGGGAAAAAAAAGGCTGATGATGCTCATTCTTCCAGGAACTGGCTTAATCCTTGTGTTTGTCTGCATGCAAGATGCTGTGGTCAGGAGAACGTTTTTGGGGAATTGGTCATGTTGCAGTGATTTCAAATGCTGGTTAAAAGCAAAGGAAAACAAGTCTCTGCATCCCAAAGGGGTTGTTGGGTTGGCTTGGTTTTGGTTTGGTTTGGTTTTTCCCCTTTTGTAGTATCCAATAGCCAATTATAAGTTTTGAAGCAGTCATTTACCTCACTGCTTTTTCTACCCAACTGCATTTTGCTTTGGGGAAATACAAAACCAAACAGCTTTGGTTTTCAGCAGCCTTCCCTCAGAGTTTCACATACTTCTCTCCCCAGAAAACATTTCCTTCAGCTTCCAAACACTGGAGGAACCAGACCATCCTTTATTCTAATTTCATAACAGTGCAGTTACGCTGATCTTATTTACTCCTTAAAGGGAGAGGTTTAGGTCCTCAGAGATGAGCTTAAGCCTGCAAGATGTGATCTGACTCAAGGTGGTTTAGAGTGGGATAATTGGGAAGTTTGTTCAGGCCTGCCCCAGTCTGGAAATTCAAGGTAGTATTAGTTTTCTTTGGAGAGTAGGATTGATTCATCCTTCATTCTGGCTTCTTTTTTGCATAGACAGCTGAAGCAGGATGATCCTGTCATTCTTAATAGAGGAAGACAGCCTCCTGCTTAGAGGCACAAGACCAGGAGTGCAGAATCACAGAATGGTGAGGGTTGGAAGGGATGTCTGGAGATCATCCAGTCCAACCCCCCTGCTGAAGCAGTCACCCAGAGCGGGTTGCACAGGATCGCAATGTCCAGACAAGTTTGGAATCTCTTCAGAGAAGGAAATTCCACAACCCCTCTGGGCACCCCAGTCCCGTGCTCACCTTCACAGGAAAGAAGTGTTTCTTTATGTTCAGTTTATGCCCATTGTCCCTTGTGCTGTCACTGGGCAACACTGAAAAGAGTCTGGCCCCATTGTCTTGTGCCTCACCTTTTAGATATTGATGAGCAGTGAGAAGATCTCCTCTCAGTCTACTCTTCTCCTGGCTAAACAGCCCCAGGTCTCTCAGCTTTTCCTTCTCACAGAGATGCTCCAGTCCCCTCAGCATCTTCATAGCCTCCATTGGACCATCTCCAGTAGTTCCCTTTCTCTGGGGAGTCTGAAACTGGAGGCAGCACTCCAGAAGACTGAGTTATTCTCCTACCTGCAGCATTGCTTTGCTGTGAGACCTGGGCTTGGGTCTCTAACAAGGTTCTGTCCTGGCACGTGGTCCTCCAGTAGTCTTGAGCAACTGGGTCTGCTGTTGCCCTCCCTTTTGTCCCTACTCACACATTCCTGCTGCTCTGCAGCTTGTACTGGTAGAAATCTAGCCCTTTATTTCAAAGTTTTCTACAACCTCAGCCTCTTCCTCTCCTGAAGTGGTGTAGTGGTATTTATCTTATCTGTACTGTTAGGAAACTGGGTGCTTGTGAAGTGCTGGCAATGTTTCCAGCCTCATGAAGGAATGAAGGCATCTGCCTTGCCCCTGCAAGATCATGATGCCTTTCCAGCTCCCAAAACTGCTGCTGTTCGTCCTGAGCACCTGATGAGTTACTTCCTTTCTCCCACTGCTGCTTTCCTTCTTGATTTCTTGGCAAGCATCTTCCTCACACAAAAACGTTATCCCTCCTCATTACTGTACAGTCCAGGCTCTCCTCCAATGGGCTGCCATCCTCTTATTCCTAAGGCACAGAGCAGGGAGGCAAGTTAACTGCACGCTGCCCAGGGTGAAATGCCTTTCTGTCCCATGGATGACACAAACATGTGGCACAGCAATGAATGCTGCCACAGAAGTCTCTCCAATGCCCACCCAAGGAACTGCCAAAATCTCTTAAAGAGAAAGCAGTGTGCTGAGCAAGCAGCTCTTGGAGCAGGAGGAGCAGCTTCCCGCTCAGACTCTAGATCCAACATAAGGTCTCGTGGTTACCAAGCAGCTACAAGTCTGGAGGAGGCTATTTTTTGTTCATTTGTTTGTTTAAAAGGCTCCAGGGAGAGCTTCTAGCACTTAAAGGGGGCCTACAGGAAAGGAGAGGTTTGTTTTTTTATCTGGGATTGTAGTGACAGGATCAGGAGTAGCAGTTTGAAACTGCAAGAGGAGCGGTTTAGATTAGATACTAAGAAGAAATTCTTTATTGTGAGGGTGGTGATGCCCTGGAAGAGGTTGCCCAGAGAATTTTTGGATGCCTCACCCCTCAAAGTGCTTGAGGACAGGTTGGATGGGCCTCTGAACAACCTGGTCTAGCTGAAGATGTCTCTGCTCACTGAAGGAGAGTTGGACTAGATGACTTTTCAAGGTCACAGTATCACAGTATCACCAAGGTTGGAGGAGACCTCATAGATCATCAAGTCCATGCCGTTACCACAGAGCTCAAGGCTAGACCATGGCACCAAGTGCCACGTCCAATCCTGCCTTGAACAGCTCCAGGGAAGGCCACTCCACCACCTCCCTGGGCAGCCCATTCCAGTAGCCAATGACTCTTTCAGTGAAGAACTTTCTCCTCACCTCAAGCCTAAATTTCCCCTGGCTTCCCACCCAAACCATTCTGATTCTGTGATTGAGTCTGTGGTCAGTTGCCATACAGGTTAGCAAAGGACTGCACTTGTAAAGGTGTCCTGAGACCTGGAAACCAGAAAAGTATAGGAATGACCTGGTGAAGATTGAGGGCCTGGTTCTGATTCAAGTCACAGAGGTCTTAAGCCACTTCAATTTTATTTATTTATTTTTTTTCCCCCTTGACTAGGCTTATTCCACTTCATTTCACATGCTGTGATGGTTTGGGTGTTCTCTGCTCCCCCACACTTTGGAAGTCACCCAGACTAGACTTGGCAGCTCTGGAAATTGAATGAAGCTTTAATATTTCCAGCTTAGCACAATATACAAGCAGATAGTTACAATAGATACAGCTATAAACAGAAATATACAAGGTAAAAGGTAATACAGAAACACAACAGCCCTCCCAAAAACCTGAGTCCCCAGGAGGGACTCCCAACCACCCTTCCACCTTCCTCCCATCCCTCTACCTTACCCAAGACTTTGCCTTATGCTCAAAGTAGCTTGGATGGTCGGCTGGGGGTGGGGTTAGTCATACAGACGGCAGGTTAGGTTAGAGACAGAAAGTTCAGCCCAAAGCCCAGACAGAGACCAGCTCTATGTTTGTGTTCTTCTTCTTATACATCTCAGCAAGCCTATGAGTGAAATAGGCATCACCAGTGTTTCCCTTTCACAGCCTGTAATCTAATTCTTCTCACCAGAACTTTCTAGCTAGCTTCAAACTAGCACACATGCAAAGAAAAAGTGAATTAGGCCTTTCATAGCTCACTGGTTCCAGCATTACCAGCAGGAGAATCAACTGCTGTGTCTAACTTTGTCGTATGGTAGTCTTGCTTTGTGTTTTGACGTCTCTAATTTGTGGCATTTACATGGCAAAGTCACTCTCTCCTGAAGAGAAAATCTGCTGGAAAAGGTTAGAGGGGAGGAAAGCTCTGCAAGATCCTACTTGCAGCTTCACTGCCAGGTACTTTGAGAAGCAGCATTACTGCTGTTATAGAAAAACCCCAACATCTGGGGGTTATTTGTTTAAAGCTCAGTGAGTCCAGAGGAGGCCAACAGAGCTGGGGAAGGGCCTGGACAATAAATCTTATGAAGAGAGACTGAGGGAGCTGGGGATGGTTAGTTTGAAAAAGTGGAGGCTGAGGGGAGACCTCATTGCTGTCTACAGCTACGTGAAGGGACATTGTGGAGAGGCTGCTGCTGGGCTCTTCTCACAGGTAATTGGAGACAGAACAAGGGGGAAGGGCCTCAAGCTGAGACTGAGTAGGTTTGGATTGGACATTAGGAAAAGGTTTTTCACAGAGAGAATGGTCAGGGACTTGAATGAGCTGCCCAGGGAGGTGGTGCAGTCACTCACCCTGGATATGTTTAAGGGTCATTTGGATGCGGTGCTTGGCGATAGGGGGTTATGGTTTAAGGTGAATCTTGTAGAGTAGGGTTCTAGGTAGGAGTTGGTGATACTGAGTGGCTTTGCCAACCTGGATGTTTCTGTGGTTCTTTGATTCTGTTATGCTTCTTGATAGAATCAGAGAATCATAGAATGGTTTGGGCTGGAAGGAACCTCCAAAGCACATCTAGTGCAGACTCCCTGCAGTCAGCAGGGACATCCTCTATTAGACCCTCAAAGCCTGACTTTGAATATCTCCGAAGATGGGGCCTCAGCTACTTCCCTGAGCAACCTGTTTCAGTGTTCCACCACCCTCAGGGCATAGAACTTGGTACTAACATCCAACCTAAGTCTACTCTTCTCTCATTTCAAACCATTGTCCCTTGTCCTGTCACTGCAGGCCTTTGTAAACAGTCCTTCTCCAGCCTGCTTGTAGGCTCCCTTCAGGTACTGGAAGGTCACTATTATGTCTCCCTAGAGCCTTCTCTTTTTTCAGACTGAGCAACTCCAGATCCTTCAATCCATCCTATGCTCCAACCCCCTGATCATTTTCATGGCCCTTCTCTGGACCAGCTCCATTCAGAACCATGTCCTTCTTGTGTTGAGGGCTCCAGATAAGGTCTCACCAGAGCAGAGTGGCAGAATCTCCTCTTTCCATCTGCTGGCCACACATCTTTTGATGCAGCCCAGGATGCCATTGGCCTTCTGGGCTGCAAGCCCACAGTGTTAGTTCACGTTCAGCTTCTCATCCATCAATACCCCCAAGTCCTTTTCTGCAGGGCTGCTTTCTATAACCTCATTCCCCAGCCTGTATTGATAATGAGCTTGTGACAGATGTGCTATTCCTAAAGAGCTTGGGAAAGAGTTTTGGCAGTATAGATGTATCATTGTCACTAAAGAAATGTGCATATTCAGGGCTAAATTGTTCTTTTAGAGGACAAGCTGGAACAATGAAGAAAGGGCCTTCTCAGGATGTTCTTGAGAGTTGAAACATCCTAGGCAAAAGATGTAAAAAGTGCTACTAAATATTATAGTCAGCTTTTGACTCAAAAACAATGTCCCAACCTAAATCAACCTCATTATAATGATAAAAACCCACACCTCCTAGCTGGGAGACTCCTGGCCAAAATAAACCCCTCATCCCATGAGCATGCAGAGTGAATTTAAGAGAAGCTGGACCCTGAAAGCAAAGCAAGAGACCAACCAGTGGATAATTAGGAGCTGTTGACATGAGGTGTGCTGGAGAGGGAGTTTTTATAAGGATGCCTGGCAATAGGACAAGAGGGAATGGTTTTAAGCTGAGGGAGAGTAGGTTTAGACTGGTTCTTAGGAAAAAACTCTTCAGTATGAGGCTGGTGAGACTCTGGGATAGGTTGCCCAGGAAGGTTGTGGGTGCCTTCTTCCTGGGGGTGTTCAAGGCCAGGTTGAATGAAACCTTGAGCAGCTGAGTCTAGTTGAGAGGTCCCTGCCCATGGCAGGAAGGTTGGAGTAGATAATCTGTAAGGTTCCTTCCAACCTAGGCCATTCTATGATTCACTGCATTGATATCCACCTGGCATTTGGGCTGGTGTGCTGGATTTGTGAGGATGTCCCCTAGCACCCAAACTTGTGCAGCTTTGTAATAAACTAGTGCCTGCTCGTGAATGCTAAGCCTGGTGCTGAGGGCTTTATTCTTGACTTCAGTGACGTGAATGTCAGAGGGCCAGATTTACTCTACTGGTTCACTGGTAAGCCCCAGAAAAGTCTCCTATCCAGGACAGTGGCAGTGAAAGAAATGCAAGTTTTCTTCTTGATTGAGCAGCCCTGTTGAAAAGGACCTGGGGGTGCTGGCAGGTAGAACGCTGGACATGAGGCAGCAGCATGTGCTCATATGCCAGAACCAAGCACGTCCTGAGCAGCATCCAAAGCAGCAAGTGGAATGAAGGGATTCTGCCCCTCTGTCCCACTTGCAATGCTGTGTCCAGCTCTAGAGTTCTCATCATCTGATCTCATTTTATGATCAAGTTACCTGCCTGGTGAATGTGGGGAAGGCTGTGGGTGTAGTCTACCTGGACTTCAGCAAAGCCTTGGACACTGTCTGCCACAACAAGCTGGCTGCCTCCTGGCCAAGCTGGCAGCTCGTGGCTTGAATAGATTCACTCTGATATGGGTCAAGAAGTGGCTGGAAGGCCAGGCCCAGAGAGTGGTGGTGAATGGTGCCACATCCAGTTGGCAGCTGTCACTAGTGGTGTTCCCCAATGATCAGTGCTGGGCCTAGTCCTGTTCACTATCTTTACTGATGATCTGGACCAGGGGATTGAGTCCAGCATCAGTAAGTTTGCAGATGACACCAAGC
>WAAF01004793.1:345554-512555 GCA_013400475.1 Tricholaema leucomelas | reverse complement strand
TGGAAGGCGTCCACAGGAGGGCGACAAAGCTGGTGAGGGGCCTGGAGCACAGCCCTGTGAGGAGAGGCTGAGGGAGCTGGGGGTGTGCAGCCTGGAGAAGAAGAGGCTCAGGGAAGACCTCATTGCTGTCTACAACTACCTGAAGGGAGGCTGTAGCCAGGTGGGGGTTGGTCTCTTCTGCCAGGCAACCAGCAACAGAACAAGGGGACACAGTCTCAAGTTGTGCCAGGGGAGGTCTAGGCTGGATGTTAGGACGAAGTTGTTGCCAGAGAGAGTGATTGGCATTGGAATGGGCTGCCCAGGGAGGTGGTGGAGTCACCATCCCTGGAGGTGTTGAAGCAAAGCCTGGCTGAGGCACTTAGTGCCATGGTCTAGTTGACTGGCTAGGGCTGGGTGCTAGGTTGGACTGGATGATCTTGGAGGTCTCTTCCAACCTGGTTGATTCTAGGATCACAAGAGAGACATGGACCTGTTGGAGACGGGCCAGAGGAGGCCACAATAATGATCAGAGGGTTGCGGCCCCTCTGCTATGAGGACAGGCTAAGAGCTTTTGAGCACAACAGTGTGGTCACAAGCTGTGTAGAGGTAGTCCAGCCTTTTAAGGACCAAATTGTCAAAGCACTGGCTTCTCACATGAGGACAGGTTAAGAGAGTTGGAGTTGTTCAGCCTGGAGAAGAGAAGGTGCCAGGGAGACCTTAGACTGTTCTTTCATCACTTAGAGGGGCCAATAAAAAAGATGAGGCCAATCTTTTCATATGAGACAGTTGTGACAGGAAAAGTGGTGGTAGAACCTCCATCCCTGGGATTAGGTTCAAGGTGAGGTTGTTTGGAGCGCTGAGCAGCCTGATCTAGATGCAAATGTCCCTGCTGACTGCAGGGGGGTTTGGACCAGATGACCTTTAAAGGTCCCTTCCAACCCAAATCATTCTAGGATTCCAAGGCTTATTGCTCCAGTAGATTATTTGTCAGTAAATTTGCCAGTCGGTACCAATTGTTGAGGTTGGAAATCAAGCCTTGTGTGTCACAAATTAATTAAGTTAGACCTCTTTCTACTGAGATTGAATTAATTGATGAACTCATCATGTTCTGCCCTACTGTGTCAAATTTTGGGCTCCCCAGTTCAAGAGAGGGAGGGACCTGCTGGAGAGAGTCCAACAGAGAGCCATGGGGATGAGTGGGGCACTTGAGCACCTCCCCCATGGAGAGAGACCGAGAGCCCTAGGGCTGTTTAGTATGGAGAAGAGAAGACTGAGAGGAAATCTCATCAGTTTGTACAAATACCTGAAGGGTAGGGGTCAAGTGGCTGGGGCAAATCTCTTCTCAGTGGTCAGCAGTAATAAGAAAAGGAGCAACAGCTACAGGCTTGAACACAGAAAGTTCCACCTCAGCATGAAAAGAAACTACAGGAAGGTGACATAGCACTGCAACAGGCTGCCCAGAGAAGTTGTGGAGCCTCCTTCTCTGGAGACTTTCCAAACCTGCCTGGATGCATTCCTATGAGAACTACCCTAAGTGACCCTGCCTTGGCAGGAGGCTTGGACTCGATGATCTCTGGAGGTCCCTTCCAACTTCTATTATTCTGTGATTCTGTGATGTGTTTTAGTCTAGCAAAAAAAATCCCAGCTGCTTCATGGTGAATTCATAGAGCCTGTTCCTGGTGAAAGCTCCATATCTTTCTATCAACCTCCTTTTCCATATGAACCTCGTGAAAACACTGATGTGAGCCCATGAGGCTGGACATGTCCTTTCTCATGCTACATTCCAGACAGAATTCTGCCTGATCATGCTCCTGTTTGCAGTATAAGCACCAATCCAACCCAAAGGTGGCTGTGATTTCATTTACCAAGGTGCCACTCAAACAGCGAGCTGACAGCCTGGGGGCATTCTAGGTTGCAAATAGGTAGTGTCCACAGCACTTGTAACGTGTTTCGTGTTTCAGGATCTCTCCTCAGGCTGACAGGTTTTGACAAGACAACATATTGATTATTGTGAGTAAGCCCCTGAAAATGACCTGAGCTGTATCAACCACAAAAAAGCTGGGGAGGGACTTTCTATGCTCTCAGGGAGTGACAGGACTAGGGAGAATGGAGCAAAGCTGGAGGTAGGGAGATTCAGACTGGATGTCAGAAGGAAGCTGTTTAGCATGAGAGCAGTGAAAGCCTGGAATGGGTTGCCCAGGGAAATGGTTGAGGCCCTATCCCTGGAGGTGTTTAAGGCCAGGCTGGATAAGGTTCTAGCCAGCCTGATCTAGGGCAGGGTGTCCCTGCCCATGGCAGGGGGGTTGGACTTGATGATCTCCTTGGGTCCCTTCCAAGCCCTAATATCCTGTGATCCTGTGAACTTGCTTTCAGTAGTGGTGACATTGGTTTGGTCTCTTCATGCTTCTATGGGCTATGAAGGTGTGGAGGGTCCTGGAGCATCTCTCTGAGGAGAGGCTGAGAGACCTGGGGCTGTTTAGCCTGGAGAAGAGCAGCCTAAGAGAGGATCTTCTCAATGCTGATTCATAGCTAAAGGGCAGGGGTCAAGAGGATGGGGGCAGACTCTTTTCAGTGGTGCCGAGCAACTGGACAAGGGACAATGAGCACAAACTGGAGGTTCCATCTGAACATGAGGAAAAACTTATTTCTTGTGAGGGTGCCAGAGCACTGGAGCAGGCTGCCCCGAGAGAATGTGAAATCTTCTCTGGAGAGAATTCCAAACCTGTCTGGATATTGTGATCCTGTGCAACCTGCTGTAGGTGACCCTGCTTTAGCAGAGGGGGTGGACCTCCAGAGGTCCTTTACAACCCCCACCACTCCTGGATTCTCTGGTAGCTGATACTTGTTAACTGCTGCTTGTCAAGGGAATGAAGCATCAGCTTCATCCAACTAGATGTTGTCTGATTGGGCTGAAATTTGGCCAGAGATCTGTACTCCAAGATACAAGGAGACTTTGCAATGGGACGGCAATACCTTCTTGCCTTCCAGCTCACTGCAGGAGCAGCCTAGTGAGGGTCTCATTGTAAAGGATAGTCAGATTTACTGAATAGCAGTGCTGTTTCCTTCTGGCAGTGTATTCCACACTACACTATTCTTACTCTTTCCCCAGTTTACCACCCTTAGCTTTGTGTGGGGTGAAGGAGCCTGTGTTTACTACCAAATGAAAGGAGGGCACCCACAATTTTCCCTTTAACTAAGCTGAGCCTTGTAAACTATGAAAGGGCTGTTATATTAAGGCCAATGTTTTATTGCCAAGCAAGCAGGCTCCTATTGTGTGGATTGCCAAGGAGAGATAACAGTGCTCTTATGCTGTCAGAAACTCATCCTGCCAAGTGGGCATCAGGTTTGTCTAAAACATGCCCAGCGTGTGTGTGTGCTGCCAGCCAGAGAAGGTCTGAATTTCACAGCTATTCTTCTCAGGCAGGGGATGCATGGTGAGAGGTCCTTCCTCTGGGCACAGGAAATTCAAACTGGGACCTTCCAAACAAGCCTCAAATTATTATTATTATTTTTTTAATGCAAATGCTTCTACCCCTCCTGGGGCTAGAAGAGTTTAGGTGGTGAGCAGGGCATCTGTAGCCAGCTTGGGGGGTGGTGGGGGGGGTGGTGACTCCTGTCGTTTTGTCTGCATTGGTGGAATCTGGTGTTCATGATAAACAATTGTGAGGCAACTGAAAAGGAGAAATGAAAATCTACCTGTAAGCCAGGTGGTGACTGAGGAGACATCTTGTGGAATAATGGTTTATTTGTTCAGGTTTAATAGTGAAGAGATGCTGTGCAGTCATGGACTCTTGGAATCATAGAATCATTTAGAACGGAATGGAATGGAATGGAATGGAATGGAATGGAATGGAATGGAATGCAATAGAATGAACCAGGTTGGAAGAGACCTCCAAGATCATCCAGTCCAACCTAGCACCCACCCCTAGCCAATCAACTAGAAAAGACTGGATGGGGCACTCACTGCCATGGTCTAGTTGATTAGATAGGGCTGGGTGCTAGGTTGGACTGGATGATCTTGGAGGTCTCTTCCAACCCGATTGATTCTATGATTCTATGATAGGGAGCCTCTGACACTTGTTTAGTAGTCAGCCTAGCTCTTGACAGTGCATCAAGTCCAAAGATCCTGTCAAAAGCCAGAAGGAGTCCAAAAGTCTTGGGTTTGTGCTAGGATATGTTAAAAAAATCTCTTGGTTCAACTCGAGATAGTCAAGAAGGCCAATGCCATCCTGGACTGTATCAGGAATAGCGTGGCCAGCAGGACCAGTGAAGGAACCATGTCCCTGTACTCATCATTAGTGAGGCCACACCTCAGATACTGGCTTCAGAATTGGACCTTCACTACAAGAATGACATTGAGGTGCTGGAGCATGTCCAGACATGAGCAGTGAAGCTGGTGACAGGTCTGGAGAGCAGGTCTGGTGAGGAGCAGCTGAGGGAACTGGGGTTGTTTAGCCTCTAGAACAAAAGGCTGAGAGGAGACCTTCTCTCTTGCCATGGAGTCAGACCTCTGGAAATAGGAGAGTGCTTGGGAAGCTGTCAAACAAATTGCACAGAAGATGGGGGAAAATTGAACTCCTGTCTGGTTCTATCTTTCAGGAAGGGTTGATAAATGACACTGAATTCAAAGGCTTCTATCCAAACACAGAGCTGCCTGGGTATGATATCCCATAGCAACAGCAAGTTCGTGTCTTGTTTATTCCAACAGTCAGGACATAAGCATCTCTTTGAGGGGACATCTATTCTGCACCTATTCTTGGACTGATCACCCCCAAGATAAGCTCAGACTGAGGGCTGGTTTGTTTATGTAGCCCAAGGGAAGAAGTAAAATGAGCAAGTCATCAGGTTCAGTGGACACATGCCATGCTGGTGGCATCTAAGGAGCTCAATTCAGAAGGGAAAAAAGGATGCAGAGATTTGTGAGGATAAAAACACATAAAGCCTGTCTTAAAGCAAGCCATGCTGCTGCCAGCTCTATCTGTATGCAAGCTCTGTCTCTGGATCAAAGAAACAAAATTGCTGTACAGCTTGTTTGCTCAAGATAAGTCAGATTTTCACTGCCTCTCCTCTGACTTGCACTGGCATGTGCACACAGCAGCTCTTTATTTGCTTATCAAAGGCTACCATGAGATAATAAATGCACAGAAGCTAGAACTTTCCAAAAGAAAGAGCATTTCCTTTCTTCTCAAGTTTAAACTAGATGGAAGGAAGAAATTGTTCACACTGAGGGTGGTGAAACACTGGCACAGGCTGCTCAGAGAGGAGGTGGAAGCCCCATCCCTGGAGGTGTTCCAGGTCAAGTTGAACAGGGCTCTGAGCAACCTGGCCTAGTTGAAGATGTTCCTGCTCACTGTAAGGGGGTTAGATTAGAGGACCTTATAAGGTGCCTTCCAAACCATTCCATGGTTCTGTGATTTTTTTGAGTTCCTAATATCCTGAAGTTTTTAGTCCCTGATAATTTTGAGAACTGTACAAATTAACTTCTTATGGATAGGTGAAGGACACCACTGCAAGCACAGCCTTTAATCTGTTCTTGCTGAGATGAATTACAAACTAAAATCTTCCCTGTCTATTTAATTTAAACCTTAAAGTACATTGGAGTGAAAGGATGGAATACATTATTTAAAGCTATTCCATTAACCTGGGGGTTAATAGCACCCATACCTTTAAAAAACACACAGTTGCTAGGAAATGAACAGGAACATGAGCCAGAACATGAGCCAGCGGTGTGCCCAGGTGGCCAAGGCGGCCGACAGCATCCTGGCCTGTATCAGCAATGGTGTGAGCAGCAGGAGTTAAGGAGGTGATCATGCCCCTGTACTCAGCACTCATGAGGCCACACCTCAAGTACTGTGTCCGGTTTTGGTCACTACAGTACAGGAGGGACACTGAGGTGCTGGAGCAGGTGCAGAGAAGGGCGACGAGGCTGGGGAGAGGTCTGGCAAACATGACCTATGAGGATCAGCTGAGGGAACTGAGGTTGCTTAGTCTGGAGAAGAGGAGGCTGACAGGGGACCTTACTGCCCTCTACAACTACCTGAAAGGAGGTTGTAGTGAGGCTGGAGCTGGTCTCTTCTCCCGAATTACTACTGATAGGACCTGATGAAGCTGCGTCAGGGGAGGCTTAGGTTGGACATTGGGAGGAAGTTCTTTCCTGAGCGGGTGGTCAGGCACTGGAACAGGTTGCCCAGGGAGGTGGTGGAGTTGCCATCCCTGGAGGTGTTTAAGAGGAGGGTGGATGTGGTGCTTGAGGCTATGGTCTAGTGATGAAGGATGCTGGGATGAAGGTTGGACTGGATGATCCTGGTGGTCCATTTCAACCGTAACGATTCACAGTGATTAGAAGTTGTGCTGAGGGATTTGGTAGTCAAGGACCTGTCAGTGTGAAACTAATGATTGGACTTGATGAGCTTGAAGGGCTTTTCCAATCTGAGAAATTCTGTGATTCTGTGAAATTTTGAGAACTAAATAGCATCTGTGGGATATTAATTCTGTAGACACAGGTCTTGAAAAGACAGCAGCCTGCCTTTCAAGGTCAAAGGTAGAAAGGCCTCTAAGAATGTCATTTCTGCACTCTCTCCCATACTGAACCCTTTGCAGAACTAGGGTCAGGGCTTGAGGCTTTGTTTTAGTTCCTGTGAGCAAAAGAGTTCATCGTGTCCCGTTCTGCCTCTGTTCTGTGGGCACATGAGTCTTGCAAGCTCCCTCTCAGAATCACAGAATATATTTGGTTGAAAGATACCTTCAAGATCATCCAGTCCAACCTTTGACCCACCATGTCCTTAAGCACCAGATCCACATGACATTTAAACATCTCCAGGGATGGTGACTCCACCACCACCCTGGGCAGACCATTCCAGTGTTTGAGAACCCTTTCAGTGAAGAAATATTTCCTAATATCCAACCTGAACCTCCCCTGGCACCGCTTGAAACCATTCACTCTAGCCCTGACACTTGGCACCAGGGAGAAGAGGCTGCCCTCTCCTCACTCCAACCCGCGCTTCATGTAGTTGTAGAGAGCAAGAAGGTCTTCCCTGAGCATCCTGTTCTCTAGATTGAACAACCCCAGCTCCCTCAAATGCTCCTCGTAGGTCAGGTGCTCCAGGCCCTTCGTGAGCCTCATTGCCCTTCTGTGGACCCACTCCGGCACCATAATGTTCCTCTTGTACTGAGGGGCCCAGAACTGAACACAATACTGAAGGTGTGGCCTTACCAGTGCTGAGTGCAAGGAGTGATCACCTTCCTGTTCCTGCTGGCCACCCTATTTCTAACACAAGCCAGGATGCCAGTGGCCCTCTTGGCCACCTGGGCACACTGCTGGCTTAGTCAACTGTCATCCAAGACTCCCAGGTTCCTTTCCAAGTTGCAGCTTTCCAACCACACATCCCCAGGTCTGTAGCTTACCACACAGCTATTGTGACCCAAATGCAGGACCTGGCACTTGGCCTCGTTGAACACCACAAATAACCTTGGCCCTCTCCTCTATAAAACTCTTCTTGTGGAACAAAGTATAAACAGCCTTCATTTTGCCAGTTTTTCTTTTATTCCAGCAAGAATCTCAGAACATTGGAGGTTGGAAAGGACCTCCAAGTCCAACCCCCATACTTGAACATGTCCATAGAAAGGCACCAAGGCTGGTGAGAGGGCTGGAGCACAGCCCTGTGAGGAGAGGCTGAGGGAGCTGGGGATGTGCAGCCTGGAGAAGAGGAGGCTCAGAGGAGACCTCATTGCTCTCTACAACTACCTGAAAGGAGGTTGTAGTCAGGTGGGGGTTGGTCTTTTCTCCCAGTCACCCAGTGACAGAACAAGAGGACACAGTCTCAAGCTGCACCAGGGCAGGTTTAGGCTGGACATTAGGAAGAAGTTCTAAATGAAAAGAGTGACTGGCACTGGAATGGGCTGCCCAGGGAGATGATGGAGTCACCATCCCTGGAGGTGTTTAGGAGGAGGCTGGATGAGGCATTTAGTGCCATGGTTTAGTTAATCAGAAGAGTTAGGTGATAGGTTGGACTGGATGATCCTAGAGGTGTTTTCCAACCTGGTTAATTCTGTAATTCTGTGAGTCTGTGATTCCTGACACCCATCCTTTAAGATTTATAAGCACTGATGAGACCTCCACTCAGCCTTCTCTTTTCCAGACTAAAAAGATGAAATTCTCTCAGTCTTTCCTTCTAAGAGAGATATTCTAATCCCTTAAACATCTTTGTAGCCCTTTTCTGTACCCTCTCCAGCAAGTCCCTGTCCTTCTTGAACTGGGGAGCCCAGAATTTTCTTCTGTTGGCACTGCAGACAGTGTCCCTTTAAATCCACACTCTTTTGATTAATACTATTAATTCTCCTGACCTTTACTCCCAACAAGTCTGACTGTGGCCTCATTGCCAATGGGATACTTAGGGAGAATGATGTAGCTTTCTTATTTGACTTGGATATTTTCACTAGGGGTTCACTGGAATAAATGACACTTGGAAACATACTGAGCTTCTCCTGGGCTAAAATCCATCTTTATTCAGGAAGAAGATTTCCTGTGGGTTCTGCTTGACCAATATATTCCACTCAATCACATTCCAATACTGCCAGGCATACTTCATCTGATGTTTGTATGAATCACCCAGTAAAACACACCCAGCTAAGATATGGTTGGCAAGGTGCCAGCCTACCTACATTAAATATCATTTTAAACAAACAAAAGTCTTTGAACCTGAAATGTTGCCATTGCTCAAATCCAAGAAGTGGAGATGCAGTAACATCCTGGCTCATGTCAGGAAAAGCGTGGCCAGGGAGACTGTAGCCAGGTGGGGGTTGGTCTCTTCTGCCAGGCAACCAGCAACAGAACAAGGAGACACAGTCTCAAGTTGTGCCAGGGGTGTTACAGGCTGGATGTCAGGAGGAGGTTGTTGCTGGAGAGAGTGACTGGCATTGGAATAGGCTGCCCAGGGAGGTGGTGGAGTCACCATCCCTGTAGGTGTTCAAGAAAAGCCTGGACGAGGTACTTAGTGCCATGGTCTGGTTGATTGGCTAGGGCTGGGTTCCATGTTGGACTGGATGATCTTGGAGGTCTCTTCCAATCTGATTGATTTCATGATTCTATGTGCTTGTTCACCTCTACTCAGTACTGGTGAGGCCACAACTTGAGTATGAGTTCAGTTTTCAGCCCTTCACTACAAGAAGGATGTTGAGGTACTGGAACATGTCCGGAGAAGGGCAATGAAGCCGGTGAAGTGCTTTGAACACAAGTCTTATGAGGAACACCTAGGACTGTTTATAGTCTTCAAAAGAGGAGACTGAGGAGAGCCCTCATCACCCTCTGCAACTGCCTCAAAGGAGGGTGGAGCAAGGTGGAGGTCAGTCTCTTCTCACATGCAACAAGTGACAGGAAAAGAGGAAACAGCCTCAAGTTGTGCCAGGAAAGGATCAGGCTGGGTATTAGGAAAATCTTCTTCACAGAAAGGGTTATCAGGCATTGCAACAGGCTGCCCAGGAAGGTGGTGGAGTCATCATGCCCAGAGGTATTTAAAAGATGCATGGATGTCATGCTCAGGGATTTGGTTTAGTGGTAATAGCTTAGCATTAGTGGTGGGACTGTGAACTTTAGCAGAGTGGCTGGACTTGGTCATCTCAAAGGTGTCTTCTAACTTCAACAGTTCTAAGCTTCTATGATTCTATGATCATAAAGCTTCTTAATACACCTGATATTCTTTAACTCTTCCCACTGTTAAAAGATACTACAGCTCATGCTTGTACCACAACAAGGCTTGTGGGCACCTAAGGTTCAAGCCAAGTGTGATAGTTGAAAAAAGGGGACGTGGTCATTTATATATCAAGGATGAAGAGTTGATTTGGAAATTACAATGAGCCTGGGAGCTGCTCTAGGACTGCAATTGCCCTTTCACATCATTGGTAAATTTAATTAAATAAATGAACTATTTTTGGACCAGAGAGCTCTTTAAACCTTTGATGCTTGCTATTGTAAACCATCTTTCCAACCACAGTGATTCACAGTGATTAGATGTTGTGCTGAGGGATTTGGTTTAGTCAAGGACTTGTCAGTGTGAAACTAATGATTGGACTTGGTGAGCTTGAAGGTCTTTTCCAATCTGAGAAATTCTGTGATTCTGTGATCTGGCCTCACAAGCTGTCAGATTTCACAGAATCACTGCAGTTTGGAACAGACCTTTAAGATCATCAAATCCAATCATTATCTAACTCTCCCAGGGCCACTATTACACCATATCTTTGAGCATGGCTTTTAAAAACATCAAAGGGTGATGATTCAACCACTTCTCCAGACAGCCTGTTCCAGCCTTTGGAACTCTTTCAGTGTAGAAGTTTTTCCTAATGTCCAACCTTAACCTCCCCTGGGGCAAATTGATGCCATTTCCCCTTGCCCTATCGGTTGTGACTTGTGGATTCCTCTCCGGAAGCAGCCTTCTGATGCTGCAGGCAATATCCAATAGTGTGTGTCCATGCAGCAGAATCCCAAGGCAAGTGGCAGAACCACCAAACTCAGAAATATCTTGAGCACTTGTTCCACAAGTGGGATGATCGTGGAATGATGCTGCCTTCGCAGCGGCAGAGGAGAGCCAAAACTGCAGCGTCCTCCAGTGCCAGCTGGCTGCTGATATGGTCCAAGAGGGGCTGCTTTGGATGTCGCTGGTGGCTCTCTCAAAGGACCCCAGGGCTTGCCAAGCTTGCAGATTTGCATAGAAGGGTGCAAAAGTGGGGAAAACCATCCAAAAGCAGGGACGGGGTAAAACCAAAAGCCATGCAAAAAGGTAGGAGCTGTCCAAAGGGAGGGACCTGTCCTGTTGAACACACTGTAAAGACAGGGACCTCTCAAGGTGGGACCCTCTCAAGATGGGACCTCTCAAGGCAGGAACCTCTCAAGGTGGGACCCTTCAAGGCAGGAACCTCTCAAGGCGGGAACTCTGAAGGTGGGAACCTCTCAAGGCAGGGACCTCTCACAAGGCAGGGACCTCTCTCTGAAGGCAGGAACCTCTGAAGGCAGGCACCTCTGAAGGCAGGAACCTCTGAAGGCGGGAACCTCTCAAGGGGGGGACCTCTCAAGGCAGGAACCTCTGAAGGGGGGGACCTCTCAAGGCAGGCACCTATCAAGGCGGGAAGCTCTCAAGGCAGGGACCTCTCAAGGCAGGGAGCTCTCAAGGCGGGAACCTGTCGAGGCGGGAACCTCTCAAGGCAGGGACCTCTCAAGGCAGGGACCTCTCAAGGTGGGAACGTTTTTGCCTTCTCCTCTGCTCTAGAGATGATGCATGGGGTTGTAGGTTTATGTGTATCTCCTGGAGCTTTGTATGCATTTATTTCAGATAAAACACTTTGGATCTTCTCCCAGTTCAGTTTCTGAGCAGCAGCTGGCACATGCTGAGAATCATCCTTCAGGTGTCCCTGTTTTGGGTGGCTTTTTGGTGGTTATTTCCTCTGTGCCACGATCGTTACTCCTGGTCTGTAGGTCATTTCCTAACATCGTCAGTGAGACAGAAATGGAGTTGTTTTGGATACTCTCAGCCTCCACTTTTAGAAGTGGAAATTTTAATTTCTTTTTTTTTTTTTTTTNTTTTTTTTTTTTTTTTTTTTTTTTTTAGTGAAGGGACCTCTGCTGTATTTGAGTGGTTTCTGTCAAGGGTAAGGGCTGGGACAGCCACTAGGTGAGTGACAGAGGCTCTGCAGAGAATCGTAGAATCATAGAATGGTTTAGGTTGGAAGGGACCTCAAGGATCATCCAGTTCCAACTCCCTGCCACAGACAGGGACACCTCCCACTAGAACAGGTCACTCAAGGCCTCATCCAGCCTGGCCTTGAACACCTCCGGGGAGGGAGCAGCCACAGCCTCCCTGGGCAACCTGTACCAGTGTCTCACCACCCTCACTGGAAAGAACTTCTTCCTAACATCCAGTTTCAATCTCCCCTCTTCGAGTTTAAACCCATTACCCCTTGTCCTGTCATTACAAAACCTTGTCAGTAGTCCCTCCCCAGCCCTCCTGCAGGCCCCCTTCATATACTGGAAGGCCACTCCAAGGTCTCTTCTCCAGGCTGCAGAGCCCCAACTCTCATAGCCTGTCTTCATAGCAGAGCTGCTGCAGCCCTCTGAGCATCTTTGTCGCCCTCCTCTGGACTCACTCCAGCAGTTCCATGTCCTTCTTGTGTTGGAGGCTCCAGAACTGCACACAGTACTCCAGGTGGGGTCTGACAAGAGCAGAGTGAAGGGGCAGAATCCCCTGCCTTGCGCTGTTGGCCACGCTGCTCTTGATGCAGCCCAGGACACAATTGCTGCACATGCACGCTGCAGGCTCATGTTGAGCTTTTCATCAGCCCAGACCCCCATGAAGACCTCTGCCTTCCCAAAGGGAAGAGAAGGGGAATAAGGGAAAGAGACTGATGGGGTGGGAAAGAAAACTAAACCAGCTGGAATAGAAATGGGAACAACAAATTGAAATGGATACAAGGAGGTACAAACCAATATGCAACCAAACTCTGATAGCAATGATGTCACCATTGTCACCACTAATGCTGGGGGCAGGCACTGGGCAAGTCCCAGACTGCACTCTGAAGCAGTTGGGAAACAGACTCAGGAGCTGGATTCTGGAACTGGATTCCAGAGCACATGAATTGAGGTGGAAGGCAAAATGGACTGAGTCCTTCTCAGACACTGGCCAGTGAAGAGGCTTGACCTTGGTGATCTCTCAGCTTCATCCTGACAATGAAGGCCATAGGATGGAATTTCTTGATGGTCAGTTGAGAGTCTCCTGTCTGCTCCTGTTCACAGGTGCCACCTCTCAGTACCCCAAGGTAGGGCACAAGATGTGGCAATGCCCTTGGTATGCCCAGGAGCAAGTCTAGGCCAGAGCCTTTATGCAGCCCAGTCCTTGGCAGGAACTCTCCCCATCAGCTTTCTCACTGCTAGAAGCAGACCCTGGCTGTGCAAACCTGTCCTGAACTTCAGAAAGTGCCCTCACTAAGCAGAGACTGAGCTGAGAAGTCAAATTCCTGAACAGAATTGTCCTCACTTTACTCAAATCAGGGCAGTTTCCAAATATCATACCACTGTCTGTCCATGTGTCTGTCTGAACTCAGTGCTACATGCACTGTAAATGCACAGCTGATGGTTGGAGCACAAGCAGAATGAGCCCACATCTGCCCTCATAAGCCTGTACAAATACACACATCTAAACACTCATTCCTCCAAAGATCTGTGTGTAACTGACCCTGAAGTTCAGCTTGCTTCCTACAAGAGCCAGGGTTATCTAAACAAAGAGTTCTTGGGATGTAACTCCTTAAATTCTCCACTTCTCACATTTTTTATGGTTGAAAGGTCCTAGCAAACATGCAGACCAGAATAACAAGCCATGTCCCAAAGCAGTCATTCTCCTGACATGCATTCTACTGGCACCTGCTACCTCCAGATCAGCACAGGTAGTGATAGGATAAGAGGGAATGGCCTCAAGCTGTGACTCAGTAGGTTTAGACTGGACATTAGGAATTGTTTTTTTTTTTCCCAGTGGTCAGGCATTGGAATGAGCTGCCCAGGGAGGTGCTGAAGTCACCAACCCTGGATGTGTCTAAAAGTCATTTGGATGTAGTGCTTGGGGATATATGGTTTAGGGTGAACCTTGTAGAGTAGGGATATGGGTTGGACTTGATGACCCTGGGGGGGAGGTCTTTTCCAACCTGAATGTTTCTATGATTCTGTGAAAAGAAGAGCTTAGCTGCCAGCATAGGCATGCACCCAATTCCTACTAAACGGATCACATTGTTGTTGGCTCAACAGGGTGGCCAAGAAGACTTCCAGCCAACTTGTATTTATGTGGGTTGTGAAACAGTGCTGCTCTTGAATCCAACCTAAGCCCAGTTCTGACCTGAAAAAGGTTTGCAGACAGGTTGCCAGATTCCATTTCTTCCAGGATTTGGAGGTTTTGTTTTTTCTATTTTACTTCAGGAAAATGCAATGTGAATATAAGAAAACACTAAGAAGGTTTAAAATAAGGTTAAAAACTTGTGGACAGAACCAGAATTAAAAGTGCTTGCACCACAGCAGCTTGCTGAGAGGTGTTTAGGATGGAGGAGTGAGGGGTTGCAGAGAGCAGATGCTGTAGTGAGAAGGAAAAGGATCATAGGAAGGGATCAAGTGGAAGGATTTGAAGCTGATATTGGAGGATAGCCACTAAAGGTAAAGCAGGTTTGGTGGTTGTGGTTCCTCAGTTCCATGTGTTCTGGGATCTGGCTAACTCATCTCTGATTCAGAAGAAGAGTGTGAGCTGACTGTATGTGCCAATACCTAAGCAAACTCAGAGAGATGCAAATTCAACTCAGAAGACCAGGAAATGAAGGAATAAATAAATGCAAATATAGTCATCTGAAAATCAGGTTGGGTATTGCCGAGCAGGGACTGATTGGGTGGGGAAGGGAGATGGTGTGGGCTGAGGAAGGGTTGGAAAGCCTGGCTGACTCAAGGGCAAGTTGAACAAGAAGGCAGGGGCTGGCCTGGCAGAGCTGGTATGTTAGGAACCACACATTAGATTGCTACCTGCCACCTTGCATCCTGGGCTGCATCAAAAAAGCATGGCCGGCAGGTCGAGAGAGGTCATACTGCCCCTCGGCTCTGCCCCAGAACTCACCTGGAGTACTGTGTCCAGCTCTGGGGTCCCCCAACAGAAGAGAGACATGGACCTGCTGGAGTGGTCCAGAGGAAGACCACAGAGATGATCAGAGGGCTGGAGCACCTTTCCTGTGAAGACAGGCTGAAAGAATTGGGGCTGTTCAGCCTGGAGAAGAGAAGGCTCCAGGGAGACCTTAGAACTGCATTTCAGTATCTAAAGGGAAGGCTGGGGAAGGACTGGCAGAGGGGGGATTTAAACTAGATGTTAGGAAGAAGTTCTTTACAGTGAGGGTGGTGAGACAAAGGCTGCCCAGGGAGGTTGTTTGTGCTCCCTCCCTGGAGGTGTTCAAGGACAGGTTGGATGAGGCCTTGAGTGACCTGTTCTAGTGGGAGTTGTCTCTGCCTATGGCAGGGGGTTAGAACTAGATGATCTTTGAGGTCCCTTCCAACCTAAACCATTCTATGATTCTATGACTGTTTAGAAGGGTTTGTAGCAATAGAATGAGGGACAATGGCTTGAAACTGGAGCAGGGTAGATTTAGGTTGGACATCAGGAGGAAGTTCCTTACAATGAGAGTAGTAAGTACTGGAACAGGTTGCCCAAGGATGTGGTTGAAACCCCATTCCTGGAGATATTCAAGATTAGACTTGATGTGGCTCTGGACACAGCCTAATCTAGTTGGAGGTGTCCCTGCTGACTTCAGGGTGGGCTTGGACCTCTTTGAGGGTCCCATCCAGGCTGATGCAATCTGTGAATCTGCAAATGTATATCATGGCATCAGGTAGCAAAGAACAACACATTTTTAGGTGTGGTTTAATTAATTCACTATTTTCCATCTCAAGGCTTCAACCAGTATCAGGACATAAGTTTGCTTGGCTTGTTCTCTGTTTCTTTGTCAGTAAGATGTGAATAATGACATTTATTTGCTTTCTAAATTATTTTGGAGAGCAAGAATGGAGGGTTGGGGGATATCAGTATCTAGTACAATATTAACCCAGCTGCACATATTCATAGTTGCTGCCATTTTATGAAATAGCCAACATTCAGGCTTTTTTCCCCCTCTCTGCTCAAATAAAAAGTAAAATATTCAACAGACAACTCAGTGAGGGAAAGGTTCTGCACCTGGTTGTCTGCTCTTGCTTCTTTCCAGCATGTTGGTGAGACACAGATCTCTGAGAACCAGGAAATGTGGAGCTAAGGTGCTTGGGTACAACCTCAACCCTGCCTTGTTTGATCAGTGATTCAGTCTTCCTGTCACATACATATGCATGACACATGATTCCTGAAGCAGGATATCTCAGAGCTGTAGCACAGCTCTCTTAAAGGAAAATCTGTGTCCAGGTGAGTGCTACTGAACAAGGAATCTTGTGCTCAAACACAGAGACCTGCCTCCCTGAAACAGCCCCTGAGTCCTGTACTCAGCACCAGTGAGGCCATACTTTTGAGCAGAGGGTTCAGTTTGGGGCCCTTCACTACAAGAAGGACAGTGAAGTCCTGGAGTGTGTCCAGAAAAGGTCAGTGATGCTGGTTTAGCCTGGAGAAGAGGAGGCTCAGGGGAGACCTTATTGCTGTCTACAACTACCTGAGGGGTGATTGTAGCCAGGAGGAGGTTGCTCTCTTCTCTCAGGTGGCCAGCGCCAGAACGAGAGGACACAGCCTCAGGCTGTGCCAGGGGAAGTTTAGGCTTGAGGTGAGGAGAAAGTTCTTCACTGAGAGAGTCATTGGACACTGGAATGGGCTGCCCAGGGAGGTGGTGGAGTCGCCGTCCCTGGAGCTGTTCAAGGCAAGGTTGGACGTGGCACTTGGTGCCATGGTCTAGCCTTGAGCTCTGTGGTAACGGCTTGGACTTGATGATCTGTGAGGTCTCTTCCAACCTTGGTGATACTGTGAGACTGTGATACTGGAAGGGTCTGCAGCACAAGTGCTATGAGGAGTGGCTGTGGAGACAGGGGCTGTTTAGCCTGGAGTAAAGGAGGCTGAGGGGAAATCTTTACACTCTCCACAACTTCCTGAAAGGAGGTTATAGTGAGGTGGGTGTTGATTTCTTCTCCCAAGGAACAGGTGATAGGAAATGGCCTCAAGTGTCAACAGGGAGGTTTAGGAAAAATTTCTTCCCTGCAGCAGTTGTCAAGCCCTTGAAGACTCTGCCCAGGGAGGTGATGGAGTCACCACACCTGGAGGGATTTAATAGACCTGTAGGTGTGACGCTGAGGGACATAGTTTAGTGGTGGACCTGTCAGTGTTGGATCAGTGGTTGGACCTGATGATCTTAAAGGGCTCTTGCAACCAAACAATGCTATGATTCTATGACAACTCTTTGTCCTTTTTCACAGTGAGCTTGAGCACCTACAGGATCAGATACAGACACAGACTTCTGCTTGCCTGCTGTAAATGTTACAGACTACCCTCACGCAGTGTCTGTAGCCAGAAGAGTTAGAGATATTGCCACTGGTCATAGTCTTAATCACAAAATGAGGCATTGAGAGTTATCTCTTTTGCCCACACAGTTGTCATCTTCATACCATTGGTGCAATAGATTTGCTTGCAAATTAATGCCAAGAGCCAGTGTGAGCTCCAGGTACAACCTTAATGTTGTACCAGCACATCCCTCAAGTGGGTATTTCCTCATTTTCAGAGGTTTGAGCATCACTTGAACTTCCCACTGAATTTGCTCCTGCCCTGGAATGACATGAGGAACCCACGGGGCAAACTTAACTTTGCATTAACCAAGCTCTTTGTCAGCAAATGTAGGTGCTAATTTATTCATGGTTGGCATACTAATGTGTTTATAACTCTTCTGCACGGCCTTGGCTGAGAGCAGCGGCAGGAGGAGTCTGATGGTATGGGTCACAGGTAGTCACCAGTTCAAGCTCTCACTCACAAAAAGGGAAAATTAAATAAAACTGAGTGGTGCACAGTTAAAAACATCCTCAACCACAAGAGATGCATTAAAAACAAACCAAAACAAAACAAAAACAACAAACATTTATTGGAGAGAGATAAGAAGAGGAATAGGAAAGGCATCACAGGATCACAGGATGTTAGGGGCTAGAAGGGACCTCTGGAGATCATCGAGTCCAACCCTCCTGCCAGAGCAGCACCATAATCTAGTGCAGGTCACGCAGGAACACATCCAGATGGGTCTTGAAAGTCTCCAGAAAAGGAGACTCCACAACCTCTCTGGGGTTGAAGAGCAGAAGGAAAGGAAAGGGGAAGAAGAAAGGAAAGGGTTCATGACCAACACCTCTTTTTAGGAGGAATGCTTCAGCAGGAGAGACATTTTCAAATGCAAATTGAGCATGTCCCAGGCTTCAGGCTTTTCTTCTGTATCCATTTATATGGGCTTATATGTGTGTGTATCTCAATCCTTATGTTCCATCATGGGCCAATTTTGGTTAAACACTCTATAGAGAGCAAAGAAGATGGTCTGTAAAGAGCAAAAAGATAGTCTATAAAGTAAAGAGCACATAGTTTAACCGTAAAGCCCCAGAGATGTGTGCAGACAGAATCCTGGGGGTGGACAAGAAAACCATGAGTCAGTATTACTCAAGAGGATAAGCAGTTGCCTTGGTGCACCAGCAGCCTAACCCTGCTGCATTTTTTAATAGGCTTTACAGGAAAAGCAGGGTTTGCAGAGGAGGTTTGCAGAAGACTCTGAAGGAGGATAGTGAGATGTCTGCACAGATATTTATGGGAAGCTCTCCCCACACGCAAAAGGTGGCCTGGGAGAAATGAGAGGCTGGTGAAAATGTGGTCAGTGAAGAATGGAATTGTTTGATCAGACTTCCTTCTTCACAGTAAATGAGAGAAGGTAAATAATAATATAGAATCATAACAGTTGGAAATGACCTGCAAGATCAGAGTCCAGCTGCTAATGTAACACATCCAGGTCAACTGCTCTGTTTTCCTTCATAATTAGGTAGGTTATTTATGGTGGCAGCTCACCATGCTGTCTGGATGAGTTAGTGTCTGTCCTACACTTACAGGGTCTCTGTCTGCCCTGCTTGTGACCAGTGAGAGGGAATCTGACCAACAACTGAAACTTTGGATCAGGCCATCTGTGGATTTAAGGGCCTCCTCAGGCCAAGAAGTTTATAAATCTCTTGTCCTTATTCATTAAGCAGGATTTTTGCATTGTGTGCATTGGCAAGAAGCCAAATAATTTTTTTTTTCTTAATTATTTTTCCCCCTCTGTCTGTGCTTGTTACTGTGTGGGCCACAGGTGCTACTCACAGAGGAAGAGACCTTTTCTGAAGGCTGCTAGTGATGGTGCTGGACCCAACCATGCCCAGGGAGCAGTCTGGTGTTCTATGAATAACAGGTAGTCCAAAAAAAAAATCCTACTTCCTGAACAACTCTTATTTGTCTTGCAAGGTTAAATCACATTGAGCCTTGTTATCTGTGCTACTGCCCTGCCCCCAAAGGAAGGGACAGAGTGGCTGGAGAGCAGCCAGAAAGAAAGGGACCTGGGGGTACTGGTAGATAGTAGCTGAACATGAGCCAGCAGTGTGCCCAGGTAGCCAAGACAGCCAGTGGCATCCTGGCCTGTATCAGGAACAGTGTGGCCAGTAGGACGAGGCAGGTTATTCTCTGCCCCTATACTCAGCACTGCTCAGGCCACACCTTGAGTGCTGTGTCCAGTTCTGGGCTCCTCAATTCAAGAGAGATGTTGAGGTGCTGGAAGGTGTCCACCGGAGGGCGACAAAGCTGGTGAGGGGCCTGGAGCACAGCCCTGTGAGGAGAGGCTGAGGGAGCTGGGGGTGTGCAGCCTGGAGAAGAGGAGGCTCAGGGCAGAGCTCATTGCTGTCTACAACTACCTGAAGGGAGGCTGTAGCCAGGTGGGGGTTGGTTTCTTCTGCCAGGCAACCAGCAAGAGAACAAGAGGACACAGTCTCAAGTTGTGCCTGGGGAAGTATAGGCTGGATGTTAGGAGGAAGTTGTTGGCAGAGAGAGAGATTGGCATTGGAATGGGCTGCCCAGGGAGGTGGTGGAGTCACAGTCCCTGGAGGTGTTCAAGAAAAGCCTGGCTGAGGCACTTAGTGCCATGGTCTAGTTGATTGTCTAGGGCTGGGTGCTAGGTTGGACTGGATGATCTTGGAGGTCTCTTCCAACCTGGTTGATTCTCTGATTCTATAAGATCCAGAATTCATTTAGATGAATTTATCTTAAGTGCAGTCTCTTAAAATCATCATTTTAGCTTGTTTTATTGCATACATTGTTCTTCCTTTCTTGAAACACTGAAAAAACAAATCCTAAATGTTCCGCAGACCATTACACGTGGGGCAATAATTAATTGTTAATAACATAAATATACTTTTAAGAGCAGGAGCTCTGTTGTATTCCAAACTACAAACCCAGAGGGGAGGGAGAGGGGAGGCAGAGGGAGAAGGTCATGGAAATAACTTGAGGTAATAGAGATAATAAAAAATGGGATTTCTTCTACAAGGACAGGCTGAAGGAGCTGGGGGTGTTCAGCCTGGAGAAAAGAAGGCTCTAGGGAGACCTAATAGTAGCCTTCCAGTACCTGAAGAGGGCCTAGAAGGCTGCAGAGGGACTGTTTATAGAGGCCTGTAGGACCAGGGGCAATAGTTTCAAATTAGAGAAGAGTAGATTTAGATTGGATGTTAGGCAAAAGTTCTTTACCGGGAGAGTGGTGGAACACTTGAACAGGTTGCTCAGGGAAGCAGCTGAGGTCCCATCCCTGGCAATATTCAAAGTCAGGCTCAGCAAAGGCTCTGGGTAACTTGATCTAGTAGAAGATGTCCCTGTTCACTTTGGGAGGTTGGCCTAGATGACCTTTAGAGGTCCCTTCCAACCCAAACCACTCTATGATTCTATGATCTGGCAAGGACATCCATATGCTTTTTCTGTTCTAGTTCTACTGCTATTACACCCAGTGTTGGCAGTGATTTGTGAGGTCAAATATTTCCCCCTGAATCTCCTCTTAAATGACAGAAGATCAAATGGGTGTGAAACAGGGCAGAGTTATTCCCTAGGACTGGAAGGGATGGATACTTTTAAAAAAGATTACAGATTTTGAGCCACTGTGGCAAAGAGAAGATCATTCTCTTCATAAGTAGAGAGAGAGGTTTAATCCTTATCCAACAAAACAAATCCAGCCATAAGATGTTAAAAATCAGCTTATAAGACATGCTGTCAAGCATTCAGTTAAAACCAAAGCTACTGAAATTGCATCTTTACAAAGACAAAAAGATCCAAAATAACTTATTTTGCTTTTCTCTTTATTAACAGCTTCGTCAACTATCACCAAGAGTAAAACAAGACTGCAGAAATCTTGAGTAAGACTCTCAGGCAGCATCAGCAATGATCCTTTCCTTTATCAAATGCTCAGGTTGTGAACTAATGAAGAGGATTTGTTTTATCCAAGACTTTTCATCTTCCCACATAGTGGGAAATCCATCAAAACAGTTACAATGGCAACCACCAGCACTGATCTAGAAGGTTCAGCCAAAAAGAGCAGAAAACAGTGGCGATCTTTGGATTTACCTACAACTAAACCATTTGTTTTCACCACAAAAGTCAAAGCAGACAGCAGCAATGCAGAGCACGTCCTGTACTTTCAAGGCACAGGTTCCCACTTGCTGAAACTCAGCATTTCACGATGGGAGGGTGCTCATGAGTAGCGTAGCACTTGCATGGCCACTTCTGAGGGGACTCTTCTCTCCAGGTGATCCCACGATGCTCAAAGCAGGAGGTTCCATGGCACCTCTGCCTTGCTGAGTCTCCTTTTCCTGGCAGCCAAGGTGAGGACGTGTGACTGTCTTGTCTGGACCCTGCTCTCCAGGTGACAGCACAACACCCAAACCAGGCCCTTCTGTGGCCCCGCTGCCTCACCAAGACCCTTTCCTCTGGAAAAGATGCCATTCAGCCTGAGGTGAAGAAGGTATCTGTGGAGTGGCTATTCGGCAGGGACCCCCATGACACCCAATGCAAGGACTTCTGGAGAGGTTCTTCTCCCCCTCTGATCTGTTCTGGCGAGACCACACCTGGAACACTGTATTCAGTTTTGGGCTCCTCAGTTGAAGACAGGGAGCTGCTGGATAGAGTCCAGTGGAGAGCCATGAGGATGATTGGGGAACTTGAGCATCTCCCCTATGGAGAGAGACTGAGAGCCCTGGGGCTGTTTAATCTGGAGAAGATGGAGAGGAGACCTCATCGATATCTGAGGGATGGGTGTCAAGTGGCTGGGGCCAATCTCTTTTCGCTGGTGAGCAGCAGTAAGACAAGGAGGAGCAGCAGTAAGACAAGGAGCAACAGCTACACACTGGAACATAGGTTTCAGACAGAGCACTGGGACAGGCTGCCCAGAGAGGCTGTGGAGACTCCTTCTCTGGAGACTTCCCAAACCTGCCTAGATGTGTTCCTATGAGAACTACCCTAAGTGATCCTGCCTTGGCAGGGAGGTTGGACTCGATGATCTCTGGAGGTCCCTCTAAAGTTCTGTGATTCTGCGGTCCCTCTGCCTCAGCAAGTCCGTTTCCCTGAAAGCGACTCCTTGCCACCCAAAGTGATGAGAACCGCGTGGCTTCTCTCCGGGTGACCTCGCAATACCCAAAGTGGGACCTTCGGAGGCCGGACCGGGAAAGCCGTGAGGCCACAGCACAACCCCACTGCCCTCCTGGTCCCTCGGCAGGCGGCAGGAGGAGCCCAAGCCTCGAGATAGCGGCGGGGAGCGCATCGAGGCCTACGTAACCAGGGCAGCGAGTGCGGCCATGCCTAAAGGGCAGAGGAGAGCCTAGGCGCACGGCTCCGGGCGTAGAGTCAGAGCGGAGGGGCGGGGAGGCGAAGCCGCCCGTGCCGGGCGGAGGCGGGGGCAGCGTGTCCGGCCCAGACCCCTCCTCCCGCCTTCCTCCGCCCGCCCGTTCCCTCCTCCCTCCCTGCGCGACTCTCCCGGGTACGCGGGGAGACGCTGCTGTTGCCGCCGGGCCCGGGGCCTGGATCGGGCTGGACGTGCCCCTTCCTCTCACCGCCTGGCACCGCCGCTGCCTTCGCCGCTCGGCGGTGGATTAAATGTAGCCCGGTGCCCCGCGGGGGGCTGCAGCAAGATGGCGGGTAGGTAGCGCCCCCCTCCCCCTTTCCGCACACACCGCCTCCCCGGTGAGGCGCCAGCCCTCCTCTACACCCCCTCTCCTCCTCCTCCTCCTCCTCCTCTTCTCCCCCGCCTCGGCTTCGGAGGCGCTGCCCGCCGCTGGCCGGCTCGGGTGGCTGCGGGGTGGGGTCGGGTCGGTTGCAGCCAGCGGAGCTCGCTACCGGTGGCGGCTCCGGGGGCTGTCGGGCTGGACACGCTGGTACACGGTGTATCTCCCGCAGATCTGTCGCTGCTCCAGGAGGACCTTCAGGAGGAGGTCGACGGATGTGAGTGGGGCCAGGGGGTGGCGTGGGGCGGCTTTTGGGCGAGGAAGTGGCTTCAGCGGGGAAGAGCCCACGGTGCATTGTGGGAGGCGGCGGCGGGGAGGAGGAAGAGGAGGAGGCCATGCTCCGCGCTTCGCCGTGTACATGACACGCTCCCGGACTGGCGTGGGGCAGGCCGGGCTCCGCCGGGCATTCCCGCGGGGAAGCGGCGGCGGCGGCGGGGCTCAGAGGGGTGCGTTGGGAGGCGGGAAGCGCGGGTGGGGTGCCGGGGCGGGGGAGAGGAGGGTCCGTTAACGGCGGGAGGTGTGGCGGAGGGTCCATTAACGGCGGGAGGAGTGGCGGCAGACTGGGGGGCTTCATCTCATCGCGGCCCGGGCTCGGGCTTAGGCCCAGAGGGAGACTCAGACTCAGGCCCAGGCCCAGGCCCAGGAAGATGCCTCCAGGGGAGAAACCTGGTGGGTCGGAGGCTACTGCCTGTGGGTAGCTCGTTCCTTTTACATCTCTCTAGTTTTATTTATTTATATATGGAGATTTCTTTTGTGTATCCCCTTTCTTCCTGCCTCCCGTCCCTCAGCCTTCCCTCTGACTCTGCTGGAGAAACGTTGGGGGCGCGGGGGGGAGGAAATGAAGAAGAAAAAAAAAAGGAGTTAAATGTCAGGGGTGTAAATTGCCGAGTGCGTCTCTGCTGCAAAATGACTTAACTCGGGGGCATGAAGCCTGGCTGGGCAGACAGTGAGATGTTACTCAGGTGAGAAGGTGTCTTGTTGGTTATGGCAGTACCCAGGGAGCTTGTTGGTAGCGTGAAGGAGGAGAAATTTTGGGTGGAAAGTGAAGATGGAGGCGGTGAGGCGGTTGGTATCGCAGGCTGCCGTGGGCATGCAGGCGCTGGTCGCTGTCTGGAGGTACTTCGTTTGAGATGCAGTCTGCAGAGCGATCTGCTCACCAGGGCTGGATTTGCAGGAGAAAAGAGGGGAAAAAAAAGAGCTTTCATTTCATGTCTTAACGTTTCTAGGCAGGAGTTATTTCAGCTCTTCAGCGTTTAACTGGTTTACGTCCCTCTCGGTTTTGCCATTTGATGTTTGAAAGACCTTGATCGTGCCCTGCCTTGCACAAAGGAGCCTTTCTCTAAGGCTTTTTATGGGGTTTTATTTTCAATTCTGCTTGCTCGAAATGCAGATTGGATGGCGTAGCTGCTTGAAAACTTAGTGTGATGACAAGAGGACTTTCTTGGAAGTGTCACACTTTCTGAGTGGTCTTAAATTTCCACTTAGAGGAAGATTTTTCTTGACAGGAATTGAAGGAAGATAGGAGTGTAGCCATTGGAGAGATGATTCTGAACCCCTGGGTTTGTGGTGATGGTTCGAATCTTATGGTCTTGCATTTAAAAGCATAATATAAGCATGGAGATATGACTCAATCCAGATGAGAGCATCCTGAAGGCAGAATCCATAGAAATCTGAAAACTTGAAGCGTCATTAAAAATTAACTGAGGTTTTGATGGAAGCAGATAAAAGTGAACAGCTCAATACTCCTCTATGTTGTTTTAGGAGAACAAAACAGGAGCCCATGTGAATCAATGTGTGCTGTCTGGGCATAGTTCAGTCACACAATGTCTTTGATGGCTGTAAATTTCATGTGGGGTTTGATCCTGTGTGGTGAGTTTGAGCTAAACAAAAACTGTACAGAGCAGGGATATATCTAGTCAAAAGCATTGGGAGGGTTTTTATGTGCATTGAAATAACCACATTTTTGTGTTGGCACACGGCAAGGTTTACGCTATTTATGAAAGCATCCCCAAGTGGTGCGTGGTTTAGGGTTACATTTCATGGTTGCCCAGATGAAGCAGTTTCAAAAAGAGACTAAATGCAGTGATTTTTGCCCAAGCCTCACCTTCCACTACCTCTCTGTTGTAAATATTTCAAGCGCTTGCAGCTTTTTTGAGCATTAGACGCTGGTTTAGAGATGTATTCTCCAACTAGCAAAATGTGATTGTGTGAGAACTGGCAGCTTTTATGCATGTGTGATTCTGCTGGCTGCAGTCCTGCTACTAAATCTACTAAGCTATGGTCGAGGATAAACAAGGAAAAGGACATAGGCGGGTCTGATCGTGCATTTTAAGAGGAGAAACTGGGTAAATAGTGAAATTATATGAATTCTACGAGAAAAAAAGTCAATTAATTGGTTGTTCTGAGAGGTAAACCATGTAGCTTTCAAAAGGTCTTTGGCTTTTAGTTGATCTGATGTCAAGTAATAGGAAAACATCTGTGAGGTATGCTGAGAAAACCAGGAGAGATGAGGGCTAGATGCATATGTGAAAATCTGAGTTGGGCATCTGTGCTGGGTCTTTGATTTGACATGATTTGCCCTAAGATATGATGTTCCTTTGTAGCTTACCAGTGAGTATAGGTTTGATCTGGAATCACAAAATGAGAGTTTCTTGGTAATGAAAGTCTACAAGGGGATCCACTATTTCTAATATAAGTACAAAAGATGATGAAAGGAGAGCCTTTTTATGAAGGCAAGTGGTACAGGGTAAGTGTCAATGGCTTTAAAGTGAAAGAGAGTGGATTTAGGTTGGATAAAAGGATGCAGTTTTTCACTTCAAGTGTGATGAGGCGCTGGAACTGGTTGCCTAGACAAGTTGTGGAGTCTTCAAGCTTAGAAATGTTTAAAGGATGCTTGGATGGAGCCTTGAGCAACCTGGTCTAGTAGGAAAGTGTGCCAGTGGCAGGTGATCTTTAAGGTTCATTCCAACCCACAATATTTGATGATAATGCAGGTGAACCAAGACTTGCATTTTATCGATTATATTCTAAGGCAGCAGAAGGAAGTCTTGGGAGCTGAGCAAACAGTAATACCCAGTTCCTGATAAAAGTCGTGAGCCAAACATGTCTCTGCCTTTTCAGATATGCAAAGTTAAGGTCAGCTGGTTTATAATCTTTGCCTTTAAGGTCTCTGGAATTGGGTATTTTACTGGAAAGTTGGAGTTTAGCTAACAACCTGTACAACTGTACAGTTTGTGCCTCCATTTATTGAGCCAACTCCTTGGATGCTAATTAACCTGAAATATAAAGCAGTAAATTATGATATCTGTGGACTTCTGTTTTAGTGGTTTCTTGTAAAATGAAGTTTAGCTTTTCTCAGTGAGATAAATATTTGGGTTAAATGAAACAAAGGAGTAAATCTGATTTTGGAGCATTGGGAGACCTTCAAAATATCTGTTGTGGAAGGCAGCTATTGAAAAATGATTTATTCCTTGAAGAGGCCAGCGTTTAAACAGGAGCTTTTCTAAGGAAGGCTTTTAGAGAGTGGTTGATAAACCAGCTGGACTGACTTCTAAATAATTAATTTCAGCTTTGGTTTGCATTTCTATTTTGAAAGCTTCATCTTATTTCCTTCTCTTGGTTGCTTGGTAACCACTGGAAAGCTCTGATTAATTTTTTTTCAGGTGACTGCATACTTTACACCTGATGGTACGTTACACAGATGATTGCTTTAAGTAGTTGCACAGATTGGCACATGGTATTTCACTGCTTTAATTTTAGCTATTATTTTGCTTCGGTAGAAATGTCACAGAATGGTGGAGGTTAGAAGGGACCTCTGGTTAGAAGGTCCAGTTCAACCCTCATGCTAAATAGGCAGGGTCACTCAGACCAAGTTGCTCAGGATTGCATCCAGGCAGGTTTGGAATCTCTCCAGAGAAGACTCCACAGCCTCTCTGGGCAGCCTGGTTCAGTGCTCTCACTGTGAAGAAAATTTCTAGTCATGTTTTGGTGGAACCTTCTGGGTTCCAGTTTTCATCCATTGTCCTGTCACTGGGTACCACTGAAAAGAGTCTGACCTCATCCTCTTGCCCTTCATCCTTTGGATACTGATAAACATTGAGAAGATCCCCTTTCAGCCTGCTCTTCTCCAGGCTAGACTGCCTCAGGTCTCTCAGCCTTTCCTTGCAAGAGAGATGCTATGATAATTGTAGATTCATAGAATCAGTCAGGGTTGGAAGGGACCACAAGGATCATCTCGTTCCAACCCCCTGCTATGGACAGGGGCACCCCACCCTAGATCAGGCTGCCTAGAGCCTCATCCAGCCTAGCCTTAAACACCTCCAGGCATGTGGCCTCAGCCACCTCCCTGGGCAACCCATTCCAGGCTCTCACCACTCTCATGCTGAACAACTTCCTCTTCACATCCTTAATAATAATTAAGGAAACCCTAGTTCTCCCATTCTCAGCCTGTGAATTTTTCCTTATTTGGCAGTTTGAGGTAACAACAAAAAAGACAAAAAACCCAAACAAACCAACAAAGAAACAAAACAAAACCCTGTGGTGGTATCTCACAGATAAGAATAAATCTGTGAGGCTGACCATACAGAAGGTTGTAAAAGAAATTTAATTTAAAAACTAATTTAATTCCTAAATCACAGAAGTTCTTACTGCAAAAGGCAGCTTTGTTACTAACTCTAACCCAGCAAATAAGTAACATATGCATTGCATTTCTGGGAAGGCAAACCTAAGAAGAATCCTGGTGTTACATCCCTTAAGGAGAAAAAAAATAAAAACCTTACAATCCTATCCTAAAGGATTAAATTCCAAAGTGCAAGCTTGCAGAACACCCCCCTATCCCAGCTGGCTGCTTTAAGGTGGGTAAATTAAGGTAGTGGTTGAATGTCAGTTGTAACAGCTACCCGTAACACTAGTGGGACAGTTGGCTTCCTTCATCTTCTGTCTGATGTCTTACAATCGTAGAATCAGTCAGGGTAGGAAGCGACCACAAGGATCATCTAGTTCCAACCCACCTGCCATGGGCAGGGACACCTTACCCTCGATCAGGCTGCCCAGAGCCCCATCCAGCCTGGCCTTAAACACCTCCAGGGCCGAGACCTTGACCACCTCCCTGGGCAACCCATTCCAGGCTCTCACCACTCTCACGCTGAACAGCTTCCTTCTCATGTCCAGTCTGAATCTCCCCATTTCCAGCTTTGCTCCATTCCCCCTGGTCCTGTCACTCCCTGATACCCTGAAAAGTCCTTCCCCAGCTTTTTTGTAGCCCCCCTTGAGATACTGGAAGGCTACAAGAAGGTCACCTCACAGCCTCCTCTTCTCCAGACTGAACAGCCCCAACTCCTTCAGTCTGCCCTCATAGGAGAGGTGCTGCAGCCCTCTGATCATCCTCATGGCCCTTCTCTGGACGTGCTCCAGCATCTCCACATCCCTTTTGGAATAGAGGCTCCAGAACTGGATGGAGTACTCCAGGTGGGGTCTCACCAGAGCAGATTAGAGGGGGAGAATCGCCTCCCCAGCCCTGCTGGCCACACTTCCAATGCAGCCCAGAATCTGGTCTTGCACAGTGTATGAAAAAAAACTCAGGAAGTGTTGGCTTTGGGTCAAATCTTAGTTTGTGCACACAAAATCTGGGATAGGATCGTGTTAAGTGTGTAAGATGTGTATAGAACAGACAGTGAGTACCAAAAATGAGAGCAAACCCATGGGGCTGCAGAGTTAGCTACTGCTGCTGCTGCATAGAATGTTCTCTATGACTCTTCCCAGATAGTTTGTGTCCCCCCCCTGCTCTCCCCCTGGATGTGTCCGAAGATTGAACATCATGATAGGTGCAGATCAATGCAATCAAACGTGCCATGATGCTGCTTTCTTTCAGGCTGCCCACTGAAGTGTGCTCTGGAAAATGGAGCCATCTGTAATTACAATTCAGGTTGGGAAATTGGATAGCTTAATTTAACTAAGGGGTTTTAATTGTGATTTAAATCAGGAGGGAAAAGACTATGTTTTGTTTTCAATCTCATATCTTTTTAGTATTTGTATGTGTGGTTTTGAATAAAATGTTAACCAACAACTGCATGTACACACAACTCTGTGACCTTTGAGAGTTGCACATGATGGTGGTTGTGTAGCTTAAGATTCAGATTCTCAAGCTTTACCTTTTATTGTGTTGAAAAATGCTAAGAATTATCCTTTGCTGTACATTCATTTTCAGATATTGTAACTGAAAAGGCAGGAAATATTTTAACATCTAAGCTTAGTTTAGACAGTTATAGTTTAGATCTGTTAAATGACTGTATATATAAGTTATTATGAGTTTATGTGTATTATATATGTGTATATGTATTAATATACATTGTACAATACACAATGTACACACAACTTTGGGACTTTTGAGAGTTGCACATGATGGTGGTTGTGTAGCTTAAGATTCAGATTCTTAAGCTTTATCTTTTATTATGTTGAAAAATGCTAAGAGTTACCTTTTGCTGTACTTTCAATTTCAGATATTGTAACTGAAAAGGCAGAAAATATTTTAACATCTAAGCTTAATTTAGACAGTTATAGTTTAGATCTGTTAAATGACTGTATATATAAGTTATTATGAGTTTATCTGTATTATATGTGTTAATATACATTGTACACACAACTTTGGGACTTCTGAGAGTTGCACATGATGATTGTGTAGCTTAAGATTCAGATTCTCAAGCTTTACCTTTTATTATGCTGAAAAATGCTAAGAGTTACCTTTTGCTATACATTCATTTTCAGGTATTTCAACTGAAAAGGCAGAAAATATTTTAACATCTAAGCTTAACATTTAACATCTAGAGCTGTTAAATGACTTCATATAGTAGTTATTATGAGTTTGTGTATTATATGTATTAATATACATTGTACACACAACTTTGGACACATAAAACTCATAATAACTAGTATATGAAGTCATTTAACAGCTCTAAACTATAACTGTTGTTATAGTTGTGTGTACAATGTATATTTTAACTGAAAAGGCAGAAAATATTTTAACATCTAAGCTTAGTTTAGACAGTTATAGTTTAGAGCTGTTAAGTGACTTCATATATTAGTTACTACGAGTTTATGTGTATTATATATATGTATTAATATACATTGTACAATACACAATGTACACACAACTTTGGGACTTATGAGAGTTGCACATGGTGGTTGTGTAGCTTAAGATTCAGATTCTCAAGCTTTACATTTTATTGTGTTGAAGAATTTTAATTACCCTTTGCTGTACTTTCATTTTCAGGTATTTTAACTGAAAAAGTAGAAAATATTGTAATATCTAAGCTTAGTTTAGACAGTTATAGTTTAGAGCTGTTAAATGACTTCATATATATTAGTTATTATGAGTTTATATGTATTATATACATGTATAGTTAGGCATTAATATATATGTATTGATATACATGTGTATATGTATTAACCAATGTATAAACTTATTTTCTTTAGCAAAAGAGCTTAATGATATAAGAATTAAAGTTTAACAATAAGATAGCTTTTACATTAGCAAATTTCATATTGCTGGTTGAATTCTACTTGTGGATTAGCAGTAGTGCAGTAGCTGTGCTCCAATACAGCTCTGGGTTTGGTGTCGACTTCTTTTTCAGTGAGTGGAAGGGGAGGACAGGTCTTTCTAGCCTCTCCTCTCAGCTGGCTTTTCTGAGGGAACCAGTTATTTAGCAGAGCTGAGGAAAACACTCTTTGTGCATCTGCAGATGTCAAAAGCTTGTTTGTCATCACTGAGATGTTCTTTTTCCAGGTGATCAGCAAATGATCTGACATTAGCAATGAGCTTGTGTTGAGTGCATGCTTTAAGGGAGATTGTTCTCTTAGACTTCAGGTGTCTCTTCCCATATAGAAGCTAACTTGCATTTATGTTAGTTTCTTTCATTTATGGTACTTAGGGTTCTACAAAGGATGTTTTTATTTTCTTCTAATAACATCAGTCTGTGTTTCCCTGTAGTGCCAAGTCACAATCACAGCTTCACGCTGCTGTAGTTCCTACTCTTTTGCAGTGAATTAAACTGGCACGACACACACTCAGTACATGAAAATCCACCTTCCCTTTCCCACAGCTGAACACGGTGAGATCAGAAGCTTTTGCGTTGTGCTTGCTTTGTTCCTTCTGCCACAGAGCAAGAACTAGCAGATTTCTTTACGCTGTTAGCTGTTGCATACAAACTGCAAGTCGAGTCTTATTTTCTTTTTTCTAACGTGATGTGCTAATACCATGTGCTAGTACTGACTTTCCGGTCTTAGTCTTAGGTAGTTACTGGCTTGGCATTTTAGTAGTCTTCAGCCTTTAATAGTCTCTGTTGTAAAAAATAACAACAGAAATTAACGGCAGACTTTGTATAGCGCTCAGAAGCAGGTCTCTGGTGTGACCGAGGTTGTGTTCCCTTGGGAATCTAATAACCGGATTTTAATGCTAATGAAGCATCCTTGTCAAGTCTGTTGTTTCCCCTGGAGATCAGGTTGCTATTCTCCCGATTCTTCACTTCATTTCTTTGTCTTTTCATGTGGTGATTGACCCTCATAGAAACTGGGAGCCTCAGGTGGATGACTGTGTCCCCGTGGAATTCTGGTTTTAGCATTCTCAGGTGGATAATGCTTCATCTCTTTTTCTCAGTCATCCTAGAGAGAGGAGGTGGTGCGAGGCAAGGATTGAGCCTGACTTGATAGAGGCTAATGAACCTTCTTCGTGCATCTGCATGCGTTATCGCCCTTACACCTAGCAGAGGATTATGAACAGATAATTGTTGAGTCTTTCGGTTTCCCAAGGCCAGTAGCATCGTTTCTGATGTGGAAATGTGCTTTTCAGCAGTCCTCTTTTGCATTCCTGTCTCTGTCAGCCATCCTCAGTTAACGTTGCCAGCTCTTTTTTAACTTTATCTTTGTTACCTGATCTGTCTCCTAGGCCTTCAAGTATCCTCCTCCTCTCTTTCTCTCCCATTTGGAGGAGATAAAAAAGCCAAAAAGGGTAAGGAGTGAACAAGTCAGGAAGGAGCTGGAAGTTTTCAAAAGCTTAAGCTTAGATTGAAACCTTGATATTTGTGGAGTTGCTTCTGACTGCTGACCAGCTGTGGAGGTGGCAGACCACAGCATGTTGAAGATAAAAGTGCCTTTCTTTCCTGTGTGCTTCTTTTGCTGCTGAGACTTTCCCCTCTGTGTGGGCAGGAAGTGTTCATTGTAAGAGTAGTAGCTGCAGGAGATGACTTGTAACAGCAGCAGAACAAGATGAAAGGAGAGCTTCTGCTTTGAGAGCTGGAGTATCAATTCCCTCTTTGGAAGAGCAGGGCAGGCACAGCTGCCTCTAAAGGAACCCAGAACATCAGGGCTGCTCTATATGCTTTAGAAGGTACAATGTAAGAAAAATTAAAGTGGCTTTTTCGTGGTGTGGGCGAGATTCATTCTAGCAACAGGGTGTTAAAATCCCGTCCAAGGTAGAGGCTGAAGGAAATGTCAAATATATATGTGAGAGGTGTTCATATGAAACAGCAGAACTGCACTGAGAGCTGAGGGTAATGGTTTGCTGGGGTGGGGGGGGGCTTTTTACTGTTTTTAAGGTTAAAAAGACAAATAGCACAATTATTCTGTGATACAAGTTCATAAAAGCTAAGTAAATTAATGTGTTCAACTGACATTCTGTAGGAGCAATAATGCAGCCTGTTGGAGCATACTTCATTGACAAACAACTCTGCTGAGGTGTTTTTTTTGGTCTTGTTGCCATAGTGTTTGAACACTTCCCAAATAGTTGAATGGAAGAGAGACCACCTTTTCCTTCCTTTCTAGGCTGCAGGAGGAATAGCCTGGTCAGTCTGTGAGAATATTTGCTTGTGTGGGTTTGCTTGTTTGTGTGTTTTATCAGAGGAAACTATTTTGAATAACATAAAAAGTAACACTCATGACTGTTCTTACTTTTTCTCATCCCCTTCATTCTGTCCTTCTCAGTCTTTTCCCACAGACCAGTTTTAAACTTTAGACCAAGCACAGACAGGAAGAGTGCAGAGAGATGCAGAAGGAAGAAGAGCCTGAGGAGTTACAGAAGGAATTTCCTCCTGTGTGCTCAGGAAACACAAAGGCCTAATCCTGCTGAGAGTTTTGAATGCTATCAAGAAAGATCTCCAAAGTGGTGTCTGGGGGTTGAGGAGTGGTGCAGTTAGGAAGTTAAGGGTGACTTAGAGCGCAAAGCCATGTTTTATAGCTTGTGGAAGTCGTAGACCTTCCCTTCTCTGCAGCTTTTGGCCCAAGCAAGCTTGTTTCAGTTACTGGGTTTGAGCCATTCCTAGTAACTGCACAGTGTTAACAACCCTTAGTACAAGTGCATCAGTTGAGTTAGTAGCCAGTATGTTGTTACTAGTGTTGCAAAGCTAGCAGGAGCCTTTGGAGCACTTCAGCTTCAATCGCTTGCTTCATAGGATCACAAAATAGTTTGGATTAGGAGGGACCTTAAAAATCGTCATCTTCTACAGACCAGGTTGCTCAGGGTTCCATCCAGCCTGGCTTGGAATGCTTCCAGGCTTGGAGCCTCCACAACTCCTCTGGGCAACCTGTTCCAGTGCCTCACCACCCTCAAGGGGAAGAATTTCTTTGTAATATCTCATCTCAATCCACTGGAAGCAGTTTGAAGCCATTACCCCTTGTCCTGTCACTACATGTCTTTGTAAAAAGCCCCTCTCCAGCAATCCTGTTTCCCCTTCAAATACTTAAAAGCCACATGAAGGTCACCCTGGAGCCATCTTCAGGCTGAACAACCCCAACTCCATCAGCTTGTCTTCATAGAAGAGGTGTTCCAGTGCTCTGATCATCTTCATGGCCTTCCTGTGGACCTGTTCTAAGAGGTCCATGTCTCTTTTGTGCTGAGAACTCCAGAGCTGGACCCAGCAGTGCAGGAGGCATCTCAGCAGGGCGGAGATGAGAGGCAGAATCCTGTCCCTGGACCTACTGCCCATCCTTCATGATGCTTTCCAGTTAGTCAAGAGTTAAAGGTTCTACTTGGGATTTGGTTTGTTCTCAGATGCTCACTGAGAAGCTGAACCTGAGCATGGTGCACAGCAGTGTGTCTTGTCATGGTAGGATCAGGGTAGGATCTTGGTTGAAGATAGAAGTAGGTAGGATTCATAGAGCTACAAAATTCTCAACCAGTGGTGGTTTCAATCACCACCACCCCCCCTCCCCAGTAGCAGTGATCAAGAGAATGAGGGTGGTGCGTTTCTTTGACAATAAGGAACTTGCAGAAGAGGAAAGAAGTACCTTGTAGGTCTTTTGTGCTCACAGCAATTGACATTAGCTTCACTGCAGCCTCATTCTACAATTCTTAATAGTATGCAGTTGTTTGGAGGGGTAAGAGATGGGGACCCGAGTACCGTGGTGATGGGTGTGACCTGCTCCCAACAGGAAATCAGTGGGCAAAATATAAACTGTTGGTTGTTCTAACTGGTAGCTTGGATGTCCTTCTTTGTTTCAATTTCCTCCACACCAGCTTTTGTTACAGATCACACCGCTAAGGGGTAGAAAATAGATTCTACTGTGGTGCAAATACGTTAGCGAGCAATAGGAGTTAGAGCTATTCTTTGTTTCACAGCAAATCAGGATTTTTTTCAGTGCTGCTTGTGTCTACCTGGAAGAGACAAATTTAGGTGCAGCTGCTCTTGTCCTCCTTGCTTAAAGATTTTTTGTTTCGAAGACCTTTGCATATGAAAATGTTCTGTTTAGTCTAGTAGTGCTATACTTGTGTAGATTCTGTGTGTATACAGCTGCTGATTTTGGTGCTTATGTCTGTCTTTCATCTGCTAAACACTTTCCCCTCCCAACCTGTATTGACGTTTCATTTTAAAGAGTTTGCTCTCTGTCTTCTTCAAGCTGTTAACAAGCTCTGCTCTGCAAGTGCCACATAGGGGTTAATGTTGTAAGCCTTGCTGTTAGCAGGGCAGCTTTTCATCAGAGATGCTTTGCATTTCCCCCTCTTTATCTTCTTCCTTGTTCCTACCTCTGTTTCCCCACCCCCAAACCCAGTCTCACTAAACTGGGAGCACAGACAGCACAGTGTCTGCATCCAGGTGTGTTGGCTTCACGTTGGTAAGAGGCTCAAGGCAGATAGTGCTCCTTGTTTGAATGGAAAATTTAGGGGGGAAACAGAGAAAAGAAAGTGTGTTTCTTACTCCTGCTAATTGCAGAACAGTTTTGGTTGCAAGAGACTTCTAGGCTCATCAAGTCCAACAGTTAACCCAGCACTGCCAAGTCCACCACTAAGCCATGCCCCTCAGCACCACATCTACAAGTCTTTGAAATCTTTTCAGGGACTGTGACTCCACTGCTGCCCTGGCAGTCTGTTCCTAGGGTTTGACAAGCATTTCAGGGGAAAAAAGATTCCTAGTATCCAACTTAAACTTCTCCTGGCACACCTTGAGGCTGTTTCCCTTTTTGGTGGACTGACTGGAACCTGAGATTATCACTTGCAGATCCCCTTAGTACTCTTTATTCACTTGTTCTGTAATTTTGCTGAGTAAAACCACAGGCTGCTCAAACTTGCATTTTTCTGCAAAGACATAAGCAATATCAAGGTAATTTTGGGGCATCTTATCTGTATTTTCAGTCTCAAGACTACAGCAGGGAACAGAAATCATAAATTTTAAGTATCTCTTGGAAAACCTGGCTTCTTCTTTCTGACAGTGGGGTTTGTGATCACTGCTAAGGGATACCTAGATGGAGCAGGCAGTGGTGGGATTCAGTGTGCCAAACACATCTTGTGATATTCATATAACTGTCACCACAGTAGCTCTTGGTTGATGTTTCTGAAGCAACTCAGTGAATTTGTGGTAGCAAACAAGGCTGAAGTATCATGACTGATGCTGAGGCTGCTGATGTCAGTTTGGTACCAGAGCTAGAATATAGTGCATTATGAAAAGTTAAGAGAGCTGAGTTCCTAAGTGTGGATAAACATAGATATTTAGCTTCCATGCTTATGCTGAGGTGGATTTCTCTTTAGAATCATAGAATGGTTTGGGTTGGAAGGGTTGTTTTAAAGGTCATCTAGTCCAACCCCTTTTGCAGTAAGCAGGGGTGTCTTCAACTAGATCAGGTTGTTCAGAGTCCTGTTGAACCTGGCCTGAAATGATACCAGGGATCTACCACTTCTCTGAGCAACCTGGGTCCGTGTCTTACCACCCTCACTGTAAAACATTTCTTTATTTTCTCTAGTCTAAATATTTTAGTTTAAAACCATCACCTCTTGTCCTGCCTAAACAGGCTCTGCTAAAAAGATTGTCCCCATCTTAGAAGTAAGCCCCTGGGAACAGAAATCAGAGATGCAAAATGCTATTGCTTAGAGAAGATGAGATGGGAGTGAGTGTATTTACACTTAGAGCATTGAAGGGCTGAGGCTTCAGTCTGGGTTCTGCAGAAGTCTGAGCTTACATTGAATTTATAGCATAGAGTATGGTAGCTTAGAGCAAAATCTGCTGCTGTTCTTCTGTGATTATGATATCAAATGTTTGGGCTCGTAGGATTTGTACTTTGCAATTAAACAGAAAAATTACTTGCTTGAACAGCAGAACAGAATTAAATCCTTCCTGCATATAAGTGCTGTGTTAACCTGAGCATCCTTATGGTAACAATTGATGTAGGGCATAGAAAATAGCTTGTACTACAGCTGAATGAAAATTAGCCCATCTTACCAGACTTATCTGTAGCAACTGCCACAGGGACTTCTTAATAGATCTTGACAATGCAGAAGACAAAATGAGGGAACTGTAATATTAGTTGGAAATCTTGACTCTAAAATTGCCTTCAGGAGTGAAAATGGTTCATTTTTAGAATACCTATTATCTTGTTACTGAGTTTCCCTGCCAAAATGAAGGAGGATGTTTCTGTCACGACGCCCACACCAAATGGAGAGGAACAAAAGGAATACATAGACCTTGCTCTACTGAACAGTCTGTGGCAAAAGGTTGTTCATGCTTTATTAAATTGAAGAGAAATAGTTGTTACTGGTTTTGAACATGATCTTGTGCACCTGCCTGTAAAAGACACAGTAAGATCAAGATCTTTGTGAAAGATGCAATGGAGATGTGTAGTAGAATCAAAGAATCAGAGAAGTCATCGAGTCCAAACTCGCTGCAGTGAGTGACTCCCTGAAGGGACCTTTTAAGGTCATGTAGTCCAGTCTTCTGCAGTAAGCAGGCATATCTGCAGCTAGACCAGGTTGCACAGGGTTCTGTCCAATCTGACCTGCAATGATTCCAGGGATAAGGTTTCTACTACCTCTCTGGGCAACCTGGGCCAATGTTTCACCACCCTTGGTGTAAACCATTTCTTCCTGCTATCTAGTCTAAATCTGCCTCTTTTAGTTTCAAACCATCACCCCTTGTTCTGTCACAACAGACTGCTAAAAATACTGTCCCCAGCTTTCATATAGGCCCCCTTAAATACCAAAAGGCCACAAGGAGGTCTCCTTTGAGCTTTCTCTGGGCTGAAAAATCAGCTTGGTTGAGAATTGGCTATATACTCTGGTTTTATAGAGGACTGAGTTTCACATGAACCCCTAGTGTGTTGTTACATGCTTGGCCAAGCTTGTCCATGGATGGCTAAGCATCTCTGAACAGTCTGTCTCAGCAGGATTGCTGTATGGTCCATGATAGTTAATAATTGTGCCAGGTAATTGTTGTATCTCTGCCATAAAAGAGAGAACTTCATGGAAGCAATGGGGGTTGGGGTGGGGGGTGTTAATATATTCTCAGCACAGTAGGGACCAGATGCGAGGTAGATAGACAAGCCTGAACAGCTAGAAAAGCCAACCAAGCAAAGGATTGGGCAGGAGAATGAAGGTACAGAGAGGAGGAGGGACTTGGCTTGGGTCATACAACAGGTCAGTGAGGCTCAGACGCTGAAACAAAACAGTGCTGCTTTGTGTGTGGTAGTCGTAGAGTTTGGGAAAGCAGTTTGCAAGATCCTGAATCGAGCTAAATAAATGTATTAATTTGGTTTGCTCTGCTTTAGCACTTATGTGGGCAGAAAAGAAGGGCACCATGATTGCATTTCACACTCTTGTCCAGTCATTGTTCCTCCCTCTGTCACCACTAGTAACTTTAAACTGCTGGACTAGAGTATTTCCACACAAACTCCTAACTCCTTAGCTCTCCTCCTTTCTTGTGTTGGTGTTAACATGTGAGGCTATATTTAGAGGTACATAGGCTTTACACTTGCAGTGGTTTTCAATAGTGTCCTGTAGCTCAGATGCCTTCTGAGTGTTTGCTTCAGTCTCATTTGTGCTAACATGTAGAAAATAGTTTTCCTGCAGCAGGAGAGGAAACAAACACATGTCCCTGTTGCCTGGTCCACATTCTAAAAGTGGGGACAAATCTGGACGTTCTACCTTTGAACTAGCTGATGTTTGTACTGGTTTAGGTTGAGATAGAGCTTCATTCCTTCCTAGTAGCTGGTGTGGTTTGGATTTGTGCTGAAACTAGTGTTGATAACACAAGGATGTTTTAGTTTCTGCTGAGCAGTGCTCACACAGTGTCAAGGCTTTTTCTGCTTCTCACACTGCCTCTGAGTGTGTTGGACCCTCAAAACAGCCCCACAGAAGCTACTACAAAGAATCCTGACTCTCAGCCCAAACCAGTACACATGCATGCAAGGTTGGGTTTTGTGCTGAAGTGTGTGTTTGGAATGGAACTGTGTTTTCAAGCAGTTTAGAGGGCATATTTAAAGGGTGATACAAAGACAGTTAAGGGACTGGAACATCTCTCTTACTAAGAGACTGAGGGAGCTGGGGCTCTTTAGCCTGGAGAAGAGGAGACTGAGAGGTGAAATCGTTCATGTTTATAAAGATGTAAAGGGTGAGTGCCAGGAGGCTGGAGCCAGGCTCTGCTTGGTGATGCCCAGTGACAGGACGAGGGGCAATGCGGAGAAGTTGAGGCATAGGGAGTTTCGTGGAAACATGAGGTGGAATTCTGCCCCTGTGAGGGTGACAGAACACTGGAACAGGCTGCCCAGGGGAGTTGTGTAGTCTTCCTCTCTGTAGATATTCAGAACCCACCTGCATGCCTTCCTGCATGATCTGGTATAGGTGATCCTGCTCTGGCAGGGTGGTTGGACTGAATGAGCTTTCGAGATGCCTTCCAGCCCCTGATATTCAGTGAAAATCTAAATTCTTCAGGCAGCTCTGCGGAGCAGGGGGGACTCTTCCACACTTTGTTGTGGTTCCATGTTGATAAAGGTGTCTTCAAATGAAGTTGCTTATTGATGCTCTAGTTAATAACTATAGAGTAGGTGAATTGTGCCTATTCTGTTTGATAGTTGGATAGAGAAACACAGGTCTGAACTTTTTAATGTGCTTAATTTAGGGTTGCCTTTAAAAAAGTCTTTCTGTTGGGTGGTGGTCTATTAACTCTTTATCCTGGGGCTCATTGCAGCTATGGTGTTAGTCTGTGTCTTCAAAAAGCTGGCTTTAGAACTTGCTAAAAGGCATTTGCTTGATAAAAATGTAAGATGTAAAAGCATTGTTGGCTAAAAATAACCTGAACCTTAGGTATTTAGTGAAACATGTTTGGGAATTTAGAGAATTTTTATGTTGTCAGAAGAGACTTTGTGGGGTCTGGGAAAGGCTGAGGGGAGAAGGGGAATGATGTAGTGCAGTTGGTAAACACATTGTCATGGGACCTTGCCTAGACATTTGTATTTCAGACCAACAACAGACATCATTTTAGTGTTAAACTACCACGATTATAAGGAATATTTCTGATGTCTCTGCTAGTTGGTGTGGATGACTACAGCTCAGAGTTTGATGTGATTATTATACCTTCAGCCCTGGACTTTGTCTCACAAGATGAAATGTTGACGCCTTTGGGAAGACTGGACAAGTACGCTGCAAGTGAGAACATATTTAACAGGTATGCTTTTTACATGTCCTGTCTGCCTAATGGTCTCCATCTGATTCCCATCTCACTGCAGTTAATTTGCATGAAATACAATTAATTTAACACCAAAAAACCCCAACAACCCAAAAAGAACAACTTCATAAAACTCTTCAGTATCCACTCTTCCTGCTGTTTACTTACTCTCCTTCTATGTAGAGAGCAAAATACTAACAACAGATAACCATTTGCTTACCATTTAAGCAGCTGTAGTGCAGGACTTGTTAAACTTTGTCCTTAATTGTGCCACATCCTTTTAGGTGTTTTGTGCATGGTAAGCTCCTGTTGACACAGGACTAGAAGATAAGAGTAAACTGTATCCATAGCTCTGTGTGGAAAATGACTTGAAGAATGTCCTTCATGAAGGGTCAGGAGGGAATAAGGAGCCCGAAAAGCGTTCTGCAAGATCATTCTCATCTCTAGTTTACAGTTTGGCTATTGCTGCTTCTGATTACAGATAGTAACTTTACCCACTTAATACTATTGCCTGTATTTCCCCCTTTTTACTTCTGTGATGCCACTGAGCTCATTGTTTAATTTAAAAGCACAGATACTGTAGCGTACTCAGACCTCCTCTGCAAGCAAGCATTCTGTGATGGAATGGAAAGATTCAAACCCAGCATCTTTATTTTACTTACAAACAGTTGCAAGATCACAGAAGTGTATACGATATGTTAAGGTTGTGGGTTTCTGAGTGTTTCATTTTAACAGAGTTTAATTTAGGCTGCAAGTAAGCAAGTTTGCCTTTATGCTGAGCTTTCTCCAGAACGGAGAAGATAAGTCTATGAACAGCCACCGTATAGCTTAGCCTCTGTTTTCCTGCTCATGGTCTGAACTCTGTAAGGATTTAGCCCTTTGCTTAACTTCAGTCATGTGAAGTGTACTTAAAATTCCATGTATGAATACACCCTGGTTTGGAAGGTTTGCATTCTGATTGAACTGAAGCTGACAATGATCAAATGGTTTCTCTTATGATACCCTGCATAAATCGGTTCCGAAGTGCCTGATTTTAAAGCTCTTCTGTTTTCCTGAAATCCTCTTCATTGTATTTTACAATTTGAGGTGAAATCAGCAATTTGAGTTTTTGGTGTTTGAATTTTCATGGAGAGGGAAGGAAGAGAATCTTTTAAGGCTGTAGGTGACAGCCATCAGGGAGGAGACCAAACTCAGAAACTCCAGTTGTGTGACTTGAATTTTAAACAGAAAGAAATTTGAACAGAAAGAGTGGTCCTAATATTTGTTTAAGAAGCAGCTGTCTCTCTGAGTCTCTCAGTATGGATTGCACAGGGTATGGGGCATGCACAAGCTTGAAATCTTGTGGCTAATGCTGTCCAGCTTTATGCATCCTGCTTTTCTGCAGGGGAATGCGGGTGGAGTAACCACAGTTTTTCTTGCTGGTGTAAACATGTTGCTTAGTTCTAGTACTCTTTGTAGGCTGACTGTGTTGTGTAGCATAAGAAAACAGAAGAAATACCATATGAGAGCCATTAGCGATACAACTGTGAGTAGCAGTTACATCACTGTAAGTGATAATGAGTAATGATTGCAGCAGTTTGTGATGATTCAGCATTAGTCAGTCTCAGGAATAACTGGAGAGGTTTTGGTATCCAGATAAGCTGGAGTGTTTCATAGGGGGAAAACATAAGAATAACCAACCTAAATGTAATTTAATCTCTCTCTCTTTAGTATTCATCACATCCAGCTACTTAAGTGTAGTTTGTTATGACTGAGTGGATTCTTTGAGCACTCTCAGTTTCTCAAGCCAAAGCCAGTTGCCCTGAGATGAAAACAGATCTGTCTGCATCCTGAGAAATTTTAGCAGATCAGACTTGGAACTTGCAGATAGGAACTGTTTCTTCCTTTAAATTTGTATGGTTTTTGACAGGGTGAACCGAAAAAGAGATTGAAATAGGGACTCCTTTAACAGCTTCCCAAATGGAAGGAATTGTTGTGTGACAGCTTTTGGCAGGTCATGGTCTTCATCCTCGCTGTTGGAAAGTGTTGCTGATCAGCACCACGGATGTTGTCTTAGTCTATGATAATGGAGTGGGACCTGACAAACAGTACCTTAAATGACCTCTCTTGTGTCTGAAAACCAAGGCAAAGAGGACTTTGATTCTGATTTCAGTAAGGAAGAAGCAGCCTCCAGACCAGATTTGAGATGCTTCTCTAGGATATGCCCTTGCAATCCAATATCATGTTGTAGGAAGGGTAGATGACAAGCAGAAAGCCAAGACTGTCACCCTGAAACAAGGTGTCCTTGTGTTTGGTAGCACTGGTGTGTGTGTATGCATGCATGGATGAGGATTCCCTTCTTTGCTCTTTGCTTTAAAAAGCAATTGCTGGCACAGATTGGAACAGAGCTTTTGTCTCTTCTCATTTAAAAATCCTCTGTGGATTTTCCTAAGCTTTATTGCTGCTAACTTACTTCCATTCCTCGTTAAGAAGGCTCAGAAGTAAACAGCACTCACCAACAGATGTTCAAACAGTGAGGCTGTTCCTGGACAGCAGACCCTTCCTTTTTTCAGCCTACTTTGAGAGGAATTTTGTTGCCCTTACTCTTCAAAGCAAAGCAGATCTTGGCAGCAGACTCTCATTCATCACTGTGATCAGTCTTGGCTCTCAGGACCGTATCTACATATGGATGTAGATATTTTTAAGCTGCTATCTTGCCATGTTTCGTGCCTTCTGAAGTATTTCTTTGCTTGTCCCTTGAGAGATAAACCATTTCAAAAGCCATCAGGTAAACTTGTAAATGCTTGAAGAGCGGCACTCAGCACTAGCTGAGGAGATGTTGGATCTCAAAGAGGGATTGGTATTTACCCCACCTGGAGTCCTGTGTGCAGTTCTGGAGCCCCCAATACAAGAAGGACATGGAACTGCTGGAGCGGGTCCAAAGGAGAGCCACAAAGATGATCAGAGGGCTGGAGCACCTCTGCTGTGAGGACAGGCTGAGAGAGTTGGGGCTCTTCAGCCTGGAGAGGAGAAGGCTTCGAGGAGACCTTATAGTGGCTTTCCAGTATTTGAAGGGAGCCTACAGGAAAGCTGGGGAGGGACTATTTACACGGTCTAGTAATGTTAGGACAAGGGGGAATGGGTTTAAGCTGGCAGAGGGGAGATTTAGACTGGATGTTAGGAGGAAGTTCTTTACAGTGAGGGTGGTAAGGCACTGGAACGGGTTGCCCAGGGAGGTTGTGGATGCTTCCTCCCTGGAGGTGTTTAAGGTCAGGCTGGATGAGGCCTTGAGCAAGCTGCTCTAGTGGGAGGTGTCCCTGCCTATGGCAGGGGGTTGGAGCTGGATGATCCTTGAGGTCCCTTCCAACCTAAACCATTCTATGATTCTATGATTCTATATGACCTAAAGCATTCTGAGTTACTTGTGGGTTTTGGCTAGAAAATAAACTCCTTTGACTTCATGGCACAGGTATGGTCAGTGGAAGGCAGCCTTCTTGGTTTCTACACTCAATATGGAAGAGAGGTTGGTGTCAGAGAGGAAGCTGTGCCACACATGACAATGAACTATTTTAGTGTGGCTGATTCCTGACCCCAGGATGGAATCTTCCAGGATATTTGTAACACAACCATCAGTGCTGCATGAGAAGGAAGGCTGCCCAAAGAGGTGTTGGAAGCCCCATCCCTGGAAGTTTTAAAGGCCAGGCTGGATGTGGTTCTGGGCAACCTGATCTAGTGGAAAGTGTCCCTGCTCATGGCAGAGGGGTTGGTGCTAGATGATCCTTGAGGTCCCTTCCAACCGTGGTAACTCTATGATTCTGTGATCAGGCAGCAAGGGACCCTTGCTTACTTCAGCTCTCCAGCAAGCAGGCAGTGTTCAAGGGTGAGCTAAGGTCATTAGGCATTAGTTGCCTACACTTCGGTGTGCTCTCAGATGCAAGGCAGGCTTAGCTTTGAGTCCTGTGTTTGTGCCTTGGAGGCACGAGAGTTGTTTTGGCAGAGTGTTTGAGATAGTGGGAGAACTAGACCAAAGCCTGAATTGTTTGGATACGTGGACCTGCTTGAGCGGGTCCAGAGGAGGCCACAAAAATGATCAGAAGGCTGGAAAAGCTCTTGTATGAAGAGAAGGCTCTGGAGTGTCCTTCTTGCAGCCTTCTGGTAATTAGATGTGGCCTACAAGAAAGCTGGAGAGGGACTTTTTTACAATGACATGATAGAACTAAGGGGTAATGGTTTTAAACTGGAAGAGGAGAGGTTTGGATTAAAGATTAGGAAGAAATTTGTTTGTCTGAGGATGATGAAACACTCACAGGAACAGGTTGCCCAGAGAAGTTGTAGATATCCCATCCCTGTAAGTGTTCAAGGCCAAGCTGGACAGGGCTTTGAATGATCTGATCTAGTGAAAGATGTCTGTGCCCATGGCAAAGAAGTTGGGTAAGGTTTCTAAGGTCCCTTCCAACTCAAACCATTCTGTGATTCAATGAGATGAGTGAACATCAGCTCCCAGGATGCTGGATGGATGGACTTAAGAGTTTACCCTGTCGTTATTGGCTGGCTTCCCAGTTAGGCTTTCTAAAGCCAGCTTAGCTTGGCCCATTGCCTTTTGCTGTGGTGCATCTCACCAGGATCTGCTGAATGCCAGAGCAGATCCACTGATTCCTTCATGAGCCACAGAAAGCTAAGTACCACCTGGATGTAGGTGGGAGTCATCTTCCACATTCAGTCCAGGGAAAAAGCTGAATGTCCCTTCTTAGCTTTGAGTGGATTTAAGAAATGTGTCACATCTAGATCAGGTTAGGATTTGTGTTTTCATCTCCTCCTCTTGAGCAGAAGGTTTGTGGCCTTCAGTTTACTGAATGGCTACTTCTATATAACCACTCTAACTCACATGAGTTAGCAAAGACTTGCTGTGGGATCGAGCCACCACAGTTCAGGATGCTGCCAACAAAGCTCTCCCTATGAGGAGATGCCCAGAACTCCCAGCACAAGTAGGGTGCAATTCCACAGTCCTCAGGAGCCAGCTGGGATGTAGTGCTGTTTATTGTGGTTCTCCACTTGCCGAGATCAACTCAGTGGGTCGCATGGCTTGTCTCTCACTTCCCAAGATGGCATTTAAGCGTGTAGGAGACACGCATCCAGGCAGGCTGCTTTATGACATGTGCTTCATCTGTTCCTCTTCTCTTTTCAGAGGCATCCAGCCCTTTAAAAGACCAAGTCAACTCTGCTTCTAGGTTAGTGTGTCACATAGTCTGTTTCCCTCCATTAGTATTCTGACAGAGCTTAGTTTTCAACTGCATATCAAGGGCTCTGCTGAGAGATGTTGCACTTCTACCAGGTTGTAAAGAGTGAGGGAGAGGAAATCTGTCAAAAGCAAACAGTTTTTTCCACGTTTTTTTTGTTGTTTTGTTTGGTTGTTAGTTTGTTTTTTAGGATTTTGTTCATCTGCGTGTCTAAACACTTTTAAGATTGTGTTGTAAGTGGCCAGTGTGAAACATTTAAACTTGATTTTCAGCATGAGAAAATGGAAATGTCTGCTTAGCTTTGGGAATTCCTGGAAACATGCTGAGTTTCTCTGATTGCTGGGAGTTGTAAAGTTCTCAAGCTTTTCTTGTACGTTAGGATATTCCCATCTGTTTCTAACCAGTTTGTGGCCACTGCTTACATTCACCATTTGCAGCAAACACAGTCAACTATAGCTATGGTTCCACTCTTAGAAGCATAGAATCATTTTGATTGAAAAGACCCTTAATGTTGAGTCCGACTGTTACCTTGCTCTACCAAGTCTGGCGCTAAACCATGTCCCTGAGCACCACATCTCTGTGTCTCTTAAATGCCTCCAGGGATGGGGATTCAACTGCCACCCTGGGCAGCCTGCTCCAGAACTTGGCAGTGAAGTTTCTTCTACTATCCACCCTAAACCTCCCCTGGTGCAACTTGAGGCTATTTCCTTCCACCTTGTGACTTCTTCCTAGGGAGAAGAGGTTCACCCCCATCTCACTACAACCTTTCTTCAGGGAGTTGCAGAGAGCAGGAAGGTCTCCCCTCAGCCTCTTGTTTTTTTTTTTTCCAGGCTGAACAACTCTAGTTCCCTCAGCAGCTCCTCACAAGACCTGTTCTCCAGGCCCTTCAAATCACAGACATGCATCTTGTCTACAGCACTGCTGTTTGCTAACAGTGCTTCTAGCTGCATCCTAACAGAGTTTCTGTCAGTTCTGGCAATACCTGGCACTTGACCCTTCCCTTGCAGCTTCAGCATGCCAACGAATTGTTCTGGGGCAGTACCAGAGCTAACAGTGTATTGGATGCTGTTCCTTGGCATTTACCACTGTTGAGATAATTCCACTTGCTCACTGAACTGATGTTCAACCCACAGTGTTCCAAAGGGTGAAAAAAAATAGTTCTGTCATTGCAGGCTGTTGAAGAAGATATTTGAATGCTTAATGTTTAGGGCTCTCTAGGTGACTGATGGGCATGACTTTGTAACAGAACCTCAGAGGACAAACCCCTAAATTTGTCTGTTTCTTATCACTGACAAGTGTATCCTTAGAAAAATATCCTGACTTGATTCATATTAATGTTTCTTTTTCTACTTTGCTTAACCATAGAAAGGTTTGGATTGGAAGGGATCTTAAGGATCATCTAGTTCTAGCCCTCCTACCATGGGCAGGGACACCTCCTACTAGACCAGGTTACTCAAAGCCCCATCCAACCTGTATGTCTCAGGTTGGTTGGGGGGGTTAATGTATGTCCCAGGCATAGTACATTTTATTTTCCCAGAGTCTGCCCATTGCTCTCTGTAGCTTTTAGAATCAGAGAGTTGGTGAGGTTGGACAAGACCTTCAAACTGATGGAGTCCAGCCACTAACTGAGCACTGCCAGGTCCACCACTAAGCCATGTCCCTCAGCACCACACCTACACAGTTTTTTGAATGCTTCTAGGAGCAGTGATTCCACCCCTTCTGTGGGCAGCCTGATCCAGGGTTTAACCACTCTCTCACAGGATCACAGGATGTTAGGAGTTGGAAGGGACTCAAGGAGACCATCGCATCCAACCCCCCTGCCAGAGCAGGACCACACAATCTAGCATAGATGAAAGAGGAACACATCCAGACAGGCCTTGAAAGTCTCCAGAGAAGGAGACTCCACAACCTCTCTGGGGAGCCTGTTCCAGTGCTCTGTGACACTTTCAGTAAAGAAGTTCCCCCTTGTCTTGAGGTAGAACCTCTTGTGCTGCAACTTACACTCATTGCTCCTTGTCCTGTCCCAGGGAGCAAGTGAGAAGAGCCTGTCCCCCCTCTCCTGACCAGCCCTCAGGTCCACCTAAGCCTTCCCTGGTGCAACCTGAGGGCAGTTCCTTTTGTTCTGTCACTTCCTACTTGGAGGAATAGACCAGCCATCACTTTGCTCCCACCTCCTCCCAGGTAGTTGTGTAGAGCCAGAAAGTCTCCTCTCAGCCTCCTTTTCTCCAGGCTAAACAACCCCAGTTTCCTCAGCTGCTCCTCAGCAGACTTGTGCTTTGGATCCTACACCAGCTTTGTTGCCAAATTTGAATGGAGTTTGGCTTTAAAAAGTCACCATGGGTATGGAAGTCTTGAGCTGAGTGCTCTTGCTTCATTGGAACACTTCAGAACTGTTCTGAGAGCAGCAGTATTGTCCTGCTTTGTTGGGGAAATTCAGAGGGGAGGGCAGAAGGCTGACACTGGCTTCCTAACATTCAACTCTTCACCTATTTGGCAGCTGATTGCTAATTTTTATCTTTGTGGCTGTTTTTCAATCCTTCTATGTTTAAAGTGGATAGTTCTTCAGGATCACAGCAGGTATCAGAATTAACAATTCCCAAAGCAGGACTCATTAAATGTACTGAGCGAAAAGTGAAGCTGCCTACAAGTTTACTGCTTGATTTAAGGGTTGTGTCTAATTGCACAGTTGTCATTTATTTTGTACTCTTTGTCTGTATTTCTGGACACCAATAATGCTATTTTAAAATCTTTTTTGTTTGTAAACTAGGCAAATGGTGGCTCGAAGTTTGCTGGACACTTTGAAGGAAGTCAGTGATGATGAGAGAGATTGTATTGCTGTGCTGGAGAGAATCAGCAGATTAGCTGATGATTCAGGTAGGTAGCCTTAAACATTTTACTGGGCTCACGGGGGCAAGTCAGAATTGTTGGCCCCTGTGTTCAGCACAGGACCAGTATGTTCTTTCTTATCTTCAGTATTCAAACCAGGCTCCTGCAACTGCAATAAAATGCTGTCAAAATGTTGTTTTGCTAAATCACTCCCCCTGAAGATGACTTTTTCCTGCCTGCTTTTCTCCACATCCCTTCAAAATATAAGAGTAAAGCTTCCTACTAGTAAGTTTTGGATCGCTTTTTTTGGTGTGCTGTGACTACCCAGCAGGTCTACATGATGAATTTAGGTTTGTAGGTATAGGTTAATTTATTGCCTTGCTAAGAATATAGCAAAATATCTGTGGCAAACTCATTAATTTTGCTAGAGTTTAAATGTTGAAGTTGTTGCCTTGGTCTCTTTTGGACAACCAGCTGAGAGGTGGAAGAGAGGCAGCAGTAACTGGTGACCAAGATGCAGAGAGAAGTAATGAATAGTAAGGCTCTAGATGCAGAGAGGCTTTTATTTGTGATCAGAGGTTGCTAGATATTGGGAATGAAGTGAAAAATAGTGTGAAGACACCTGCAATGAAATTCCAGGTTAAACATACACTAGAAAGAATTAAAGGCTTGGATATGAGTTGGGACACAGCAACTTTCACCTCAGTGTGAGGAGACTCTTCTTTACTGTGAGGATGATGGAGCATTACGACAGGCTGCCCAGAGAGGTTGTGGAGTCTCCTGCTCTGGAGACTTTGAAAGCCAACTTGAATTGGAGCAGGTGTTGATCTATTGGAAGGTAGGAGAGCCCTGCAGAGGAAGCTTGACAGGCTGGATGGGTGGGCAGAGGCCAGTGGAGTGAGATTGAACAAGGCCAAGTGCAGGTGGCCGCAACAACCCCAAGAAGCACTACAGGCTGGGAACAGAGTGGCTGGAGAGCAGCCAGGAAGAAAGGGACCTGGGGGTACTGGTAGATAGTAGTTGAAGATGAGCCAGCAGTGTGCCCAGGTGGCCAAGAGAGCCAAGGGCATCCTGGCCTGGCTCAGGAACAGTGTGGCCAGCAGGACGAGGGAGGTTATTCTGCCGCTGTACTCAGCACTGGTCAGGCCACATCTTGGGTCCTGTGTCCAGTTCTGGGGCCTTCAAGAGAGATGTTGAGGTGCTGGAACATGTCCAGAGAAGGGCAACAAGGCTGGTGAAGGGCCTGGAACACAAACCCTATGAGGAGAGGCTGAGGGAGCTGGGGGTGTGCAGCCTGGAGAAGAAGAGGCTCAGGGGTGACCTCATTGCTGTCTACAACTACCTGAAGGAAGGTTATAGCCGGGTGGTGAGTGATTGGCATTGGAATGGGCTGCCCAGGGAAGTGGTGGAGTCACTGTCTCTGGAGGTGTTCAAGAAAAGCCTGGCTGAGGCACTTGCTGCCATGGTCTAGTTGACTGGACAGGGCTGGGTGCTAGGTTGGACTGGATGATCTTGCAGGTCTCTTCCCACCTGGTTGATTCTCTGATTCTATGAATATGTTCCTCTGTGGCCTGCTCTAGGTGATGCTGCCTTGTCAGGGGTGCTGGACCTTATGATCTTTGGAGGTTCCTTCCAACCCCTAACATTCTGTGATTGAGCACACAGTTGAAACACCAGAAGGAAGGAGAGAGTTTTATCAGCACAACACTGGAGGAGGTCTGAAGTTCAGTCTCCTGTAACTGTAGGAGTGCTGTGGAGAGGAGCTGTTACATTTTGTGTGAGAAGAAAATGTTTCTTCTGCCTAACGCCTGCTGGTTTTTCTCTCTTCTTCTGGAATGGCAGAAGGTAATGCTTTGCAAGGGTGAAAAAATACTCTGCTCAGTGCTGTTCCTCTGTCATTACTGTCTCAATTTAAAATAATAGAAGGCTTTAGCTTGGCAAGGGACCTTTAAAGCTCATCTAGTCCAACCCCATTGCAGTCAACAGGGATACCTTCAACTAGATGAGGTTGCATGGAGCCCCGAACAACCTGACCTGGAATGGTTCTAGGGTCGGGGCTCCTACCAGCTTTTTGTGCAACCAGCATCAGTCAGAAAGAAAAATTTTCTGGCTCCCTCAGTTGATGAAGGACCACAGAAAACTGCTTGAAAGAGTCCAGCAGAGCACTGTAAAGATGATGAAGAAGAAAGTGGAACACATCCTTTATGAGGAAAGGCTGAGGGAGCTGGGACTCTGCTTTGGAAGAGTCTGAGAGATTACCTCATTCATGTTTATAAAAATGTGAAGGGCAAGCGTCAGGAGAACAGAGCCAGGCTCTTCTCAGTGACATCCAAAGATAGGGCAGGGGATAATAGGTGAAAGCACAGGAGGTTCTACATGAACGTAAGGAGAAACTTTTCACTGTGCTCTGGCACAGGTTGCCCAGAAAGGTTGAAGGAGGCTTCTCTGGAGATACTCATAACCCACCTGGATTCATTCCTGTGTAATCTACTCTAGGCAATTCTGCTCTGGCAGGAGGCTTGGACTAGATGATCTTTTGTGGTCCCTTCCAACCCTTAGCACTGTGTGGTTCTGTGATTTAGTTGTTTTGTTTCCCTCTTCAGTCTATTCCAAATCTCCCTCTTTTAGTTTAAAACCATTATGCACATTTATACTTTTATGAGGGAATGCCCTCTCTTGTTAAACCAGGAAAAATAGCCTGTTGTAAGCATTGCATAATTGCACTGAGTGCCTCTCCAAGGCTTCTTTAAGAGAGGGGGGAAAAAACAAGTCATTATTCATTTTGGGTTGAATGTGTCTTTATTTGAGAACAGTGGCACACCAGTGTTTCTAGAGAGCTTCCCTAGCAGACCTCTGCTTCTGAGATCTGTATGTACAGTGCTTGTTTGTGTGATCATGTTAACAGTTTTGAGCATCAGAAACTTTCTGAAGCTTCAAGATTGGAAAATAGGACAGATAGGTCCAAGGGAAAATCACAGAATCATTAGGATGGGGAAGGATCTCAAGATCATTGAGTCCAGCTGTTAAACAGCACTGCCAAGTCCACCACTAAGTCGTGTCACTAGGTGCCATCCCTCTGCATTTTTGAATGCTTCCAGGGATGGTGACTGCCCGATGTTCCTGGGCAGCCTCTTTTAGTGAAGAATTTTTTTTCCTGACATCCAACCCAAACCTCCCTTGGTGCAACTTGATGCTGTTTCCTCTTGCCCTGTTGCTTACTGCTTGGGAAAAGAAACCCTTACCTCACTTCCACCCTCTTTCAGATAGTTAGAGGCAGCTGGAAGGTCTCCCTTCAGCCTCCTTTTCTCCAAGCTAAACAACTCCCAGTTCCTTCAGCCATTCCTTCTCAGACTTGTGTAGTGCCAAAATGGCCTTGGGCTTGCTTTCAGAGCTTAGGCCTGTAGTTGGTGACCAAATGACTGCATCAAGTTGAAGTATGTTTAGGTAGAAATTTGATAGAAGACAAGGCTTGAGCTCAAATCAGTTGGTTCCCTTTCACAAGGGTGGAGTGCATCTATTTTTCAGTCAGGGCTGATGTTTTCTCAGCGTCAGTAAAAGCAGCATTTCAGGCTTTTCCTGCGTTGGAGAAGTCACCTCAGATCTGCCAAACTAGTAGCACTGGATTCTGCAGCTGCCCCACAAATGAAATTTCTGCAACCTTCAGCATGAGCTTTGTGCCTGCAGCAGTTGCAGTGTTGGACTTGGCCCATTTCTGTGAGACAGGTGATTAGAATTTCCTTCTGTGTGTGAAGATTCATTAGGGAACTGGATCTGCTTTATACCTTCTTAACTGATGTGCTGAACTGCAGCACAGCAGGGTTTGTTCAAGGTGTTTGGTGTAGGTAGGAGGTTTTTAAGGTTGCTATTACTAGGATTTCAGTTTTCTCTCTTTTTTTTTTTTTTCCCATTTATGATATTTTTTTTCAACCTCTTCTTTAAAACAAGGGAGGTGGTTTGGGCTCCATCCCTGGAGATATTAAAGGTGAGGCTTGACAGGGCTTTCAGCAGCCTGATTTAATTCAGGATGTCCCTGCTGACTGCAGAGAGGATGAGAGTAGATGACCTTTGGAGGTCACTCCAACCCAGACCATTCTGTGATTCTATGAAAAAGACTCATAACTCAAAAAAACCCAAACACTATGTTATAAAAGTGTCAGTGGGTTTGACTTGGTTAGTTAGAACATGATACCTGAGTAGAGACCACCTGGAGTCAAGGCTTCATCTTTAAATCACAGAATGATGGAGCCTGCAAGGGACCTCTGGAGATGATCTATTCCACTCCCCCCTGCTAAAGCAGGGTCACCCACAGCAGGTCATCCAGGATTACAATCTCTAGGTAGGTTTGGTTTGGACTTTCTCCAGAGAAGCAGAGAAGGAGATTCCACAATCTCCCTGGGAAGCCTGCTCCAGCAGCCTCACCACAAAGAATTTTCCTCTTATGTTGAGGTGGAACTTCCTTGTCATCCAGCTTTTGTCTGTTGCTTGTCCTGTCCATGGGCACCACTGGAAGGAGTCTGGACCCATCCTCTTTACCCCTGCCCTTAAGATGTTCCTGAGCATTGAGAAGATCCTCTCTCAGTGTTCTTCTCCAAACTAAGCAGCCCCTAGGTATCTCAGCCTTTCCTTGTAAGAGAGGGGCTCCAGTCCCCTTATCATCATCATCATCATCTTCAGCCTCCACTGGACTCTCTCCAGTAATCCCCAGTACTCCCATGTGGCCTAACTAGGGCAGAGCAGGAGGAGAGCCATCCTTGCACCCCAGGAGACTATTTGCCTTCTTGGCTGCAAGAGCACATTGCTGGCTCGTGCTGAACATGTCTGCTGCTTTCAGCAGGTACACCCTCAGCTGTCCTGGTGCAGGGGGTTATTCCCCTCCAGGTGCAGGGCCCTACACTTGCCCTTGTTGAACTTCATGAGGTTCTCCTTTGCCCAGCTGTCCATCCTGTCCAGGTCTCACTGAATGGCAGCACAGCCTGCTGGGGGTGACAGCCACTGCTCAGTTCTGTATCATCAGCAGACTCTGGCCCTTCTTCCATGTTGTTGATGAAGATGTTTAACAAGACTGGACCCTTGAGGAGCACCACTAGCTACATACACGCCTGCAACTAGACTCTGCACAGCTGATCACAACTCGTGCTCTGTACTTCAGCTAGTTTTTCACCCACCTCACTGTCCACTCAACCTAACCCATGCTTCCTAAGCTTCCCTAGGAGAATGTTAGTTAAGCTCAGAGAAACAAGCTTCATGTGAAATAAAGCTGAGTCCAAACACATGATTGCAGAATGGAAGGCACAAAAAAAATCATGGGGCTGTGATAATTTGGTGCGATTGACAGCACTTTCTTAATTCTCAGATGTAGAGTAGAGCTTGAACAAGGGCCTTATGTCTGTCTTTTTCACTTCAGTATCATTCAAGTCAGTATCATTCAAGCTGGGTTTGTTCTGGTCCCAGCTTGTGAGTGGTTTATATGATACAAGACTTTATCACAAGATGCTCAATGATCTTAAAGGTCTTTTCCAACCAAAACGATTCTGACTGACTGGCTTTCAAAGTTAACCTCAGCCAGAATGCCTTGTAGGCATTTTGCTCAGTGTGCTTGCAAAGGCAACCAGAAGCCTTCAGACTTACTTTTTCTGAGGGTTGATTTAGAGGGGGAGCCTCTGTTTTTGTTTTTCAGATGTATGTGGTGTTTTAGTGTATAATGAAGTTTAGTGTAGGTGCTATGAAGAAATGATGAGGAAAAAGCAAGTGGCTCCCTGGAGGACTTGGTGCTTATTTGCTTGGATGTAACCAAAAAGAATTACTTCTTTTTTTTATTCCTGAGTAAAATCAGTTGTGAACTCACTCTGCAAAACAAACTGATTTTAAAACCAATTATTTAAACTAATTGGTCATTAACTTTTGAAGCTGTATGATTAGGTGTAATGTGCATGGCCTCCCAACCTTAATTACCTAACATTGTGCTGAACCCGTTAGCAAAGCCATTTTAATTAGTGCTGTTGGCATGATGAGAGATGCCAACAATAGCTGTTGAGTAGCATATCTGACAGCATTTCATTGAGCAAAAGCTTCATATGTAAGCAATCCTAATATTTGCCTTTCCCAGCTGTCAGGATTTCACCTCTGTCCCCTTCTGCACCAGTACAGGCTGGAGAACAGCCCTGTGGAGAGGAGCCTGGGAGTGCTGGTAGATAACAAGTTAACCGTGGGACAGCAGTGGCCAAAGGGATCCTGGGGTGCATTAAGAAGAGTGTGTCCAGCAGATTGAGGTGGGCTCTTCTCTGCCTCACCATTCAGTTTTGTGCTCCCTAGTTTGAGAGACAGGTAATCTGCTGGAGAGAGTCCAATGGAGAGCTACAAGGATGATTAGGGGACTGGAGCACTGCCTGATGAGGAGAGGTTGAGGAACCTGGGCCTTTTTAGTCTGGAGAAGAGAAGACTGAGAGAGGATTTAATAAATGTCTAGAAATATCGGAGGGCTGGGGGTCAGGAGGTGGGGGACAGGCTCTGCTCACTTGCTCCCTGAGACAGGCCAAGGAGCAGTGGATGTAAGCTGCAGCACAGGAGGTTCCACCTCAACACAAAGGGGAACTTCTTGACTGTAAGGGTCACAGAGCACTGGAACAGGCTCTCCAGAGAGGTTTTGGAGTCTCCTTCTCTGAAGACTTTCAAGGCCTGTCTGGATGTGTTCCTCTGTGACCTGCGCTAGATTGTGCGGTCATGCTCTGGCAGGGGGACTGGACTCAATGATCTCTTTGGGTTCCTTCCAACCCCTAACATTGTGTGATCCTGTGATCTTCACGTTTCAGGATTTTCCAGACCTCTCCTCCCACCTCCTGCCACCCTAAGAATACTTTTTTCCTTTGCTTGATGTAATCTTTTTGTCTCACCATACATCTGATGGATGACCCTATCCCGGTAGTCTGTATTTAACTCCTCACTCTGCCAGTCAAGTAATGAGGAACATCTCTGGTTAGTAAGAGAAAAGAATCTGACAACTGAAGCAGCACACATCAGTCTTTCTGATGGACTCCTGAGCTAAGAGAGACAGGCTCTGGTTACATTGTGTTTCCACTGGTCTAGGTTTACTTTTTGCTTTGAAAAAGGTGGAGAAAGTGGAGAGACAGAGGCGGCAGAGAGATAGCAAAGAAAAATATGCATGATACTAGAAGGTTGAAAAGAGGGGAAGAGAAAGTTCTATTTGGGAAAGAAGGGGTGGGTGAAGTTTGAGTTGGTGACTTACAGAATTTATTTGCACTCTGTCTTTGATCATGCAATAATGTTCAGTTTGAGAGCAAACATCCTCCAAAGCCACTACTGTCACTATGCTGTTGGCAGATTGGCCTCTTAGTATGTTATGGACTCTTCTCTTCAGGCTGAAATGAGGATCTCTACAGGGGGAAGGACATAAAGGTGATTTCTGCCCTGCTTGTTTCACTCTAGCATATATAAGAATTTTTTTTCCCTAGCAGTCTGCTACTTTAAGGCAAAGGTTTGTACCTTGAAGAGACAGTCTGGAAAGAGCAGCACTTAAAAATACTTCCTCTGCCAAACAGAAAAATACTGTTCCAAGCACATGTTATGGAGAACCTCATTGCACACAGTTTGCTTAAAATAGACTTGAAAGTATTGATGTGAAGCAAAATCCCCCACCCAGATCTTGTTTATACTATGTGAAACTTTGGTCCTGACTGTCTTGTAAAGTGCAAGAAATATATAATACAGATGTATTCCCCAGCTGGATGAGCTTATGCCTCAAGAAGCAGCACGTAATGATTTTAACTGCTTCTCCCGCGCTCTGCTCACTGTGGTGATGACCAAACCATAAACTTGGTTAGAAACAACACAAGACTTTCAACTGAAATGGCAGACACTGATTTTTTTCTTTTTTTTTCCCCTGTGAGGGTCACAGAACACTGGAACAGCCTGCCCAGGGGGGTTGTGGAGTCTCTTCTGGACATATTCAAAACCTGCCTGGATGTATTCATGTGTGACCCGGCCTAGGTGATCCTGCTCTGGCAGGCGGATTGGACTGGATGATCTTTCAAGGTCCCTTCCAACCCCCAACATTCTGTGATTCTGTTTTTTTCACTGTCATGTCACTGCCTGCTGGAATCTGTTTTTGGAACTCCTCCAGCTGAAGACCAAACTGAGGAATAGATGACAGAGGGGAGAAAGTGCTGTCTCCTAAGTGGAAATTTTGAGTACTGTTGCTTGGCTTTTTAGGAAGCATAATGAAACCAAAACCTGAAAAAGCTCTACTGTAAGCCCATCAGGCTGCAAGATGAAGCTCTTTTCAGTACATGCTGGAACATATGGTTCAGCTTTTGGAGGAACTGAGCTCTGCTCTCATGTAAATTGGTAAGCTTAAGGTTCAGTTTTTGCAAGGCAACTTTATTTGCCCAGGAGAGCACAGATGCCTTTTTGATGGCGAATTAGGGTGTTGCATTACAGCCCCTGCTACCTGCACAACGCTCGTTTTGTTTGTTGGTCAGAACTGATCTTCCTAGGATTGCAGAGCCATGTACTTGAAAGTTAGGGAAGGTAAGAACTAAGGTGACTTTGCAGTTCTAATTCATTCCTGGGCATGAATTTTTCAGGTCTTTAATTGCATCACCTCCTCTGGGTTTGTCACAGAGCCGGAGCTTACTCAGACCAAAGCTCGGGGAGGAAAGGGCTCGCTTTACGTGAGCAGCTCTTGGGTCTTGTCAGGTGGTGTGGCTGCTCTCTCCAGTGCTACATAATAGATGAACCCTGTTCTGAAGAAATAGGTGTCTTAGGGTTTTGGTACTCCTTGCTCTCTTATTGGTGTGCTTCATAAAGAAATGTACAGGCTCAGTTTCGCAGCAAACCTGCTTGGTGGGTTAAAAACTGGATGTGAGCCGCCAATGTGTGCTCACAGCCCAGAATCCAACCATGTCCTGGGCTGCATTCCCCAGCACTGTGGGCAGCAAGTGGTGGGAAGGGATTGTGCCCCTCTGCTCTGCTGAAACTCCACCTGCAGGGCTGGGTCCAACTCTGCGGTCCTCATCCGTGGAGAGACATGGAGCTGTTGGAGAGGGTGCAGAGGAGGTCACAAACACGATCTGAGAGCTGGAAGCTCTCTGCTCTGAGGCCAGGCTGAGAGAGTTAGGGTTGTTTAGCCTGGAGAAGAGAAGGCTTGGAGTGACGTTCTCGTGGCCTTTTAGTACGTAAGTGGGAGCTATGAGAAAGCTGGGAGCAGTCCTCTTGGCAGGGCCAGGGGTGACAGGACAGGAGGTGTTGGTTTTAAATTAAAAGACTAGAGAGAAGGAAGAAATCATTTACACTGAGTGTGGTGAAACCCTGGCCAAGGTTGTCCAGACTGGTGATAGAAGCCCCATTCCTGGATCCGCTCCAGTTTATGTTGGACAAGGCTCGGAGCAACCTGATCTAGTTGAAGATGTCCCTGCTGCCTGCAGGGCAATTGGACTAGATGACCTTCAAAGGTCTTTTCCAACCCAACCCATTCTATGGTTATATGATTTGAGGAGTGCCTAGCATGTGAAGCTCTACACATAGCTCTTTCATATGCTTAATGCAGAGCTCTTGTTGGCTTTGATTGCAGTGGTGGTGTTTCTTCAGCAGGAAAGACACACTTTGGAGTCCAGTCAAATGACCAGTGTGCAATTGCTCTCTGAAGAGTCTGGCTTGAGCATTTTGTGCAGCTTCATGCTAGGTAAAGGAACCAATTGAGTTTCTCAACATTTTGCTGCTTTCACTCTGTTTTGATGGCAATACTATGGGTAGCAGTCCCAGTGTGCTCTTTCTCACCATTGCTTGCTTGCTTCCATCATCGGATAGTTCTGCTATGTGAGGGAAATGTGTGATTGCACGGGGAAACCAAGCAAAGTGCCAGTTCTGGCTGTTTAATCACGTTGCTGTGGTGGGGCAGAAGCTGCGTCAGCCAGATCGCTTCTTTGATATGGTTTGTTGTCTGGCTGCACGAACAGTTGCACTGGCATCATGGAAGCCACAGGTTTTGGGTTTGGGAGGGTGGGAACTGCCTAAAGCAAATTCAGGAACAGCTTAAGCTCTGCTGCCAAATGTGCAGCCTCAGCCAAATTCATCTTCTTCACTCTCTTTCCTCTCTGTCCCCTGCCCCTAAGTCATCTTATCCATGCTGCAAGAAATGAAACAAGAATGAGATCCTAGAGATTAGGGTTGTGACAGAAGCTTCTTGTACCCTTAAATCATGTCCTGGGCATGTCTTGAAATGGCAGCCTCACTGGGGAGAGGTGGGAGCAAGTCCCTCCAGCCCTGGCATTTGGCCCTGATTCCAGTTTCTTGTCCAGCAAGTTCCTTTTAGTTACTAGACTTCTTCATTCACCTCCCAGCCTTCCATCCCTCCTTGCCCAGCCTGATGATTCCTCATTCTGCTGTTCAGCCTTTTCAAGAGAGTTGTTCTTGGGAAAGGGGCTGTGCAAAGTCTGTCTGCAGTGACTATGACTCATGATGATGGCTTTCTTCACCTCCAGACATGCTCGGCAGGAAGGACTCTTTTCAGTTTGTTGTTGCTCTGATCTCTGTTGGCTAGTAGGCAGGCACAAATGTGAGGGTATTTTTAAGGCCTATTAGCTCAGCCACCTTTGGGCAGGTTTTCACGGAGATAGAAGAAAACATGTTGAGACGAGATGTGAAAGAACTCCTTTGTCTAATATGCTTCAAGCCCAGCTTCCAGAAGTGAAGCTGCCAGACCTTGCCAGATTTCACAGAATCCAGTCAGAGTGGGGGTTGAGAGTGACCTCTGGAAATCATCTAGTCCAATGCCACTGCTAAAGCAGGGTGACCCACAGCAGGTTGCTGAGGAATCATGTCCTGGTGGGTTTGGAATCTCTCCAGAGAAGGAGGCTCCACAGCTCCTCTGGGGCAGCCTGCTCCAGGGCTCCAGCACCTTTACAGAAATTTTTTCCTCATGCTTCAGTGGAACTTTCTGTGTCCTACTTCATGTTAGTTGCCCTTTGTCCTTTCCCCTGTATCTCACTGGCCCCACGCTCTTCTTCCTGCTCTTTAGCTATTGATAAGCATTGAGAAGATTCCCTCTGGGTCTTCTTGATCCCATTGCTCTCTACAACTACAAGTTGGAGTGAGGCTGGTGTTGGTCTTTTCTCCCAAGTAACCAGCAATAGAACAAAAGGAAATGGGCTGAGGTTGTGCCAAGGAAGGTTTAGATTGGACATTAGGAAAAAATTCTTTGCTGAGAGAGTGGTGAGTTGTTGGAACAGGCTGCCCAGGGAGGTGGTGGAGTTACCATCACAGGAAGTGTTCAAGAAGCATCTAGATGTGGTGCTTCAGGATATGGTTTAATGGTCATGGTATTTGGTGTCTCAGCCTTTCCTCCTTACAGAGGCGCTCCAGTCCTTTCAGCATCTTTGTGACATTCAGTGGACACTCTCCAGTAGTTCCCTGTCTCTCTTGAACTGGGAAGCCCAGGACTGGACACAGTACTGCAGATGTGGCCTCGCTAGGGCAGAGCAGAAGGGGAGGAAAATCTCTTTCAACCTGCTGGCCACAGGGAAACACAGATGGTTTTGCTAACTTTGCCTTGAAAACAACTGATAAACTTTGGTTAAGAAAACCTCATCCTAAGGAGGAATTTCAGCTTATCCTATCTCGTGTTCTAGGCACTACTTTGGGAAATTTGTATAAGGAAGCCAAAACTGAGTGACAGAGATGGGAACTACAACACAGCTTTAATAGCAGGAGGTGCTGCTGACTCCCAGTAAAAAGGTTAGGCTGAAGTTAGAAACTGAGACTGAGGATGGTAATTTTGTGTTCATAGAATCATAGAATGGTCTGTGTTGGAAGGGACCTCCAAAGATCATCTAGTCCAAGCCCTTCTGCAGTCAGCAGGGGCATCCTCAACTAGATCAGGTTGCCCAGAGCCCTGTCGAGCCTCACCTTGAACATTTCCAGGGATGGGACCATTACTGCCTCCCTGGGTAACCTGTTCCAGTATTGCACCACCCTCATGGTAAAGAACTTGTTGCTAACATCCCATCTAAATCTGCCTTTCTCTAATTTGAAGCCATTGCCCTGTCACTGCAGGCCTTTGTAAGCAGTCTCTCTGCATCCTTCTTGTAGGCCCCCTTTGGGTACTGGAAGGTTCTCTGACTGTGTTTTGTATTCAGTGCAAACTTCAGGGTGTGTCTGTGCTTATGAGGCACAGCCTGGTTGCATTTCAGAACATCTGGATTTTAAACAAAAAGCCTTTGTCCTGTGTGTTCCTGATGGGTTTGGGGAAGAGAAATGGACCAGGCTGGAAGAGTTATTTGTTTATTTGGGAATTAATGTTGTGTTTTGAGATTCAACAATGCATTAATTTACAGAGGTTTTCAGTGCTGCTGTAGGAAAACTTAAGTCTAAGTTCGTAGTCAACAAAGTGGAGCCCAAAGCCATTCTCTAGAAATGACACAGGAAGATTGCAAGACACCTTTAAATGTCATCTACTCCAACTTCCTTACTGCCAGCAGGCACATTTCCACTTACATCAGAGCATTTCCAGTTGCTCAGAGCTCCATCCAACCTGACCTGGAATGGGTCCAAGGATGAGGCATCTCCCACCTCTCTAGGCAACCTGGACCAGTGTCTCACTACTGTCAGCATAAAACAATTATTCCTTTTCTCTAGTCTGAATTTCCCTTCTTCCCTGGAGGTGTTTAAGGGCAGGCTGGATGAGGCTCTAGACAGCCTGATCTAGTGTGAAGTGTCTCTACCCGTGGCAGGGGGGTTGGAACTAGATGATCCTTATGGTCTCTTTCAACCCTGACTGATGCTATGATTCTAATTTAAAGCTGTCACCCATCACAACAGCCCCTGCTAAGAGGACTGTCCCCATCTTTCTCATGGCCCTCCTTTAAGTACTGAAAGACCACAAGAAGGTTTCCCTGGAGTTTTTCTCTTCTCCAGGTTAATCAACCTCAACTCCTTCAGCCTATCTTCACAACAGAGAAGGTCCACCTCTTGGATCATGTTTGTGGCTTCTTCTGGATCCTGTCTTGCATGTTGGTCCATAACTCTCCTGTGCTGAAGACTCCAAAGCTGAACCCAGCACTGCAGATGGTGTCTCATCAGAGCAGAGAGAATCCCCTCCCTTCACCTATTGCCCACACTGCTAGGGATGCAGCCCAGGATACAGTTGGCATCTGGGCTGTGAGCACACATTGACAGCTCATGTTCAGTTTTCCACTCCCAAGTCCTCCTCTGCAGGGCTGCTCTCCAGCCCTTCACCCACCAGTCTCTACTGATACTCTGGATTATCTCAATCCAGCTGCAACACCTTGCACTTGTTGAAGCTCAGGAGGTTCACACAGACCCACTTCCTAACCCTGCCCAGATCTGTCTGGATGCCATTCCACCCCTCAGGTCTATCAGCTAAAACATCAATTTATATGTACAGGACCAGGAAAAAAAACTTACTGTGCCAGAAAACTTCTAAACATTGATTGTTCTTTCTTTGCTTTTCCTCTCCCCCCCTGACAGAGCCAACAGTGCGGGCAGAGCTGATGGAACAGGTGCCTCATATTGCTATGTTCTGTCAAGAGAACAGACCTTCAATCCCTTATGCTTTTTCCAAGTACTTACTGCCCATTGTGGTACGGTACCTTGCAGACCAGAACAACCAGGTAAGTGCCTGCTTACAAAGAGCTGACTTAGAGGGTTGAATACTCCTGGTGCGATGCTGAATGGGGATAATTTAGCTTCATACAAGTGTGTAATGCTTCAGGGTAAAAAGGTTTTTGAATGGATAAGAAGTACAGGAGACTCTGAACTTCACCTGGAGTATTGCGTTGAGTTTTGGGCTCCCCAGTTCAGGAGGGACAGGGATCTACTCCAAAGAGTCCAGTGGAAGGCTGCAGAGATGATGAAGGGGCTAGAGCACTGGCTTGTGAGGAGAGGCTGAGGGACCTGGGGCTGTTTGGTCTGGTGAAGAGAAGACTTGGAGGGGATCTAATCAATGTTTATAAATATCTGTGGGCTGGGGGTCAAGAGGGAGGGGATAAACTCTTTTCAGTTGCACTCTATGATAGGACAAGGGACAATGGAGGTCAACTGCAGCACAGGAAGTTCCACCTCAACATAGAATCATAAAATCAGCCAGATTGAAAGAGACCTCCAAGATCATCCAGTCCAACCTAGCACCCAGCCCTGTCCAGTCAACCAGACCATAGCACTAAGTGCCTCATCCACCCTCCTCTTCAATACCTCCAGGGACAGCAACTCCATCACCTCCCTGGGCAGCCCATACCAATGCCAGTCACAGAGATTGTGTCTCCTTGTTCTGTTGCTGGTTGCCTGGGAGAAGAGACCAACCCCACCTGGCTACAACCTCCCTTCAGGTAGTTGTAGACAGCAATGAGGTCACCCTTGAGCCTCTTCATCTCCCGGCTGCACACCCCCAGCTCCCTCAGCCTCTCCTCGTAGGGTTTATGTTCCAGACCCCTCACCAGCTTTGTTGCCCTTCTCTGAACACTTTCCTATGTCTCAACATGAGGAAGAACTTCTTTACTGTAAGGGTCACAGACAACTGGATTAGGCTCCCCAGAGAGGTGGTGGAGTCTCCTCTGGAGACTTTCAAGAGCTGTCAGGATGCATTCCTGTGTGACCTGCACTAGATTATGATCCTGCTCTGGCAGGGGGGTTGGACTGGATGATTTCTTTGGGTCCCTTCCAACCGCTAATATCCTGTGATGCTGTGAAAATTTTCAGCATTCTTCTTCATCTGAGGCAGTCTGTTCTCATGTGGGGGTCTTTTAGCTGATGTTTTACTCATAGGAAGAAAATAAGTCATGTTAAATTTACATAACTTTAATTCTGGTAAAAGTAGTCATGGAAAACTGACTCCTTGGTCTCATTCCTCTCTATGATTGAAAAAATCACTTTGCTCTGGTGAGACCTCACCTGGAGTATTGCATCCAGCTTTGGAGCCCTCAATATGGAAAGGACAGTGACCTGGTGGAGCTGGTCCAGAGGGCTATGAAAGTGATCGGAAGGTTGGAGCACTTCAGCTATGAAAACAGTCTGAGGGAGCTGGGTTTGTTCAGCCTGGAAAACAGAAAGCTCTGGGAAGACTTAATAGCAGTTTTCCAATACCTGAAGGGGGCCTCCAAGGAGACTGGAGAGAGACTGTTTACAAAGGCCTGCAGTGATAGGATGAGGGACAGTGGCTTCAAACTAGAGAAAAGCAGATTGAGATTGAGATTGGTTGTTAGGCACAAACTCTTTATCATGAGGGTGTTGGAACATTGGAACAGATTGCCTGGGGAGGGGGTTGAGTCCTCATCCCTGGAGAGAAGTTTTATGACATCTATTATGTCCTTTCATGACATGTTATTTGTATATTGATCCAAGAAAGCTTCTGAATGGTTTGTTTCTCTCTGTGAATTACCTTGCCTGAAGCTTTCTGCTTTCTCCACATCATTTCACACTAGACATATTTTAGGTGCTCCATTATTTTAAGTCTTATTATTCCCTTATTTTATTGGACGAGTGAAGGGCTGTGGGCGTTGTAAAGAGATTGGTGCCAGTCTCTTCTCATAGGTAATTAGTGGTAGGGCAAGAGAGAATGGCCTCAGACTGCAGCAGCATTGGTTTAGACAGGACATTAGGACATTTTTTCTCCCCAGCAAGAGTGGTCAGACATTGCAGTGAGCTGCCCAGGGAGGTGGAGTCACCATCCCTGGATGTGTTTAAAAGTCTTTTAGGTGTGGTGCTTTGGGATACAGTGTAAGGTGAACCTTGTAGAGGAGGGTCAATGGTTGGACTTGATGATCCCAGGGGTTGCTTGCAAGCTGAATGAGTCTATGATTTTAGGCTTCCATCTGTCACTTATTCCCTTGCCCTTTCCAGATTCTCTGTAATTAAAAATAATTACCTGGACCTGTTTTTCTTAGTTGTTGTTTTGCTACCTCGTAGCATAACAGCATGGGTTGGGTTGGAAGGGATCTTAAAGATCATCTAGTTTCAACCACCCTGCTATGGGCAGGGACACCTCCTACTAGAGCAGGTTGCTCAAAGCTCCATCCAGCCTGGCTTTGAACACTTACAGGCTTGGAGTCTTCACAGCTTCTCTGGGCAGCCTGTTCCAGTGGGGAAAAAAATCTTATAGGGAAAAACTTCTTCCTAGAATCTGACCTCTGTCAAGCTGCTTCCAGCTGGAAGCCATTTCCCCTGATCACCTGCACACCTTTGATCTCTTGCTGGCAGATTTAGTGACTCATCATCTTAACCTTTGTTGATAGTCCATGGTTTTGTCTGGTTTGCTCCAAAGCTGAGAACTCTGAGTTGTCTGCACTGCAATATGAATGACTTTTTTGAGAGGCAGGGATTAGCTCTGTGTGAATCCAGTTCTTAATGGTTATCTTGGTTTTGTACAATCTGTTTTGAGGTGGGAATAAGCAAAGCTGTGTCTCAGAATTAAAAATAAAGCACATTATTCACTGTCAGCCAACTTGTTAATCTCAGACAAATAATTTGTTTCCAAAAAATCATATTCCTTAAAACTTTGTTACTCACGGTTGTGCTGCCTGAGGTTCAGCAAGACCTGCATCTGGGTTGGGGCAATCCCAAGTACCAACATAGGCTGGGCAGTGACTGGCTTGAGAGCAAACCTAAATAAAAGGACTTGGGGGTGCTGGTGGAGGAGAAGCTCAACATGAGCTGTCAGCATACACTTGCAGCCCAGAGAACCAACCCTGTCCTGGGCTGCATCAAGAACATCAAGAACAGTGTGGCCAGCAGGTCAAGGGAGGTGATTCTCTCCCTCTACTCCACTCTGGTGAGACCCCATCTGGAATACTGCATCCAGTTCTGGAGGCACTATTAAAAGAGGGATCTGGATGGGATGGAATGTGTCCAAAGAAGGGCCACGAGGATGATGAGAGGGCTGGAGCACCTCTCCTGAGGACAGGTTGAGAGAGTTGGGGCTGTTCAGTCTGGAGAGCAGAAAGCTCTGAGGAGACCTTATTGTGGCCTTCCGGGATCTGAAGGGGGCTACAAGGAAGCCGGGGAGGGATCTTTTTAGGGTGTCAGGTAGTGATAGGACTGGGGGGAATGGATTCGAGCTAGAGGAGGGGAGATTTATATTGAATGTTAGGAAGAAGTTTTTCACCTTGAGGGTGGTGAGACGTGGGAACAGATTGCCCAGGGAGGTGGTGGAAGCCCCATCCTTGGAGGTTTCTAAGGCCAGGCTGGATGTGGCTCTGGGCAATGTGATCTAGTGTGAGGTGTCCCTGTCCATGGCAGGGGCGTTGGAACTGGATGATCTTTGAGGTCCCTTCCAGCCCTAACGATTCTGCATTCCTTTTTTTGTGTTGCATACACTTTGCCAGAAGTGCACTCTTTGATACTGTTATCCTGTGTTGTGGGAAGTAGGTAGAGACTTCTGTGACAGCTTTTGCTTAGTTTACAATATGCAGATGTTCTTGGGATCAAAGGTAGTTTGTTTCAAACCTTAAGTGTTTGCCAAAGAGCTGTCAGAGCACTTATCCTCTTGCTGAGAACAATTAGCCTGGCACTGCCTAAGTACAGCTTCTGAAATACATAATGTTTAAGTAAGAAACCCAAGAACTCTCTACAAATTCCCTGGTTCAGTTTTGTCTTTTTGTGGTAGGTAAGAAAAACAAGCCAAGCAGCATTGTTAGTTCTGTTGGAGCAAGAGCTCATCGAGAGATATGATGTGGAGACCAAAGTGTGCCCTGTTCTGATCGAGCTAACAGCTCCAGACAGCAATGATGATGTGAAGACAGAAGCCGTGGCTGTAAGTACCAACATTTCCAGATGTCAGAGTATGAAATTTGCCTGAATGTTTGATATTGCAACAATGGTTGTGTGTAATGGACAGGAAGTTATGCAGGGGACAGCAATGTGCCCTTGTGGCCAAGAGGGCCAGTGGTATCCTGGGGTGCATCAAGAAAAGTGTGTCCAGCGGGTCTGGGGAAATCATTCCCCTCTACTTTGCCCTGGTGAGACCACGCTTGGAATACAGTGTCCAGTTTTGGGCTTCCCAGTTCAAGAGACACAGGGATCTACTGGAGAAAGTCCAGTGGAGAACAATGAGGATGATGAAGGCACTTGAACATCTCTCCTGTGAAGAAAGACTAAGAGACTGGGGCTGTTTAGGCTTGAGAAAAGAAGGCTGAGAGGGGTCTTACTAAAATCTATAAATATCTGAGGGGTGGCTGTCAAGACAAAGGTGCCAGGCTCTTTTTATTGATGCCTAGTGATAGGACAAGGAACAACAAGTACAAGCTAGAACACGGGAGGTTCCACCTCAATATGAGAAGAAACCTCTTTACTTTGAGGCTGATGTTGCCCTGGGCTGCCTAAAGAGGTGGTGGAGTCTCCTTCTCCCGAGACTTTCCAAATCCACCTGGATGTGTTGCTGTGTGGCATGCCTTAGGTGATCCTACTTTGTCAGGTGACTTGGACTAGGTGACCTCCAGAGGTCCTTTCCAATGCCTAACATTCTGTGAGTCTATGATCCATGTGGTATTCAAGAGAGGAAAAATATAGCTGCCTATGACCCCAGTCTCTTTTCCCATGTGTGTTACACTGAAGTCATGGTTAGATTTAAATTCATTAGCTCATACATCCTGTAAAGAAAACCCCAGCTGCACAAGACAGCTCAGAGGATTCATTTTATTGACTCTTAAAGCATCTGTTTTATTGTGTTTTTCTTTTAGTCTTTTCAGGTTTATTTAGTTTAGAGTTTTAAGTTGCCTATGTGGAAAATTTTCCATCAGTGGAAAATCTTCGGTGTGCTAATTGCGTTGCTGTGTCTGGTCTCTTTTTCTTGCTCTGATTTGTGTTTTGTTTTATTGGACAAATAATAAGCATTTGAGCTGAATAATTCATGGGTGAGTTGGTGGTTTGCATTAGACACATCTTTAATAATTCAGAATTATGATGTGTTGAATCAACTTAGTGAGGCAATAAGTTGTAGAGAAGAAATGGCAGCAGATATATACTTTTATACTTCCCTTGATATTTTTGTTCTTGCATTTCATGCAGATGTTGTCTGAGTGTTTTATTTTCATTTGTTTGTTTTCTTTTGGCTTGTGAGAGAGGCCTCATTAATATTTTACTTGCTTAATGTGACTCATAAACAGGCTGGTTGCTATTGCATTTGGCACCCGATAGTTGGACTCAATGACCTTAAAGGTCTTTTCCAGTCAAAACAGTCCCAGATATCTGAATTTCTAGGACTCTCCTGAAGAAGCTTATAATGACATAAGGGAATAAAATTTAATGCAGGATTGCTTTACCTATCTTCATTGTTTTGAAGGAGTCTATAAAGGTTTCTGCAGCTCATCAATCCCCTTGAGGTTAGAAACGTAAGGATTTGTAAGGGAAATGGATTTAAATAGTTCTGCCTGGGAAAGTTAAACTTAGAATTCTTTTGTATTTCCTTCTGGTTTTGAAAGTTCTAGTAAAAATCAGAATGAGAGAGGAGAAAGCTGCCACTTTCTTTGGTGTGAGATGCTTTCTCAGTGGTTTGATGTCAGGGAACAGTTTGCCCAGAGAGGTTATGAATGCCCCCTCACTGGAGGCATTCAGGGCCAAGCTGGATGAGGCTTTGAGCAGCCTGGGGTCCCTGCCCATGACAGGGAGGTTGGAACTAAATGATCTTTAAGGTCCCTCCCAACCCAAGGCATTCTGTGAATCTATGAATAAAATCATGTGCATCAGTATGAAGAGTAAACTTTAAAAGCTTCTGTCACACCAGAAGGCTGTGCTGCTGTTCAGAGAGATTTAGACAGGTTGGAGGGTTGACCAGGAAGAAATTTAATGAAATTCAATAAGGACAACTTTAGAGTCTTGCACCTAGGAAAGAACAACCCCAGGTATCAGTGTAGGTTAGGGCTGACCTGTTGGAAGGTAGCAAAATGGAAAAGGATCTGGGGTTCCTAGTGGATAGGAGCTTGACCATGAGCCAGCAATGTGCTGTTGTGGCCAGGAGGGCCAATGCCATTCTGGGCTGTATTAGAAGGGCTGTGGCTAGTAGGTCAAGAGAGATTCTCCTGCCCCTCTGCTCTGCCCTGGTGAGGCTGCATCTGGAATACTGTGTCCAGTTCTGGGCCCCTCAGTTCAAGAGGGACATAGAACTGCTTGAGGGAGTCCAGCACAGAGCCACAAAGATGATGAAGGGAATGGAACATCTCTTACAAGGAGAGACTGAGGGAGCTGGGACTCTGCTGCTTGGAGGAGACTGAGAGGTGACCTCCTCAATGTTTTTAAAGATGTAAAGGTGAGAGCCAAGAGGCTGGAGTCAGGCTCTGCTGGGTGATGCCCAGTGGCAGGACAAGGGGCAATGGATGGAAGCTGAAGCATAGAAAGTTTCATGGAAGCATGAGGAGGACTGTTTTCCCTGTGAGGGTGACAGAGCACTGGAACAGGCTGCCCAGGGGAGGAGTTGTGGAGTCTTCCCTCTCTGGAGATACTCAAAACCCACCTGGATGCCTTCGTGTGTGAGCTGGTCTAGGTGATCCTACTCTGGCAGGGAGGGTGGACTGGATGAGCTTTGGAGATGCCTTCCAGCCCCTGACACTGTGTGATTCTGCTTCGGTGCCGGGGGGTGGTGCGTTGTCCAAGCATCCCTGATTGGTGTCTGTCTTGCCACTAGATCATGTGCAAAATGGCCTCGATGGTGGGGAAGGACATCACGGAGAGACTTGTTCTTCCCAGGTTTTGCGAGATGTGCTGCGACTGCAGGATGTTCCACGTTCGGAAGGTACGCAGCTCTCGCCACCTGCCCAGCGCCCTCTGGGAGAGGAGTTGGCACCAGCTTGGGACTGAACGGCTGCTCCCTGATACATCTCCTTTTGACATGTCCAAGCAAAAGCCACAGGCATCCTTGGAAGCTCTCATTTCCACAGATGTTTATATTCCACAGTTAGATCTGACACTGAATGGTTTCTTTTTCCCATAGTCTTGGCATTTGTTATCAGAGACAAAGAATCTGCTTCTCCTCATGGTGGTGTAGATAGCCACAAAAATGTGAACATCTCTAACTGATAACAGCATCAGCCCACTGAGCTCCAGTCTCTCTGAAGGAGATCTCTTGAGATGAGATGAATGGAATTAATTAATGACGTTCATTAAGATTAAATAAATCACTACTCTGTCATGGTATTTAGATGCTGAGGCTGTGGGTTCACACTGCCACTGCACAGCTTCTTTTCCTTGATAACTGCTTTCAGTCTTTCATATGGCAGCACTTTGAACACATTTTGTCCTCCCTCCCTTTCGTTTAAGTTCTGAGGTGGTTCTTTCATCATTAAAAAAGCCTGATTAAACTTGAAGTGAAGAAAAGCATTTTAAACTTGTTTTAAAACCATGGGAACTGATGGAGTGGGGAAGTAACTAATACTGAGTTTACATCAAAACCTGATTTTATGGTTTATAAAGCTGTTTTACTCCCCCCCCCCCTTTCCTTTTCTTTGCTGTATTGAAACTCTTAAAACTGTTCTTAATGTTTTGTTTTTTTTTCATATTTTGTCTGCAAGGTTTGTGCAGCCAATTTTGGAGATATTTGCAGTGTGGTTGGGCAGCAAGCCACTGAAGAAATGCTGGTAAGCCATCCCTTAGTGGGTTTTTCTTTTAATACAAGTCAATGTTGGAGCTGGAAAGGTACAGAAGGGCAACTAGAATGATGACAGAACTACAGAATGGTTCTTGAGTAAAGAGAGACTAAAAAAAGCTGCCACTCTTGAGTTTTGCTGACATGAGGTTATGATTCATGTTTACAAAACCTTCAAGACACTGTCAGAGTGATGGGGTTTGGAGGGGACCTCTGGTCATCATCTGATCCAATTCCTCTGCTAAAGTAGAGTCACCCAGGGCAGTTCCTGTGAATACAGAACTCCTCATTGCCAAGTTGTATGGTCTAGAGCTCAGGGATGCTTGGTTCTAGGGCTGGGAGAAGGATTTAAACAAAACTGGAGAAATAACTGTGGTGATGGAGAATATTTGCAACTTCTGAACTAAATAAGGCAGGAAGGAGGCTAATCTGCCCTGGTTGAGACCTCACCTGCAGTGCTGGGTCCAGCTCTGAAGTCCTCAGCACAGGAGAGACATGGACCTGTTGAATCAGGGTCTGGAAAGGCCACAAAGATGATGGTAGGTCTGAAACCCAACCCCTCTGCTATGAGGACAGGCTGAGAGAATTTGGGTTGTTCAGCCTGGAGAAGAGAAAGCTCTAGGCAAACCTTCTTGTGGCCTTTCAGTGCTTAATAGAAGCCCAGAAGAAAGGTGGGGAGACCTGTTATGACAAGACTGTTGGGTCTTTTCCAACCAAAGGGATCCTATAATTTTATTCTTCAGCATTATGAATAAAACCACTGCTCTGTTCAAACCTAGTTTGCACCAAACAGTGTTTCTCTTGCTGCCTTATTCCTCTTTGTGGTCCTGCTTTGTAGGGTGGGTAGGGAGCTAGATTGGTAAATCCAACCATGAGAAATTGAGGTGAAAAAGAAAGGTTTTCTTTTGCTCTGAAGTTGCCTCATTTTTATTTTTTTGCATTTCACTGAGAATCTTAACAAAATCTGAAGTGGACAGGCAACAAATATAGGAAGGACATGGACCTGATGGAGTGTGTCTAGAGGAGGACCATGAAAATGATCAGGGGTTGGAGCACCTCTGCTATGAGGACAGACTGAGGGAGCTGGGGATGTTCAGCCTGGAGAAGAGAAGGCTCTGGGGAGACCTAGTAGTGGCCTTCCAATACCTGAAGGGAGCCTCCAAGAAGGCTGGAGACTGTTTACAAAGGCCTGCAGTGACAGGGTGAGGGGCAATGGCTTCAAACTAGACAAGAGCAGATTTAGGTTGGATGCTAGGAGCCATGAAGGCAATGGAACACTGGAGCAGGTTGCCCAGGGAGGTGGTTGTGGCCCCATAACCAGAAATATTCAAGGCAAGGCTTGATGGGGCTCTGGTCAACCTGATCTAGTTGAGGATGCCTCTGCTGGCGGCAGAAGGGCTTGGACTAAATGATATTTGGAGCTCCCTTCTAGCCCAGACTATTCTCTGATTCTATGACTATGTGCCAGTGTTCCTCACTTTCACTGCTTTCAATGTTAGGTACATTAAAAGACTGGTGGGTGTTTTCTTTATATAAATCAGCTTACAAAGTTAGTATTTTGTTGCTGTTCTTCAGATAGATGATTTTCTTTATCTGCATCCGTGAGAGCAGCTGATCAGAAGGGTGACACTACTGAATGTGTGTTGTCTTGCAAGCGTTCAACTTCAGCTGGGTCTGGGGGTGCAGAAGCAGATGAAGGAAATAAAAGTGAAGGCAAAAAAGGGAAGTGTACTTTGAAACAAGTATTGCCTGTTAAGACCTGCACACTCACTCACTCTCTTCCCAACAGCTGCCGAGGTTTTTCCAGCTCTGCTCCGATAACGTGTGGGGAGTCCGGAAAGCCTGTGCCGAATGCTTCATGGTTGTGTCTTGTGCAACGTCCCAGGAAGTCCGAAGGACAAAGCTGTCACCCCTTTTTATTAATCTGATTAGTGATCCTTCAAGATGGGTAAGAACTGGGGAGTTTTATGGCTTGAATTGTTCTCACAGTGAAAAGATTTTACTGTGATACTCTGTTTTTGCTGTGATACTCTGCGTAGAAGTTCTCAACCTTAGGTGTGGATAATTTCATAGATTCATAGAATCAGTCAAGGTTGGAAGGGACCACAAGGATCATCTAGTTGCAACCCCCCTGCCATGGACAGGGACACCTCATACTAGATCAGGCTGTCTAGAGCCTTATCCAGCCTGGCCTTAAACACCTCCAGGGATGGGGCCTCAACCACCTCCCTGGGCAACCCATTCCAGGCTCTCACCACCCTCACGGTGAAGAACTTCCTAACATCCAATCTGAATCTCCCCATTTCTAGCTTTGTTCCATTCCCCCCAGTTCTATCACTACCTGACATCCTAGAAAGTCCCTCCTCAGCTTTCTTGTAGGCCCCCTTCAGATACTGAAGGGCCACAATAAGGTCACCTTGGAGCCTTTTCCTCTCCAAACTGAACAGCCTCAACTCCTTCAGTCCCTCCTCAGAGGAGAGGTGCTCCAGCCCTCTCATCGTCCTCGTGGCCCTTCTCTGGACATGTTCCAGCACATCCATATCCCTCTTGTAATGTGTGCTACAGAATTCACAGAATCACAGAAACATCCAGATTGGAAAAGACCCTCAGGATCACCAAGTCCAATCTATAACCCTGCTTTACAAGATTCACCTTAAACCATATCCCTAAGCACCACATCCAAAAGACCCTTAAACACATCCAGGGTGGGTGACTCCACCACCACCCTGTGCAGCTCATTTCAGTGCCTGACCACTCTCTCCATAAAAACCATTTTTCCTAATGTCCAATCTAAACCTACCCAGCCTCAGCTTGAGGCCATTCCCCCTTGTTCTGTCTCCAGTTAGCTGTGAGAAGGGACCAGCAGCAGCCTCTCCACAAGAAGTCCCTTCAGGTAGTTGTAGACAGCAATGAGATCTATTTCACAGAATGGTTGAAGTTGGAAGGGACCTCAAAGATCACCCAGTTCCAGCCCCCCAGTATTCATAGAATACCAGATTGGAAGGGACCTCAGTGATCATCTAAGTCAAATCTTTCAGGGTAAGGATATAGTTTAGATGAGATGGCCCAGCACCCTGTCAAGCTGGGTCTGAAAACTCTCTAATGTAGGGGATTCCACCACCTCCCTTGGAAGTTTGCCTCAATGTTTAATAGTTTACATGGTGAATTTCTTTTTCTGGCATCTTGTTGCACACGTCTTTATTCTGCTCTTGTGAGACCCCACCTGGAGTACAGCAGCCACTTCTGCTCCCCACACCATAAGAGGGACCTAGAACTGCTGGAATGGGTCCAGAGGAATGCCACAAAGATGATCAGCAGGATGGAGCAGCTCTCCTGTGAGGACAGGCTGAGTTGGGGCTCTTCAACTCGGATGAAACAAAGCACTGGGGAGACCTTTTAGTGGCTTTCCAGTACCTGAAAAGGGCCTGCAAGAAAACTGAGAAGGGACTTTTTACAGGGCTTGTGGTGATAGAACAAGAAATTGAAGTTTCAGGTAGCTCTGGACAGCACTGAGATCACCCTGAGCCTCCTCTTCTCCAGGCTGCACACCCCCAGCTCCCTCAGCCTCTCATAGGATTTGTGTTCCAGGCCCCTCACCAGCTTTGTCACCCTTCTCGGGACATGTTCCAGCATCTGAACATCTCTCTTGAATTGAGGGGCCCAGAACTGGACATAAGTAGATCTTTGCACAAGGAACTCATGCTCTCAGATCCTCAAAAGTTGTGCAAGTCAGAGAATTAATCAAAGAATTAAAATGGAGGTAGAACGTTGTTGAAAGGGAGGAGAGAGTCTATAGCCAGGTGGGGATTGGTCTCTTCTGCTAGGCAACCAGCAAGAGAACAAGGGGACACAGTCTCAAGTTGTGCTGGGGAAGGTCTAGGCTGGATGTTAGGAGAAAGTTGTTGCCAGAGAGTGACTGGCCTTGGAATGGGCTGCCCAGGGAGACGGTGGAGTTGCCGTCCCTGGAGGTGTTCAAGAAAAGGCTGACTGAGGCACTTAGTGCCATGGTCTAGTTGATTGGCTAGGGCTAGGTGATAGGTTGGACTGGATGGTCTCTTCCAACCTGCTTGATTCTGTGATTCTATAAATAGTAGGAGAAAAGAGAAGCAAATGAAGAATTCAGCCAAATAGGAAAAGGAAAGGAATGCATCTTACCAGTCCTACTTATGACAGGGAAGTGCCTGTTCACTATACGCAGTTTTTAACTTTCAAGCTGTCAGAATTCTCAGCTGAGCTTTCCCATTTACCTGCTTCTCCTGCCTCAATAATTTTGATTGTTTTGGTTGTGGGGAACAGAACTACCAACGTAGTTACTTTGATTCAACTGATTTTACCTTGCTTTTTTCTTGTCTTGGTTACTACTTTCTGTATATAGCTGGCTGACTCTTGCCAAACAAGAGCCTTTGCTCTTGCTTTCCTGCTTATGGCCTTTCCAACTGCTAGTAGCAGGCATCTGTGTAAGCCAGCAGGCTTTATATCTATAAATAGTACTTGCTCACCTTGCACCTTTTCCACCAGGTCCGCCAAGCTGCTTTTCAATCTCTGGGGCCTTTCATATCAACTTTTGCTAATCCGTCCAGCAGTGGCCAGTTCTTTAAAGAAGAAGATGGTAAAAACCCAGAAGACGATGGTTCTGCACAGGAGAACAGGTAATGAATTGACTAAATCTAAGCATTCTTCTTGTCTGTTTTCCTTGGGTTTCTTCAGTGGGAACTGCAAGTTTAAGAAAATAACTTTCCTCTCTAAATTGAGTATCTTGGTAGATTAAAGATATGGAACTTCTCATCTACTTAATAGACCCCAAGAATTTCACAGCGTCACAGAACCTTAAGAGTTGGGGGGAACCTCCAGAGATAATTGAGTCCAACCCCCCTGCCAAGGCAGGATCACCTAAGTTAGTCCACACAGGAATGCATCCAGGCAGGTTTTGAATGTCTCAGGAGAAGACTCTACTACTCCCCTGGACAGCCTATTCCAGTGCTCTGTCGCCTTCACTGTAAAGAAGTTTCTCCTCATGTTGAGCTGAAACCTTCTGTGTTTCAGTCTGTAGCTGTTGTTCCTTGTCCTATTGCTGCTGACCAGCGAAAAGAGTCTGGCCCCAGCCACTTGACACCCACCCTTCAGATATTTGTACACATAGATGAGATCTCTTCTCAGTCTTCTGTTCTCCGGACTAAACAGGGCTCTCAGTCTCTCCCCTTAAGGGAGATGCTCAAGTCTCCCAGTCATGTTCTTGGCTCTCTGCTGGACTCTCTCCATCAGGTCCCTGTCTCTCTTGAACTGGGGAGCCCAAGATTGGACACAGTACTCCAAATGTGGTCTCACTAGGGCAGAGTAGAGGGGGAGAAGAACTTCCCTAGACCTGCTGGACACACTTTTTTTGACATAGCTTAGGATATATCTTCTGAGAGGAAATGACTGACCTTACAGACAAAGGAGAGCAGTGATTGTAGCCTACCTAGGGTGCAGTAAGATTTTCAACATGATTTCTCATAAAAATCCTCATAGAGAAGCTGAAGAAGTATGAGCTGAAGGAGCAGACAGTGAGGTGGATTGACAGCTGGCTGAGTGGCCAAGTCCAGAGGGCACTGATCATCTGGATACCAGTAACTGGTTGTGTATCTTGGGGGTCGGTGTTTGGTCCGGTCTTGCTTGACATCTTCCTAGGTGGTGGAGCAGAGTGTACCCTTAGCAAGCCTGCTGATACGAAGCTGAGAGGAGTGGCTGATGTGCCAGAAACTTGTGCCACTGTCCAGAAGGACCTCAGTAAACTGGAGGAATGGGCTGGTAGGAGCCTCTTGAAGTTCAACAAGAAGTGTAGAGTCCTGGACCTGGAAAGGAACAATTTCAGGCACCAGTACGGAGTCTGACGGGACAGAGAGCGGCCTTGTAGAAAAGACCCTAACGGCCACGGTGGACACCAAGCTGACTGAGCCAGCAGTGTGCCTTTGCAGCAAAGGCCAGTGGTATCCTGTGCTGCTTTGGGAGGAAGGTTGCCAGCAGGTTGAGGGAAATAATCCTTCCTCTCTCCTCAGCATTGGTAGAGCCATAGCTGAAGTGATGGGTCCAGTTGCAGGCTCCCCATTATGAGAGATGTGGACATAGTTGGAGGGTCAGGAAGATGATGAAGGGAGTGGAACATCTCTCCTATTACTTAGGACTGAGAGAGCTGGAACTGCTTAGCCTGGAGAAGAGATAGCTCAGAAGAATCTCACTGATGCCTATAAATGCCTGAAGGGAGGGATAGAAAGAAGACAGAGCCAGGCTTTTTCCACTGATGCCTGGTGACAGGACCAGAGGCAGTGGGCACAAACCGCAGCACAGTAGGTTCCCTCTGAAGATCAGGAAACACTTACTGTTAGAGTGACTGAGCACTGTCATAGGTTGCCCAGGGAGCCTGTGGAGTCTTCATCCTCCAAAACATTCAAAAGCTGCCTGGACACAGTCCTGGGCAACTACTTGAACTGGAGGTGTCTTGAATCTCAACCATTCTGGGAGTGTATGCTTTCTTTGATATTTTTGTTCCCTTTTGTTGTAAGTAAATGTAGTCTGGTGAATAACAAGCTGGTAGCAGGTGTGCAGCTGTTTGCAAGGAGGATGTTTTGGTGCTGAACTGTTGATTTTCTTTGGCACTCGACAGCGAACAAGTCAGGACTGCAGAAGATGTTACGACAGAGGATGAGCACAACAGGACAGAGGATCTGTCTTTGCACGCCGGTCATGATTTTGCAACAAAACTTGAAAATGCCGTGGAAGAGCAAAATACAGTCTCAAGTGACTCCCAGAAGGAAAGTGATTTCCAAACTGAGTCATCCTTCCATTGCACTTTGTCTTCGGAACCTTGCGGGGAAATGGCTGGCGAGAAGGAGCGGAGTTCTCGTTGCTGCACGGCAGGTCTGCGGGAGGCTGGGCTGAATTCGAAGGAAGCCTCTCTTTCAGAGCAGGAATTGTACAACTCTTTCCATTTCTGGAGGACTCCACTCCCTGAAATAGATATTGACTTGGAGCTTCAGCAAGCTTCGGAGCTAATACTTGACAGAGAAGTTCAGGAGCTGACTATGCCGGCGTCTTCAAACATTCCTATGGCAACGAGGAGAGAATTGGAAGAAATGATAGAAAATTTGGAACCCCACGTAGATGATCCAGATGTTAAAGGTAGAGTAAAGATTCTGAAGTGATTTTAGTGTTTGGAGATAATGTTGCTTTAGCTGTTTGGGCAACTTTTCACTTGCTTTTAAAGTCAGAAGCCCTGCTTTCTCCTGATCCTCAAAGAGATTGTATTTATTTTGATGTAGTTGTAATTGTGTTTGTGTAAAGATGTAAAGGCTGTATGATGCCTTCCATACACTGGATGCATGTTGTTGGTATAAACTTATGACTGCAGGTCTATAATCAGTATTGATTTGATTAATAATCAAACAGATAATTCAATTATATAAGCTATTGATCTGGACTTCCCAATTCAAGAGAGACAGAACTACTGGAGAGAGTCCAGTGGAGGCTACAAATATACTGAGGGAACTGAAGCATCTCTGTGAGGAGGAAAGGCTGAGAGATCTGGAAGTGTTTAGGTTTGAGAAGAACAGCCTGATAGGGAATCTTCTCTATACTGATTAAGAGCTGCATGGTGAGAGTCAAGAGGATGGGGCCAGACTCTTTTTGATGGTGCCTAGTGACAGGACAAGGGGCAACAAGCAGAAGCCTGAATCCAGTAGGTTCCATCTGAACATGAGGATAAACTTTGCTGTGAGGGTGACCAAACCCTGGAGTAGGCTGTCCAGAGAGGTGGCATCTCCTTCTCTGGAGAGATTCCAAACGCACCTGGACATTGTGATTCTGGGCAGCCTGCTGTGGGTGACCCTGCTTTAGCAGTGAAGTTGGACTAAATGATCTCCAGATGTCCCTTCCAAGCCCCACCATGCTTGGATTTTGTAATTAGCATATTTGGAGAAAAAAAAAGGCAAACTTAAGATTCATTCTTGTTTGAAATATCAAAGTGTGATAAATGGTTTCCATTTTATTCTTCATTGATTGATAATGATTCAGTCATTTTTCTGCAAGGTCTTCATTATTGCAGCCTCATGTTGCCAGCTGGAGTATGTTGAGTTTGTTGGATCAGAGTGAGAACTGATCCAAAGTGAATTATTGAAGTGAATGCACATTTTCAGAGCTCTTTTTAGGTTGGAGAAGGGTTTCATAAATATGACCAGCTGGTGGAACAACACCTTGGAGATACCTCCTGAGCTGAAATGACAGTCTGGAGAAGAGAAAGCTCAGAGGAGACATTACTGTGGCTTTCCAGTATCTGAAGGGGGCCTACAAGAAACCTAGTGAGGGACTTTTTAGGATGTCAAGTAGTGATAGGACTAGGAGGAATGGAGCAAAACTAGAAGTGGAGAAATTCAGATTGGATGTTAGGAAGAACTTCTGCAGCGCGAGGCTGGTGAGACACTGGAACAGGTTGCCCAGGGAGGTGGTGGAAGCCTCATCCATGGAGATTTTTAAGGCCAGGCTGGATGTGGCTCTGGGGAACCTGATCTAGTGTGAGGTGTAGGGGGTTTGGAACTGGATGATCTTTGAGGTCCCTTCCAGCCCTGACAATTCTGTGATTCTGTGACTCGTTCCTACTGGACTTAAGTCTCTCTTGGCGTTCTGCTCAATAAATTCCAAGGCATGTGAAGCTTGTCACAGTCAGACAGTCCAGAGGTACCACTGAAGAGGAAGCCATATTATTTTGGAGCTGAGGAAACCCCAGGAGAAAGCTGCCCACCAGGAAAAGTAGGAAGGAAAAAGAGGGTCAAGTTGGGAGTGGGAAAACATTTTAGAATCCACTGATACTGCTTTAATCTTTTTGTTGCCAGTAGGTGGATATGCTAGTACCTTATTTTTGGGCTGCTTTTATTTATTACTGTGAAAGTCAGCAGGTACAAGTTTGCTCTAAGAGTGCTTTGGGCACCTCTACTCTAAGGGAAGAGGTAAGAGAAAAAAATTCAGCCTTGCTACTGATCTCAGTTTTCACACAACCCATCTCTACTGTTAGAACCTGCCCTGCTGCTTTCTTTTGCAAACCCTTGTTCTACCCAGTTAGAAGGCATCTTAAAGACCTCTCAGGAAGGTTTTTGTAGCTATGAATTTGTATGTCCAGAATTGGGTTATTTTTCTTGTGTGTTCATGTCTTGTTTCAGAACATGGGGTTTTGTAGCTCTCAGAGGGCGTCAGCAGGTTTCTGTACTGTTCTTGACTAGCACAAACTGGAACCTAGGAGGTTCCCTCTGAAAATGAGGAAAAACTCCTTTGCGATGCAGGGTGAGAGACCTCTGGAGCAGGCTGCCCAGAGAGAAGTTGTGGCATCTCCTTCTCTGGAGAGATTCCAAATCCACATGGACATTGTGATCCTGGGCAACCTGCTGTGGGTCACCCTGCTTTAGAAGGGGGATTGGACTGGATGATCTCCAGAGATGCCTTCCAACCCCCTGAGTCTGTGAGTAACTAGTGATGGCAGGAAGGCTGTGTCCTTCATGGTGTGATAAGCAGGGGCTGATTTCTATTTTGATAACTGCTTTCAGAGCCAGTCCTGAGCAGCTGAGGCGAGTGATTTGGTACTGGAGTTCATCTGGCGGTGACTGACAATGATTCTTTCCTCCTATATGTGTTTTTTTTGCTCTCATTTCTCTTCCCTTCTGGATTTTGCATTCCTCTACTACATTGTGGGATTGAGTGAGCCCTCAGCAAGTTTCCAGGTAACACCAATCTGAGTGATGCAGTTGATGCACCTAAGGGATGGGATGTCATCCAGAGGGACCTGGACAAGCCTGAGAACTGGGTCTGTGTGAACCTTGTGAAGATCAGCGAGGCCAAGGGCAAGGTCCTGCACCTGGGTTGGGGCAATCTCCAATCTCAGTCCAGGCCAAGGGATGAAGGACTTGTGGGTGCTGATGGGTGAAAAGCTGGGCATGAGCTGGCAATGTGCTCTCACAGCCCCAGAGCCAGCTGTGTGCTGGGCTGCATGCACAGCAGTGTGGGCAGCAGGTGGAGGGAGGGGGTTCTGCCCCTCTGCTCTGCTGAGACTTCACCTGCAGTACTGGGTCCAGCTCTGGAGTCCTCAGCACAGGATAAACATGGAACTGTTGGAATGGGGCCAGAGCAAGCCACAATGATGGGAGTGCTGGAAGCCGTCTGCTGTGACGCCAGGCTGAGAGACTTGGGGTTGTTCAGCCTGGAGAAGACAAGGCTCCAGGGAGACCCTTTGTCTATAAGAAAGCTTGGGACAGACTTTTTTAGCAGGACCTGTTGTGACAGGACAGAAGGTGATGGTTTGAAGCTAAAAGAGGCAGATTTAGACTAGAGAGAAGGAAAAAAATTGCTTACAGTCATGGGCATGAAATCCTGGCCCAGGTTGCCCAGAGAGGTGCTAGAAGCCTCATCTCAGGCAACATTCCAGGAAGTCAGGTTGTGTGGGACTCTGAGGAACCTGATCTAGTTGCAGATGTGTTTTTGGGGGGAGGTTCAGCTTTGTAACTTGCCTGTGTTTTCTGTGTTTCTGTTGTGCACCTCCCTGTCAGCAGAGCGGTTTCCATTTCAAGCAGTTTCCATTTCAAGCTTCAAATCCTTGCTCCGAGGCATGGAGACTGATGAGGTCTCTAGTAAATACTTTTTTGTTGTTGTTTATGGTGGCCAACATTTTTTTTTCCTGTAATCTCATTCTCAGGAAGGGGTAAACTGCTTTAATTGAACCTGATTCCTTTAAAATCTTTACCTTGAGGCTTTCTTTCCAGCACTAGCTTGCTGCCAAAGTGGTAAGTTGAGTAATAGGCAGCTAAGCAGCCAGCAACCAAGCTGAAGACAGCCTGTCTTCTCCCAGCCAACCTGCTGGCCAGCAGACCTACACAGCTGTCCAAAGCTGAGCTGTGGTGTGTAATCCCTGTTAATAGGACATTTCCAACCCACAGGACCAGACATCCTCAGGGACTCGAAGTGGCAGATGGAAGCCTACACATTCCTCTGAAGTCTGCCAGCTCTTGGTCTTTATTCAGGTCCCATCTTTTTTCCCAGCTCCCTGAGACTGCTGCCTTTTTCACTTACTTCAGAGGTTGTCTTTTTTTTTTTTTCCAGATTTTTTATTTTCCTTTCCAAGAGGCTTTATTTACCTCCTTATGAGCTGCATAGAAGGTGTCAAATGTATGTAATGTCAGCTCTTCTTAATGTTATTTGGGGGAAAAGAGAAAGCCTGACTTGCAGGTTGCTGGGGCCAACTGTGCCTTGTGCCAGTTTCAGGCTGCTTTGCCACATGGAGACCTAATAGGGCTAACCCAACCCAAATCTGGGGTGAATTTGATCCCATTTCTTTATCAAAATTGTATTTGTAAGGCAGGCTACTTGTGTTGCCTGCAGTAAAAGTCTGAAGGGCTCTGCTAATGGAACAGTAGGTGAGGAGTAAGTGGAAAAGAAACTCCTCTTACTTTGATACTTTAATTATTTTTGCCTCTGAGTAAGAAGTGAGGGTAAGGAAGGGCAGATTGTTCAGATGAAAAAAAGGGAGCATGCCATGCAGAAAAATCAGTGTCTGCCACTGACATCATTCTCACTCTTGCCCAGTGACAGGAGAAGGGAGAACAGGCTCAAACTGGAACCCAGGAGGTTCACTCTGAAAATGAGGAGAAACTTCTTTCTTGTGAGGGTGCTGGAGCTTTGGAGCAGGCTGCCCAGAGAGGTTGTGGAGTCTCCTGCTCTGGAGATATTCCAAACCTGCCTGGACATTGTGATCCTGGGCAGCCTGTTTTGGGTTACCCTGCTTTAGCAGGAGGATTGGACTATGTGATCTCCAGACATCCCTTCCAACTCCCAGCAGTCTGTGATCCCTGTGTGGCTTGCAGCTAGGATTGCCTCTGATACTTCATCTGCTTTGGTCAGGCTATAGCTAAGGAACATTGCTCCACAAAGCTGTTCTTAATGGGCAGTAAGCAGAGGTGGAAAGCAGAGCACTGCTGGACATCTTTGAAAGAGTGGATGGCAGACCAAGAAGTTCCTAAGGCTTTCTTTTGATGTCAAACACTGCAGCCTCCATTAGTTGTTTGGAAGATGCAAGGAGGCTAAAGTATTGTGCAGGAAAGAGTGAGTGGGGTCTGGCCCCTTCCTTTAAAGATCTTGCATCTCTACAGCTACCTGAAAGGAGATGGTAGTGAGGCAGGAGTTGGTCTCTTCTCCCAAATAGCAAGCAACAGGAGAAGAGGAAATAGCCTCAAGTTGCACCAAAGGGAATTTAGGAAAAAATTGTCACTGAAAAGGTTGTGAAGCCCTGAAACAGACTGCCTAGGGCAGTGGTGGAGAGGTTTAAAAGCTCTGTAGATGTGGTTCTGAGGCACATGGTTTAGTAGGGGACATGGCAGTGCTGGGTTAACAATTGGATTTGATGCTCTTGGAGGTCTTTTTCAACCTCAGCGGTTCTGTGGCTGGACTTGTCATCCCAGTATACCAGTGGGTGTGGGAAATGGTTGGACTCCATGATGTGAAAGATCTGCTTCAGCCAAAATCATTCTGTGATTTGTGACCATATAGACACACACAACCTCTTAGAACCAAAACCTTTTTTGTTTGAATCAATCTGTTCTCAACCCTTACTTGAATTGCTCTTCTCTCTCATTCCCACCTCCCACAAAAGACCCAGTCAGTAAGTTAGCATCTGTGTGCTCTTCTGCCCTGAGAACACCAATTCCTATGCACCAAGATTCCTAGAGAACTGATCCTGCATCTGGGGTTTGTTTTTTCTTTGCTAGGAAGCCAAATTTCACTGAGCTGCAGTGTGGCTGAGCACCCTAGGAGGAGTGGGGTACCAGTCAGTCTTATCTTTCACATTTATTGTCTCCATTTTGAGATTTACTAAGAGTTAATAATCTTCCAGTTGTACCTCCCCTGTAGTTCTTCCACCACCTTTCAGTTAATTAGTCGCTGTGTAGAAGTTGGTTTATGGGCTTGCTGAAGTTCCTTGCAGTTCAACCTCTCAAGTGTTTCCCTCTCATGTCCTTGCAGCACAAGTGGAGATGTTGTCTGCTGCACTCAGAGCATCCACGTTGCATCCAGAAGAGCCCATGGCCAACGTTGGCAAGGGAACAGACTCGCAGACAGAGCTAACCATCAATGACCAACAAAGTTTTAAGCCTATACTGAATGATGTTGTGCCTTTAATTGGTGACACTGAGGTAAGAAGAGAGTTTTAGACTCTTGTTGTCTTCCCCTCAGGATTTCCAGTGCTCCAGTAGCAGAGCTGTGTTTTGCCTTCCTGGAGGAATAGCAGCCAAAGATTTCCTACTTTTGCCTAGTGTGCTGTTGAGATTTCTTAGCTGGCAGTGAAACTCCAGCTACTAAAATGAAATGAGTTGGGTGCCTTTGTTTTGGCCAGTTCTGTGCTTACCCAGACAGCTTGGTTTTGAAGCTGATTTCACTAAAATCTTTTGTGATTATCACATTTTAAGACGTTTTAATGCTACTGCTGTTTAATTCTGTGAAATCCCTTCCCTAAAACTAAGACCTCCTGATAATTTGTTGAGTCTCCTTCTCCAGTACCCTTCCCAGTCTAAAAAATGAGGCACTTTGTTCCCTCTGGTCACTACTGAAATGTTCCATAGTGGTTTACTGGCCTGCATAAGAGAAGTTCAGAACCAGTAGTCTAGGCTGTTGTGTGGACTGCTGAAAGGGAAGGTAGATTTTAGCAGTCAATTCACATTTTGAAGTGCTTTGCTTTGAATCCTTCAGCACCACCACCTTGTGCCCAACTCAGGTCTGTGGCACTGGATACCATTTTCTGTTCTGCACTGTGCATGGTATGCTGTGTATTGAATGTCTTTATAAGTGGTCTGGAGGAGGGGATCATGTGCATCCTCACTAGATTTGAGGTTGATACTAGTTTCAGTGAGAGTGTTGATCTGCTTGAGGGTAGGAAGGCTCTGCAAAGAGGCCTGGACAGGCTGGATCCATGGGCTGAGATCAATTGTATGAGGTTTAACAGGGCCCAAGTGTTGTGTCCTTCACGTGGGTGGCACCGTGCAGTGCTACAGGCTTGGGGCAGAGCGGCTGGGAAGTTACCCAGTAGAAAAGGACCTGGAGTGTTGACAGCCATGTGAACATGAGCCAGCTATGTGCTCAGGTGGCCAAGAAGGCCAATAGCACCCTGACTTGTATCAGGAATGGTGTGGCCAGCAGGAGTAGGGAAGGGATCCTGCTCCTGTACTCAGCACTGCTGAGGCCACGTCACAAATACTGAATTCAGTTTGGGGCCCCTCACTACAAAAAGGACATTGAGATGCTGGAGCTTGTCCAGAGAATGGCAACAGAGCTGGTGAAGGGTTTAAAGAACAGTTCTTGTGAGGAGAAGCTGAGAGATCTGGGGTCGTTTAGCCTGGAGTAAAGGGGGAGTGAAAGGAGATTGCAGTGAGGTGTGGGTCATCAGTCCCTTCTCCCTAGTACCAAGTCACGGAATGAAAAGAAATGCCTTCAAATTTCACCAGGGAAGGTTTAGTTTGAATGTTAAAATAACCTTCTTCACTGAAAGGATTCTCAAACACTGGAACAGGCTCTGCAGGGAGGTGGTTGAATCCCCATCCTTGGAGTTGCTTCAAAGGCAGAGATGTAGTGCTGAAGAACATGGTTTAGCAGCAGCCTTGGCAGAGTTAGGTGATTGTTGGACTCAATCTGAAAGGCCTTTTCCAACAAGTGTATGATTCTGCATTCACTGCATCAAGTGCCACAAGCTCTGGTGGTACTGAAAGCTGCAGCAATGTTTCTGAAACCCACTTCATAAAACCACAGCAGATGATTTATTGACTCAGTTGCCTGAATGGTATTTTCAGAAGAAATGTTGATAAATGTCTTGGAAGAGTCCAGGAACTGACTTCTGTCCAGTGCAAATATTTGCAGCCTTCTTTAATTAGTGCAGTGTTTCTAAATGCCCTTTAACTTTCACCTAAGCTGTTGGAGTAGCCTGTGGCCTACAGACATCCAGGCAGTGGAGGAATGTGACATTTACTTGGATACTGCTGTTTATACACACCATAATTTAACACTACAAATGTGGTTGGTTGGTTTGCTTCCAAAAAACAACTTGGCCCCAGTTCCTCCTGTCACTCGAGCTGGTTAAGGTTCTTCCTAGTCTGTTGTCACCACTTCTTTGTCATGCCAACCCAAAAAATGACAGTCTGACTGCATCCTCTGCCTTTCTGATTTTGGGAGTGAGGAGAGTGCTGTTTGCTCAGAGGCACCAAGTCCATCAGTTTGTTTTTCACTAGATTCTGATGCTGACAGAGGGTTCAAGAAGCTGTCACGTTCCTGATGTGTGTTGGTTTTGCTTGCTTCGGCTTTACCCTTTCAAAAGGATGCTCTTAATCTGTCAGTTCCTTGTTTGCTACTGGCATCAAATCAAGTCCTTATTTTCTAAGTGAAAGGATGTTATACAGGTGACCTAGAATTCGGGAATCCAGCTGAGATCTGTTGAGCCAAGTGGATTGTTGCCCCTAATAGTGAAGAGAGCTCTGATTTTTCACAGGTGGCTTTTCTTTTTGTCCCACCTCCCCACACACGGGTATGAGAATTGTCTGCTGCTTCTTTTCAGTTGGAGGTAGAGGGTAAACACAAAGCAAGCTGAAGTAAAAGCAGTCCACTCCTGTCCAATATAAGAAGGTGCCCTAGTGAGGCCACATCTGGAGTACTGGATCCATTTCTGGGCTCCCCAGGTCAAGAGTAACAGGGAATTACTGCAGAGAGTCCAGTGGAGGCTACAAAGATGGTGAGAGGACTGGAAGATCTCTGTGAGGAGGAAAGGCTGAGAGACCTGGGGACCTTCTTAGTCTGGAGAAGAGCAGACTGGGAGTGGATCTTATCCCTGTCTAAACGGCAGGGGTAAGAGGATGGGGGCAGGCACTTCAGTGATGCTCACTGACAGAACAAGGGTCACTGGGCAAAAACTGGGACCCAGGAGGCTCCATCTGAACATGAGGAAAAACTTCTTTCTTGAAGGTGCCAAAGCCCTGGAGCAGGCTTCCCACAAAGGTTGTGGAGTCTCCTTGTCCTGAGAGACTCCAAATCCACTTGGACATTGTGATCCTGGACAACCTTCTGTGGGTGACCCTGCTTTAGCAGTGGGATTGGACGAGATGATCTCCAGAGATCTCTTCCAGCCACCTCCCAGACATCCCTTCCATCTCCCACCATTTTGTGATTCTTTGATTCTGCAGATGCCAGGAAGAGTCGAGACTCTTGAAGCCTACCTCTCCTCTCTGTTTGGGCCAGCTGCCCTGTCAGGCAATGCCAGTACCACTTGTCTTGATGCTGTGGGCTTTGTGTGCACAGCTCAGGGGTCCATAGAGCACAACCACAACGCTCTTGTTACACCACAGCCAAAGGAAGCCTCGTGTGAGAGATTTGCGAGGCTGAGACTAAGGTTTTTGCCTCTCAGAGGTGGTGGTTCACCAGTTTGGTACCAAGAAGCTTTCAGGCTAAACCCTGCAGAATTTTTATATCCTGGCTGTGCAACATTCAGCTCAGCTTGTGTGCATGTGACATGGAAGAACTACAGATGGAGCTTCTCTGCAGGAGCAGAGATGCTACCCTGACTTAAATACCAACTGATGCTGCAGTGGGTCTGCGCTGAAGCTCTTCCTTTCTGGAATGGAGACTTGACTTTAAAAGTGGCTGCTTAGAAATGTTCCCATCTGCAACACCCTTCAGTAAATTTAGTTGTTTGACTTAGTTCAGGCAGTGAAGTATTATTTTTGTCTGTCTTGTTTATTTTAAACTCAGCCCTTGAGAGCTGAAAGATTGCGAGATGACATCTTTGCATTTTTATGGTAGCAGAATGGATGACTAACCCCTGACCTATGCACTTGGGCAAATCATGGGAAGTGCTGTGGCTAACTAGTGCTGCTTGCCTGCACTTTGAGCACTGAGTCCAATTTTGGGGCCTTCATACAAGGGGGACATTGAGATGCTGGAGCAGGTCCAGAGAAGAGCACCAAAGCCAATATGAAGGGTGCAGAGAACAGTTCTTGTGAGGCTGAAGGAGCGCTGGGGCTGTTTAGCCTGGAAAGAAGGAGGCTCAGAGGAGACCCTTTCATTCTCCATAAATCCCTAAAAGGAGGTTGGAGTGGGGATTGGTCTCTTCTCCCTGATAAAAAGTGAGAGGATGAGCAGAAATGGCCTCAAGTTGCACCAGGGGAGGTTTAGGTTGGGTATCAGAAGAAACTTCCTCACTGAAGGTGTTCTCAAATACTGGAGTAAGCTTTCCAGGGAGATGGTTGAATCCTCACTCCCATTTTAAAAGATGCAGAGACGTGGTGCTGAAGACTATGGGTTAGCAGCAGCTAATGGTTGGACTTGATAGCCTGAAAGGTCTTCTCCAACCCAAATGATTCTGTGCTCATCTCTTGTTTTGAAAGAGGCCAAAGCTGCCGACTTTCAGACAATGCTGACATTTTTCTCCTTTTTATGGGGAGGAGGAAAAAAAAGAGTGAGGAACTAACAAGCTAAAATCCTGCAGAGATTGTTCCCAGAGCCTCTGGAGGACACATTTAGTTATGAAGTCTCTTGCATATCTGTTCTTTCCTTGGCTCTTTGGCACCTTCTTGCTGCTGTGTGATAAACCTGACAGACGCCATGGGCCGTCGTGCCAGCAGTCTGTGATTGCCTCCCAGCTCTGCCTCTTCTGCAGCACCTGTAATTATACCTCAGTGACTAAAATTACAACCTGCTGCTTCTATGAAAGCAGCTTGTGGAAGGGGAAGTAGCAGCTGAAGTCAAACCAAGGAAGACAGGTGGTATCCTGGAGGCTTTCTTTGAGGAAGTTTCTGGGTTGCGGGAAAATTCTCCTTGTCAAACTGATCCGAGCTGCTGGTAGAGCAGGCACGTTCCTGACCCTCAGAGCTCACCCTGCAGCCTCTCTGAATAGATACCTTGGCTCACATCGTGCAAAAATGCCTCTGTCCTCTTCTACCTGACAGCAGCCCCATCTGCTTTTCAAATATTCATCATGAACCCCTTGGAATTCACAGCTGATTATGTAAAGTCCATTGTGTGTGGGGAGCTGCTCTGGTACAGAAGGTGACAGCAGCACAGTTTATCAAGCCTCTGCTGCTCAGCACACTTCCAAAGTATCAGTCCTTATCTTCAAAGCCCAGATATGAAGCCAGGATGCTTGAATGATTGCTAAAACAGAACTGCTGAGAGGGGTGATGACTAATGTCAGCAGCTATGGTCTACTAGGACTCTGCACGATAAGGTGAAGCTCATGTGCAGAGAAGATTATAGACTAATCACCTCCAGGCAAGGAGCCTCACCAGTTTCTACTCTTAAGCGTGAGAGTGGCTTTGTGGTGACCTTTTTCTAGCACAAATCCAAAGCAACAAATCCAACAAAATCTGCTATGGATGATTTCTCCCCATGCCTTCAGGGGAGAAGCAATGTGACCTGTGTCTTGGTTACAAATTTCCTTAATGCAGTCTCAGAGGTACCCTTCTCCTGGGGTTTTATGGAACACAAAAACCCAACTGGAGCAGAGTAAGAGGAGCTTGTGTTTGAAATGGAAAGATTTATCTCACAGACCTTTTGATTTGGGGCTGTAACAAACTACCTAGGGGTTGGTCTCTTCTCCCAGGCAACCAACAACAGAACAAGGGGACAAAGGGGACACAGCCTCAAGTTGTGCAGGGGAAGGTCTAGGCTGGATGTTAGGAGGAAGTTGTTTTCAGAGAGAGTGATTGGCATTGGAATGGGCTGCCCAGGGAGGTGGTGGAGTCGCCGTCCCTGGAGGTGTTGACGAAAAGCCTGGCTGAGGCACTTAGTGCCATGGTCTAGTTGACTGGATAGGGCTGGGTGCTAGGTTGGACTGGATGATCTTGGAGGTCTCTTCCAACCTGGTTGATTCTGGAATTCTATGATTCAAAATGATATTTGATCTTAGAAGATGTCCGTCTTTAAGAGAGAGATCCTGAGGTGAGGACAGTGCTTCTAGATGCTGACATGTGTTTTGTGGGTAATCCATGAGTGTACCTTGTGTGACCTTCTCCTTTTCCTTCTTTTTTCACAGAATATGAATTCCACACTTCACTATATCCACAATGATTCCGATTTGAGCACCAACAGCAGTTTCAGCCCTGAAGAAGAAAGAAAATCCAAAGTGCAGGTAAATGAGAGTGGTTGTTTTTTTTCCTCTACATAGATCAGTATATGAGGACTTTTTAACACCTTTCATTCACTCATTTCTGATGCAGTTTCTATTAAACATGGCAAACCTCTTCAATATATTCCATGTTTAAGTTTGCAGGTGACACCAAGTTAGGTGGCAGTGTTGATCGTTGTGAGGAGGGTAGGGAGGCTCTACAGAGGGACTTGGATAGATTGAATGGATGGGCCAGTGTCAATGGCACAAGCTTCAACAAGACCAAATGCCAGGTCCTGCACTTGGGCCACAACAACTCCAAGCAACACTACAGGCTAGGGGCAGTGTGGCTGAAAAGCTGCAGCAGAAAGGGACCTGGGGGGTGTCATTGACAAACAGCTGAATATGAGCAAGCAGTGTGCCCAGGTGGCAAAGAAAACTAATGGCATCCTGGCTGGGGTTAGAAATGCTGTGTCCAGCAGGAGTAGGGAGGTGATTGTCCTCCTGAACTCTGCTCTGGTGAGGCTACACCTCAAGTATTGTGTTGAGTTTTGGGCACTTCAATACAAGAGAGATGTGGGGGTGCTGGAGTGAGTGCAGAAGAGGGCAACAAAGCTGGGGAAGGGCCTGGAGAATAAATCTGATGAAGAGTGACTGAGGGAGCTGGGGATGGGTAGTTTGAGGAGGCTGAGAGGAGAACTAATGGCTGCCTACAGCTACATGAAAGGAGGTTGTGGAGAGGTTGGTACTGATCTCTTCTCACAGATAGATAGAACAAGAGGGAATGGCCTCAAGCTGCAACTGGGTTGGTTTAGACTGCACATTAGGAGACAATTTTTTTCCCATCAAGAGTGGTCAAGCACTGAAATAGGCTGCCCAGGGAGGTGGTGGAGTCACCAACCATGGATGCTTTTAAAAGTCGTTTGGATGTGGTGCCTGGGGATATGATTTAGGGTGCACATTGTAGAGTAGGGATATGGGTTGGACTTGGTGATCCTGAGGGGCTGTTCCAACCTGAATGTTTCTGTGAGTTTGTTTCCAGAGAGAATGGCTTCATTCAGCAGTTGCTTCTGGATTTAATTGTGCATAAGAGATGACACCATTTTGTTTTTACATGGTATGATGGTTGTCTTAGACTTCCAGACTCTGCTTGGGTTTGTTTCCATTTTCTATGGAAACCATCCTGTAATGGAAATTAGGTTCTTGAGGAAACAGGATATTCTGTTAAATATTTGAAGTGGAACCAACCTCACTCTGTGACAGAGCTTTTTGCAGAGAAGTTGTGAAAGTGCTTTCATTAAGCTCCAGCTGTCTCTTTGCTGGTTTTTAGCACCCAGAGGAATTGAATGGCTGTTGTTGCATTGTTCAGGATGAAGTGTGCCACCCTCTGATTGCTTGAGTGGGAGCCTCAGTCCCCCTTGTTGCTGACATCAGCTCCTGTGTTAGGGCAATGCTCTTGTGCACCTCTTGAGTTGAGTCAGTGCTTCAGATGAGCTAATGGCAGCTGACAGTGCCGAAGTTAACATCTCAGTGCTTTCATTTCTTAGTGGAGAGAATCATAGGATGGTTTGGGTTGGAAGGGACCTTAAAGATAGAGTCATAGAACTATTTTGGTTGAAAGAGACCTTTTAAGATTGAGTCCAACCTTCCATCTAAGCCCACCGTGACCATTAAACCATGTCCCAAAGTGCCATGTCCACATGTTTCTTGAACACCTCCAGGGATGGTGCCTCCACCACCTCCTTGGGCAATCTGTTCCAATGCCTGGCCACACTTTCTGTAAAGAAACTTTGTTATCCAACCTAAACCTTCCCTGATACAAGTTAAGGTCACTTCCTTTTCTTCTCTCATCTAATCACTAGTGAGAAGAGACCAACCCCCTCCTCACTACAATCTCCTTTCAGGGAGTCCTGAAGACCAGTGAGGTATCCTCTCAGCCTCCTCTTTTTCAGGTTAATCAGTGCCAGTTCCCCTCAGCTACTCTTCACCAGGACCTGGTCTCCAGCCCCTTTGGCAGCTTTGCTGACATTCTCTGGACATGCTCCAGCACCTCAGTGTCCTTCTTGTAATGAGAGGCCCAAGACTGAACACAGTGTTTGAGATGTGACCTCAGTAATGCTCAGTACAGGGGCACAGTCACTTCCCTGCTCCTGCTGGCCACACTATTGCTGGTACAGGCCAGGTTGAGCACGGGTCAGTACCTGTACTCTGCACTGGTTAGACCACACCTCGAGTACTGTGTTCAGTCCTGGGCCCCCCAGTTTAGAAGGGACATCGAGATGCTTGAGCGTGTCCAGAGAAGGGCAACGAGGCTGGTGAGAGGCCTCGAGCACAAGCCCTGCGAGGAAAGGCTGAGGGAGCTGGGATTGTTTAGCCTGGAGAAGAGGAGGCTCAGGGGTGACCTTATTGCTATCTACAACTACCTGAGGGGTGGTTGTAGCCAGGAGGAGGTTGCTCTCTTCTCTCAGGTGGCCAGCGCCAGAACGAGAGGACACAGCCTCAGGCTGCGCTGGGGGAAATTTAGGCTCGAGGTGAGGAGAAAGTTCTTCACTGAGAGAGTCATTGGACACTGGAATGGGCTGCCCAGGGAGGTGGTGGAGTCGCCGTCCCTGGGGCTGTTCAAGGCAAGGTTGGACGTGGCACTTGGTGCCATGGTCTAGCCTTGAGCTCTGTGGTGAAGGGTTGGACTTGATGATCTGTGAGGTCTCTTCCAACCCTGATGCTACTATGATACTACTATGATACTATGAGTTGTTGAAAGCAGTGTGAGCACTGACCTCTCTTCTCGCCGCAGGATGTGGTACCTCAAGCCTTGCTGGATCAGTATCTGTCCATGACTGATCCGTCCCGTGCACAAACGGTCGACACCGAGATCGCCAAGCACTGTGCCTACAGCCTGCCTGGGGTGGCACTCACCTTGGGCAGGCAGAACTGGCACTGTCTGAAAGATACCTATGAGACGCTGGCTTCTGACATGCAGGTAAGCTCAGAGCCTCTGACAGGGAGTGAGCTGAACTTGGGTGGTGATTTAATAGAACCATAGTGTCAGCCAGGTTCAAAGAGACCTCCAAGATCATCCAGTCCAACCTAGCACCCAGCCCTATCCAATCAATCAGACCATAGAATCATAGAATCAGCCAGGTTGGAAGAGACCTCCAAGATCATCCAGTCCAACCTAGCACCCAGCCCTAGCCAGTCAACCAGACCATGGTACTAAGTGCCTCATCCAGGCTTTTCTTGGACACCTCCGGGGATGGCGACTCCACCACCTCCTGCTGATGTGTAGTTATTTGTATGAAGAATGGAAGCATTCTCCTTGAGAACCTTGCAGCCCATGGCACAGCCAGGTAGACTCTCTGCTGGATTAAAAACTGTCTGGACAGCTGGGGCAAAGAGTTGTGATAAAAGGAGTACAGGTGGTGGCCAGTCACAAGCAATGTCCCTTAGGGTTGGATATTGGAGCTACTTCTGTTTAATATCTTTATTAATGATTAATTTATAAAATGAATAGTGATATTTGCTGTTGTGGATGCCTCTCCTTGGAGGTCTTCAAGTCCAATCTGGATGAGGCCTTGAACAGCCTGGTCTAGTGTAAGTGGACTCAGTGACTTTTTAGGCTATCAGGGAGTGACAGGACTAGGGGGAATGGAGCAAAGCTGGAGGTGGGGACGTTCAGTCTGGGCATGAGGAAGTTGTTGAGCATGAGAGTGGTGAGAGCCTGGAATGGGTTGCCCAGAGAGGTGGTTGAGGCCCCACACCTGCCATGCCTGGAGGTGTTTAAGGCCAGGCTGGATGAGGCTCTGGACAGCCTGATCTAGGGTAGGGTGTCCTTGGGCATGGCAGGGGGGTTGGAACTAGATGATCTTTGTGGTCCCTCCCAACCCTGACTGATTCTATGATCTTAAAGGTCTTTCCTAACCAAAACAATTCTAGAATTCTGTATTTCTAGAACTTTCCTGAAGAAGCTTATAAAGACATAAGGGAATAAAATTGAAAGCAGGTTTGCTTTACCTGTCTTCATTGTTTTAAAGGTACTGAGGGGTCTATAAAGGTTTCTGCATCTTATCAATCACCTTGAGGTTAGAAACAAGAATTTGTAAGGGAAATGGATTTACATAGTTCTGCTTAGGAAAGTTAAACTTAGAATTCTTTTGGATTTCCATCTGGTTTTGAAAGTTCTAGTAAAAATCAGGATGAAAGAGGGGAAAGCTGCCACTTTCTTTGGTATGAGATGCTTTTTCAGTGGTTTGATGTCAGGGAATGGATTGCCCAGGGAGGTTGTGAGTGCCCTCTCCTTAGAGGCATTCAAGGCTAGGGTGGATGAGGTTTTGAGCAACCTGGGAGGGAGGCCATGGCAGGGAGGTTGGAACTGGATGATCTTTAAGGTCTCTTCCAACCCAAAGCATTCTGTGGTTCTCTGATTGGGATGAGGGAATGGAGTGCACCATCATCAGCAAGTTTGCAGACAAGACTAACTGGGGCAGGAGTGTTGCTCTCTTGGAGGGTAGGAAGGCTCTGCAGAGAGATCTAGACAGGTTCAGTGGAGGCCAAGAGAATGAGGTTTAACAAGACCAAGTGCTGGCTCCTGCACTTTGGTCACAACAACCCCAGAAAGTGCTGCAGACCTGGGGCAGAGCGTCTGGAAAGATGTCTGGTGGAAAAGGGTCTGGGGGTGCTGGTGGCCAGTTGAATGTGAGCCAGCAGTGTGCCCAGGTGGCCAAGAAGGCCAAAGGCATCCTGGCCTCTATCAGCAATAGTGTGGCCAGCAGGACTAGGAAGTGATTGTGCCCCTGTACATGCCCTGGTGAGGCCACAGCATGAGTGCTGTGTTCAGTTCTGGGTCTCGCAGTGCAGGAAAGAGGTTGAGGTCCCTGAAGGTGATGAGGGGTTTGGAGGGCATGTCATGTGAGGAGTGGCTGAGGGAGCTGGGGTTGTTCAGTCTGGAGAGGAGAAGGCTATGGGGAGATCTTAGTGCTCTCTACAACTACCTGAAAGGAGGTTGGAGTGAGGCTGGTGTAACCAGGAGTAACCAGTGACAGGATGAGAACAAATGACTTCAAGTTGCACCAGGGGAGGTTTAGGATGGACATTAGGAAGAATTCTTCACTGAACAAATGGTGAGGTGTTGGAACAGGCTGCAAGGGAGGTGGTGGACTCAGCATCTCCTGGAGGTGTTCAAGAAGCTGTAGATGTGGTGCTTCAGGATATAGTTCAGTGATGATGGTACTTGGGTTAAGGTTGGACTCAATGATCTTAAAGGTCTTTTCCAACCTTAATCATTTTGTGGTGGGTGTCTTGGAGAAAGCTGGGTGTGTGCTTAGCTAGTGAGGAAATGGAGGAGTATGAGTGGCATTTCCAGTGGGAATGTGAGGAGAGGTATCTGGTTTCCTCTGGTCACTTCTGATCTTAAGGCAGTGCTTGGGATTTGGGGGACACCTTCTCGCTCTTTACAGGAGGTTGTCACAACATGAAGGTCAGTCTCTTCTCCCAAGGAACAAGAGATGGCACAAGAGGAAGTGGCCTCAAGTTGCATTAGGGGAGGTTTAGGTTGAGCATTAGGAGAACTTTTTTTCCCTGGAAGTGTTGTCAAGCTCTGCAACAGACTGCCCAGGCTTGTGATGGAGTTCCTGTCCTTGGAGGGATTGAAAAGCTGAGGGACACGGTTTAGTGGTGGACTTGGCAGTACTGGGTTTGTGATTGGAGCTGATGATCTTCCACCCAAACTGATTCCCCAGTTGTTGCAGCTATGAGAACCTGGGCTGTGTTGGTGGGGATGAGTAGAGCTGTGCTCCTACAGACATGTCTGGAGCTCAGTGAGTCAGACAGGCTTTTGGGGCTGCATCCAGTTAGTCATAAGGGAGTAACATTGTGAGCACCATGCAGCATGGCTCCTCTGAAAACAAGTGCTGAAATAGCAGCATTTCCCTTGCTGTCAGGTGGTGACCAGCAGGTGACTTTGTGCACTTTGCAGCTGTTTCCCAGTCCTCCCTGGTTTCCTTTTTTGGAGATGCTCTTTGTATTTCTTTAAATGTTCCCAGACAACTTCACCTCTCCTGCACTTGCTGCTTGTTCTGTCAGAGCAGAAAGTCTCATGATATGCAGTGAGTGATTTTTCTATGTGGCCATTGCTCATATTTTCCAAACTCTTTTGCTGCCATTAAAAACAACCAGCAAGCAAACTTAAAACATGAGTAAAACCAAATCACTCTGTGTTCAGAACTACCCAGAGTTTTATTGCCAGTCTAATCTGAATCAGAAATGCCATAGAATGGTTTGGGTTGGAAGGCAACTTAAAGGTCATCTAGTTCCAATCCCCCTGCAATGGGCAGGGACACCTCCTACTAGAACAGGTTGCTCAAGGCTCCACCCAGCCTGGCTTTGAACACTTCCAGGCTTGGAGCCTCCTCAGTTTCTGAGGGCAACCTGTTCCAGTGCCTCACCACCCTCCTGGGGGGAGGAATTTCTTCCAAATATCTAATCTCAATTCAGCTTCTCCCAGTTTGAAGCCATTACCTCTTATCACCTCTTCTCACAGTATGGGAGGGACTTTGAGGTGCTGGAATGGGTGCAGAGAAGGGCAATGAGGCTGGTGAGAGGCTGGAAAGCATGGCCTATGAGGACTGGCTGGGGGAACTGGGGTTGTTTAGTCTGCCTTCTACAACTGCCTAAAAAGAGGTTGTAGTGAGGCTGGAGCTGGTCTCTTCTCCTGAATTACTAATGATAGGACAAGAGGAAATGGCCTCAAGTTGCATCAGAGGTTTAGGTTGGATGTTGGGAGGAAGTACTTTACCGAGTGGGTGGTCAGGCACTGGCACAGGCAGCCCAGGGAGGGGGTGGAGTCTCCATCCCTGGAGGTGTGTAAAAGGAGAGTGGATGTGGTGCTTGAAGCTATGGTCTAGTGATGAAGGATGCTGGGATGAAGGTTGGACTGGCTGATCCTGGTGGTCCTTTCCAACCATAGCGATTCATAGTGATTAGATGTTGTGCTGAGGGATTTGGTTTAGTCAAGGACTTGTCAATGTGAAACTAATGATTGGACTTGATGAGCTTGAAGGTCTTTTCCAATCTGAGAAATTCTGTGATTCTGTGATCCTGTCACTCCATACCTTTGTAAAAAGTCCTTCCCCAGCTGTCCTGTAGCCCACTTCAAATCCTGGAAGAATGCTCTGTCATCTCCCAGGAGCTGAACACCCCCAATTCTCTCAACCTGTTCTCACAGGAGAGGTGCTCCTGCACACTGATCATCTTTGTAGCCTGCTCAAAGCTCACTCTTAACAATTGCACTGAATGAAGCTTGAGTCAGCAAGAAGGGCAGAAGAGCAGTGCCCATGTTAACTGGAAGGTGCTGGAACAGATGCTGCTTTATTTTTACAAATGCTTTAAGCAGTGCCCCCAGTTTGGGGTGAGTAAAAGCTCTGCTGGTTTTTAGGCTGCTGGACACTCAAGTGTAGGTGAAACAACCTATTATCACAGAATTTTAGCATGGTGGGAGTTAGAAGAGATCTGTGGAGATTATTTGGCCCAAAGCCTCTGCTAAAGCAGAGTCACCCACAGCAGGTTGCCCAGGGTGGCAGTGTCTGAGTGGGTTTGGAATCTCTCCAGAGAAGTAGACTCCACAGTCTCTCTGGGCTGCCTGCTTCAAGGCTCTGGCACCCTCACAGCAAAGACTTTTTCCTTATTGAAAATGTTTCCTTATTGTTGAGAGTTGCCCTGAAGAAGAAGACTCGAGGGTGTTGATTGAGGAGAAGCTCAGCATGAGCCAGCAGTCCATTCTTGCAGACCAGAAGGCAGATCCCATCCTGGGATGCATCCAGAGGAGTGTGGCCAGCAGGGCAAGAGAAGCTTCTTCCCTTTTACTCTGGACTGCTGAGACCCCAGCTCAAATACCATGTCCAGTTCTGGTGTGCTCAGCACAAGAAAGACAGAGAACTGTTGGGGCAAGTCCAGAGGAGGGCCACAAAGGTGATCTAAAGGCTGGAGCATGTCTGCTATGAGGATAGGCTGAGAGATCTGCAGGTGTTCAGCCTGGAAAAGACACAACTCCAAGGGGAGCCTTATAGCTGCTTTCTAATTCCTGAAGGGAATGTAAAGGAAAACTGGAGAGGGACTTTACATAGGAGTGTCTAGCAACAGGACAAGGAGAAATGGTTTGATGCTGAGGTTTAGACTGGATCTTAGGAAGAAGTTCTTCAGTATGAGGGTGGTGGGACTCTGAAAAAGGCTACACAGAGAAGTTGTGGATGCCTCTTCCCTGGGGCTGTTGAAGGCCAAGTTGGATGAAGCCTTGAGCAGCCAACTCTAGTTGAGAGGCATCTCACAGCAGGGAGGTTGGAGTAGATGATCTCTAGGGTCCTTTCCACCTTAAGCCATTCTGTGACTCTTATGCAAGTTTCTCCATTGTGGAAGCTCCAACGTGCCAGCTGAAATACCATAGGATATAAATCTTGCTGTGCTGTGTAAATGAAATGAGGGACAGAGCAGTGGAGCTCCTCAGGTGGGCACCACTGAAGGCCATGGATTTCTGTTCCAGTGGAAGGTTCGGCGGACGCTGGCGTTTTCCATACACGAGCTCGCTGTCATCCTTGGAGAGCAGCTGACAGCTGTAGATCTGGTTCCTGTCTTCAATGGCTTCCTGAAGGATCTGGATGAAGTCAGGATAGGTGTGCTGAAACACTTGCACGACTTCCTGAAGGTATGTCTGTGTTCAGCCCCTGGCCAAGCCCAGTCAGGTGTTTTGCTCCGTGTCTCTGCACATGGTTTGCTTTATCCCCTGCCCACCAGTACCCATGCAGCTGTCTGTTCAATAGCAGAGTGCACTTTGCAGGAGATCTCTGCTGCTGCTTTCTTTCCTCTGGGGAGTCTGGTTTAGCCACTCTAGAGCTGGTAGAAGCCTCATTGCTGGAACCACTCCAAGTCAGCAACCTGCTCCTGTTGAAGATGTCCCTGCTGACTGCCAGGCAGTTGGACTAGATGACCTTTAAAGGTCCCTTCCAACCCAACCCACTGGTAGGATTCCATGGTTTGTGCATGCTTGTTCAATGTGGAGGCACCAGTGGATGGTGTCAAGTTTTTTGATGGCTCTCAGCTTTCTACTACAGCTCCTCAAACACCTTTAGGAGTTTTTCTGCAACTACCACATTTTTTGGAGCTGAAAGCCAGAAATCATAAACCCTTTCTAATCCACACCATCTTTATTGTTTACTCCTCTTGTTTCCTAGAGTAAAAGCAGAGTCTGGATCAGATTCTGCCTCCAGTATGCCCCCTGTGATTTCACAGACCCAGCCATGGTTGGGTTTAGCCCAGGAAGGCAACATCTTTGCTCTAGATTCCCTTTTGTTGAGTCAAAGCAGATGTTTCATTAGCTGTGTGTTACAGCTCTTGTTCTGCGTGCTGCCTGTAGCCTGCATTCCTTCATGTAACGTTGTTGCAGCTTCTTCACCCGGACAAAAGGCGGGAATACCTCTACCAGCTTCAGGAATTCCTGGTGACGGACAACAGCAGGAACTGGCGCTTCCGCGCGGAGCTGGCTGAGTGAGTCGCTTTCTGCGTGTTTGGTTTTCCTCCCAAGGACATTTACCAATGTTAGAACCATAGAACAGGTCATAGAATGTTAAGGGTTGGAAAGGACCTCTAGACATTATCCATGCTAGAGCAGGACCACCTAGGGCAGGTCGCACAGGGACGTGTCCAGATGAGAAGGAGACTCCGCAGCCTCTCTGGGCAGCCTGCACATTGCACGTTGGGCAAGGGCTGTTGTGTACATGATCTCATTCCCAGTTAAAGCTACCTTCCTGATTATGATGGACTCTCTTTTGTTCTTCTTCCATCTTATAGGCAACTGATCCTGCTCCTGGACCTGTACAACGCCAGAGACATTTATGACTACTTGCGACCCATCGCGTTCAGCCTCTGTGCAGACAAAGTGTCCTCTGTCCGTTGTATTTCTTACAAGCTGGTAAAGCAAGCTAAGTAAATTCAGGCTAATCAGGCTTCTGGGGGTTGGTGCTCAGAACTACATTTGGTATTCCTTCTGCTTTCTTCAAGGTTAGTGAAATGGTGAAAAAGCTCTATGTGTCTTCAACATCAGCCTTTGTGGTAGACCTCACGAATGAACTTGTGGAGAAGTTCTGCAGATGCCCCAAATGGTCTGGTCGGCAAACTTTCATCTTTATATGTCAGGTGAAGTGTCTTTTTTGTTCTTCTGGGGGTTGTGGGGGTAAGAACAAAGAGGAGTTAGCAACTGGAGCTCTTCAGCTGTCTGTTGTCGCTTTTTTAATGAGTGCCTGAGAACTTTGTTTTCAAGGGAGAACTTTGTTTTCATGGCTGCTTTCTACAGTGTTGCTCCACACATGAGCTTGAATGCATCTTGAGTTCAGCATTTTGACATCAGGTTGCCAGATCTGATGTTGGATGTGAAAAGAAAGCACAGCAAAGTAATTCCTGAGTTCACAGGACCACAGGATGTTAGGGGTTGGAAGGGACCCTAGACGATCATTGAGTCCAACCCCCCTGCCAGAGCAGGACCACACAATCTAGCACAGATCACAGAGGAACACATCCAGACAGGCCTGAAAGTCTCCTGAGAAGGAAACTCCACAACCTCTCTGGGGAGCCTGTTCCAGTGCTTCCAGTTGGGAAGGTGCTTTGCTACTCAAGATGAGGTTCTTCTAACATGCTGCAGAACCTACCACTCTTTTGGGTTACCCCTTAGAAATCAAGCAATGGGATTTGTCTGTACCAAAGTAATGCAGATTGGTCAAACCCACCATATCCTCAACAAAAGAAGCAGAAAAGTTGAAGCTAGCTGAGGTTCCAAGGAAATGGTCTGATTTGGAGGAGATAGCAGAGGTGCAGACTGGGAGCCAATGTGACTGGTGCCCAGGTGGGGCAGCTTGTTGAAGTATTTGGAGAAACAAGCTTTGAGCTTATTCAGAAACACATTTTTGGGTTTATTAGATGCTTACTGTCTTAATGGAGTGCCTAGGGAAAACAAAGACTAAACTTAATCTTGGAAAGCATTGGGAATCACAGAGTAGCAGGGGTTGGAAGGGACTTCTGGACATGATCTAGTCCAATCCCTCTGATAAAGCAGGGTCACTTAAAGGAAGGAAAGGTCTTTTACATTTCTTCCCTGTTCTCAAGTGGCACAGTAATTAACAAAACCACCACCCAATACAAACAGGGAAGTTGCCAGATTTCATACGAAGTCAAGTGAGCTTCTAACTAACCCCAACCTACTTCATCCTCTGCCAAGTATTGTGCCATATCTTACAGCTGGTGGTAACCACAAAGCTGGGTTTGTGCTGTGGGGGTGATAGAATCTATTAGCTCAGATGTCTTGGGACTTTATCTTCCTACTGTGCTGAAATCTAATGAAATTGCTTCTGTCTTCTTGCCAGTTCATCATTGAAGATGACTGCCTGCCCATGGACCAGTTTGCTGTGCATCTGCTGCCACACTTACTGCACTTGGCATCTGACAGGATTCCAAATGTTCGGCTGCTGCTTGCAAAAACCTTAAAGCAAACCCTTCTAGAGAAAGGTTAGTGGTGGAAAGAGCTGAGGTGAGCTGACTCTGTATCTTTTTGTCCCTCCACTTCCTTACTGAGAAAGAAGTGACAACAGGCATGAGTTGCGCTTGCTTTTACGGTCTCCTTGGTGTGGGCTTTTCCGTGGCTGAGGTAAAACCATTAGCCTTGGTGTGGCATCAGAGCCACTGTTGAGTGGGGCTGAGGAACTAAGAGTTCCTGCCTGCCTTCTAGAACCATTTTCCCTGTTTTGAAAAGGTGTCATCATAGAATCACAGAATGGTTTGGATTGAAATGGATCTTAAAGATCATCTTGTTCCAGCCTCCCTGCCAAGGGCAGGGACACATCCTACTAGATGAGGATGCTCGAGGCCCCATCCAGCCTGGCTTGGAATACTTCCAGTCTTGGAGCCTGCACAACTTCTGTGGGCAGCTTGTTCCAGTGCCTCACCACCTTCATGGAGAAGAATGTTTTCAGGGCTCAGAAACCACAAATGAACAACTAGCAACTGAGGAGCTGTTCAGCAACTTTAATTACCCTTTAATTGCTTAGAAAAAAACCCACACTAAACAAAACCCAGCAGTGTGTGATAAGGATAAGAAAAAGAAAGGAAAATGCTTCCATACAAATCCACCCTTCCATACAAATCCACCTTCTGTTTCCTCACTGGGGGAGAAGAGATGGCTGAGGTTTGGGTTTCGTGTTTTATGGTAGCAGTGGGAAGGAGGCTTCTCTGGAGTCTCCTCAGGGACATTAGACAAACAGCACTCAAACTGCAGCCTTTGCTTAGGAAAGCATCTCCAGTGCACAGTCAGCAGGCAGTCCAGAGCCTTGGAAAGGAAAAGAGCATAGATGAAGCTCCCTCCTTTATGGGAAAGACATTGGGGTGCTGGAGCAGGTCCAGAGAAAGGCAGCAAAGCTGGAGAAGGGTCTGAAGAGCACGTTTAGTGAGGAGCAGCTGAGGGAACCAGGCTTGTTCAGCCTAGGGAAAAGGATACTCAGGGAAAATCTTCTTGCTTGTAACTCTTTGAAAGGATGTTGGAGCAAGGTTAGGGTAAGAAGTGGAAAGAGTTGGAGTGAGGTTAGGGTTGGTCTCTTCTCCCTAGTAAGAAGTGGAAGGAGGAAAGTGAAAAGGACCTCAAATTGCAACAGGGGTAGTTTAAGTTGGGTGTTAGAAGAACCTTCTTCACTGAAAGGGTTCTCAAACAGTGGTACAAGCTCCCCAGGGAGGTGGTTGAATCCCCATCCCTGGAGGCGTTTAAAAGCCAAAGAGATGTGGTGCTGAGGGCCACGGTTTGACATCAGCCTTGGCAGAGTTAGAGAGTGATTGGAGTCAGCAATGTGGAAGGTCCTTTCCAAGCCAAAGGATTCTATGGCTCTGTGTGTGCCTGCTCACCTATTCCCCTTTGACTCTGAGAATCACAGAATGTCAGGGGCTGGAAGGCACCTTGAAAGCTCATCCAGACCAACTGCCCTGCCAGAGCAGGATCTCCTATACCAGATCACACAGGAAGGCATCCAGGCAGGTTTTGAATATCCCCAGAGAGGGAGACTCCACAACTCCCTCGGCAGCCTGTTCCAGTGCTCTGTCACCCTCACAGGCTAAAAATTCCTCCTCATGTTTCCATGAAGTTTCCTGTGCCTCAGCTTCCACCCATTGCCTCTTGTCTTGTCACTGAGCATCACCGAGCATATCCTGGCTCCATCCTCCTGGCACTCACCCTTTACATCGTTGTAAACATTGATGAGGTCACCTCTCAGTCTCCTCTTCTCCAGGCTGAAGAGCCCCAGCTCCCTCAGTCTCTCCTCATAAGAGAGGTGCTCCATTCCCTTCATCATCTCTGTGGCTCTGTGCTGGACTCTCTCAAGCAGTTCGTGTCTCCTGAGATCCTGAGCCTCATGCTAGCCTACTGAGGTTTGCCTTGAAGCACCTCCTGTCTCTTCCTGCTGTAATTCTTATGCCTTTTCTCTTGCAGAGTATTTCCTAAACTCTGCCAACTCTCACCAGGAAGCTGTGGAACAAACAATCATGGTGCTTCAAATGGATGATGACAACGATGTCAAATACTTCGCCAGCATCCACCCTGCCAGTAGCAAGCTGGCGGACGACGCCATGAGCACCACTTCATCCACTTACTGACGGGGCCTCAGCCTTGCTATCAATAAAGAGATTTCACAGCAGCTCTCCTCATTTGCTTCTAAAATGGGTGATCTGGGACAACCTCTTGGGAAGGCAAGCTTCCTTGCCAGATTGAGGAGGTGGATGTGACCCTAAGCCTCAAGAACCAGGGATTTTTAAGTCGAGAGAAGTTAAACCGTACCTGTGTCAGCTTTGACTTTTAGCTCAACACTGCTCAGAGGATTCTTTTTGCCACCGAAGCCTTAAATCTTCTGTCTTCCTCAACAACTGAAAACTTGAATTGGCAGATCGTTGTCATTGCAGAACAGATGTGATTTGGGGTTTGGATTTTTGGTTTTGGTTTGTTTTACCAGAGACCTGCCTTGTTTCTCCCCCAGAGGAGTTAGCAAGTCTTTTCCTGTAGCAGCTGGTAGATAAAATGGCCAGAAAAAGGCAAATTTATACCAGGATGAAAAAAAAAAAGAAAACCTCCAGTATTAGCTCTCAAAAAGTTTGGGTTTGTTGTTTTGGGGGCTTCTTTTAATCATTCAAGGACTCGATTTGTGTGCAGCTGGGCACACCCTGAAGTGGGAACAGCTTCCGTGTCTTGTCAGTGGAGGGGGTGGGGGAAGCAAAATAAGAGATTTGGGGTTGGTTTTTTTTTCCTCTTAAGGGCTCAGTGCTAACACTAACCTAGAATTTGATTTTAATCCTTAAATGCAGCATATTGCTGTAGCCATTAGCAGAAAACTTTTGCTGAGTACCTGCGTCCTAATTATTTTTTTTCATGCTGGTCATGACCTAAAGAAGATTTATTAGCACAGATACTTTGAGTCAGGTATTTTTAACTTGATGATCAGCTCTTGAGGTGCAACTGTTTTGTTGGGTTTGTTGTTATTTTTTTGGGGGGGTGGGAGGGGTGAGGGTTTTTTGTTGTTTTTTAGGGTTGGTTGTTTTTATTTTCCTTCTTCACATACTGTACATATCTGTCAGCCCCCTTGGAGGGCTGCAGTCTTGACTCATGTTGTTTAAAGCTGTTGTGATATGAGTTGTTCTCTATTTGTCCAAATAAAATTTATTAATAAGATTGAAAGCAAAATTGTGACCTTTTTAAGACATTAAAAGAAGAAGTTTGACATTTAAGTGGCCTTTTTTTCCTTTGTTTGTGGTTTTTTTTTTTCCCACCTCTCCTTTTAATTCTTTGACATCTTTTGCAGGAGAAAGGAGGTTGCGTAGTCATAGAAGCTTAGAATGGTTTGGGCTAGGAAGGACCTTAAAGATCATCCAGTCCAACCTCCTCTGCCAGAACAGGGTCACCTAGAGCAGGCCACACAGGAATGCATCCAGGTGGGTTTTGGATGTCTCCACAGAGACATCAGTCTCTGGGCAGCCTGTTCCAAGGCTCTGCCACCCTCACAGTGACAAAGTTTTTCCTGTGTTCCCAGGGAAACTCCTCTGCTCCAGCCTGCATCCGTTGCCCCTTGCCCTGTCATTGGCCATCACTGGGCAGAGCCTGCTCCATCCTCCTGACACCCTTTACAACTTCATAAACGTTAATGAGATCACCCCTCCAAGATAAGAAACCCAGCTCCCTCCTCCCTCAGCCTCTCCTCCTAAGAAAGATGTTCCATTCCCTTCATCGTTCTTGTGGCTTTGAGCTGGACTCTCAGTTTCCAGATGTCCTTGAACTGAGCGGCCCAGAATGGGACACAGTATTCCAGATGCAGCCTCAGCAGGGCAGAGTGGAGGGGAAGAAGAACCTCTCCACCTACTAGCCACAGCCCTTCTAATACACTCCAGAATGTCATTGACCTTCTTGGTCACAAGGGCACACTGCTGGCTGAACATCCACCTCAGTCCAGCTGCTCAGCAGATGGAGAGCTCAAACTGCTTTGAGTCGACTGCTTGCTTTCCTCTGACTGATACATCTCCTCCTTTCTCTTCTAGGGCCAACTCAAATCACCTTCTGCCCAGCCTGCTGAATCAGGAACATGTGAAGCTTACTTTCCCGAGGAGGTCAAAAGGGCTGTGGCTCCTTAGCTCTGGCAGGTGTGGGCAGCACATTTCCACTTCTCAGCTGGTGATACCCTGGCAGTTCAGCCTCAGGCAAGTGCCTCTTTTTTCCCCCCTATTCTCCTGGGAAATCATAAAATGGTTTGGGTTGGAAGGGACCTCTAAACGTCATCTGGTCCAGCACCCTTGCAGTGAGCAGGGACATCCTCTAACAATCAGGTTGCTCAGAGTCTTGTCAAGCCTGACCTTGGATATCTCTAAGGATGGGGCCTCAACGGTTCGTTGTTTTCTTTAGTACACAAGGAGTTGCTGTTTACTCCCCACAGGCTTGCTTCTGTCCTCAGCATGGCCATGGAGGTGGTTCAGTTAGAGAGTCCCCTCTGTCTGCCTTGGAGCTTGGTGGCTTTGAGGCTTTGGAAGTTAATTCTTCTGTTAATGTTATTCTCTTTTATAGGGTTGAGCTTTGGGATTTGTTTGTTTCGAGGTCACTTTTGGGTTTGGTTTGGTGGGTTGGGGGTTATTTTTAGATTTGTATTCTGCTTGTCCTCTTTTTTTTATTATTATTATCAAAATCAGCTTAAGATTTTGAAAAGGCAGCTCTGTGCCCAGCTCAGAGGATCCTGAGGCACAGAAATCTCCTCCTCAGGTTTTCTGTTCACAGGATATTAGGGATTGGAAGAGACCCAAGGAGATCATTGAGTCCAACCTCCCTGCCAGAGGAGGACCACACAATCTAGCACAGATCACAGAGCAGCACATCCAGACAGGCCTTGAAAGTCTCCAGAGAAGGAGACTCCACAACCTCCCTGGGGAGCCTGTTCCAGTGCTCTGTGACCCTTACAGTAAAGAAGTTCCCCCTTGTGTTGAGGTGGAACCTCCTGTGCTGCAACTTACACCCATGGCTCCTTGTCCTATCCCAGGGAGCAAGTGAGCAGAGCCTGTCCCCCCTCTCCTGACCCCCAGCCCTCAGATGTTTATAGACATTTATTAAATCCCCTCTCAGTCTTCTCCAGACTAAACAGCCCCAAGTCCCTCAGCCTCTCCTCATAAGGCAGTGCTCCAGTCCCCTAATCGTCCTCATAGCTCTCTGCTGGGCCCTCCCCAGCAGATCCCTGTCCCCTGTTCCTTGTGTTCTCTGGTAATTGCCCACACACAAACCCCTAGCAGTAGTGACAGCTGAATGGCTCTTGGGTCATTTGTGTGATCTCTGAGGTGGATGGGGTCAGTTCTGGCCAGACCAGAGCATGCTTCAGGTCACCTTCTAACTGTGGAGTTGCAGCATTCACTGGAGGAGTGTTAGGTTGGACTTGGATGATCTCTGGAGGTTTCTTCCAAACCCCAACATTCTGTGAGAGAAATCCAGAATGAGCATGGCCCAACCTAATTCTGGTCCTGCTCCCCAAATTCAGTGAGCTGAAGGGTTCTAGGTGATCCCTTGAGCTGTTTCCCACTTATTTAAGGTCCAACACCTTTAAGCTGAAAACTGAGGCGGATCTTCCAGATTCTGTTCTATTTGTTTGGGTTAGGAAGCAAGGGAGGGGGACAGCCTCTACTCACTTGCCCTGTCACAGGACAAGGGGCAGTGGATGTAAACCACAGCACAGGAAGTTCCACATCAACATGACGAAGAACTTCTTTGCTGTATGGGTCACAGAGCACTGGAGCAGGCTCCCCAGAGAGGTTGTGGCGTCACCTGGATGCATCCTGTGTGACCTGCACTAAATTATGGTCCTGCTCTGATCTCCAGAGGTCCCTTCCAACCCCTAACATCCTGTGATATCTCTGTTCTTTTTCTTCAGCACTGCTTCAGGTCTGTGAATCTGAGGAAGAGTTTGAGGTTTTTCGTTCAACCACAGAATGATTTGGGTTGGAAGGGACCTTTAAAGGTCATCTAGTCCAACCACCCTGCTGTCAGCAGGGACATCAGCTTGCTCAGAGCCCATGACCTGGAATGGTTCCAGGGTTTGGAGCTTCTACCTCCTCTCTGGGCAGTCTGATTTAATGTTTCACCACCCTCACTGTGAAAAGTTTCTTCCTTCTCTGTAATCTGAATCACTCCTCTTAGAGTTTCAAACCATCACCCCTTGTCCTGTCACAACAGGCCCTGCTAAAAAGTCTGTCCGCAGCTTTCTGCTTGTCCCCTTTAAGTACTGAAAGGCCACAAGAAGGTCTTCCTGGAGCCTTCTCTTCTCCAGGCTGAACAACTCCAACTCAGCCTCACAGCAGAAGGGTCCCAGCCCTCAGATCATTGCTTTGGCCTCCTCTGGCCCTGGCCCTGCCCTGGTCCATGTCTTCTGTGCTGAGGACTCCAGAGCTGGGCCCAGGCCTGCGAGTGATGTTTCTTTTTCCTATTTTCAGTAGCAGAGTGCCTGAATTCCCCTGGCCTCTGCCTCTTTCCTACTTCCTTTGGTGTTTCCCAAGAAGTGAAAGGAAGGCAAAGCCTTGGCTTTATTCTCAGCCTTGCCCATAAGTGTTTGCTGTGCAGCCCGAGGGCTGGGCTGGCTCTTGCTGAGCTCTGACAGGGAATTTTCTCCTGCAGGTGAATTCAACCTTCAACTTCTCCCTAAGGAGCTGGGCTCGGAGGAAGCGTGCCTCTCAGCTGTGAGTGGAGAAAAAAGGGAGCTGACTTCCTGTGGGGCTGTGCCTGGGAACGCTGCCAGAGATCCCGGTGAGTTCCCTCCTGTGTTTGTCTCACCCAGATCAAGACTGGAGCTTTGTAGCTCATCTCTGATTTGGTCAGGATTTCCTGAGCAGAAAGTGAGGTGGCTCCCAAATCGTCATCTGTTGGTCGACAGCTTCCCAACACCAGTCTCAGAGCTCATCCCCTCCTCTCCTTGGTGGAATCCCAAATCATAACTTCACAGGCACTTCTCACTGGTTTCCAGTTAATCTCTTGGCTTGCTCAGCCTGGAGCTTCTTTGTGGGAAATCCCTTTTTTCCCCATGTCCTGCCTGCAGCTCTGCCTTTCTCCTGCCTGCAGCTCTGCCTTTCTCTGGCTTGCAGCACTGCCTTTCCCTTGTTTGCAGCTCTGCCTTTCTCCTGCCTGCAGCTCTGCCTTTCTCCTGCTTGCAGCACTGCCTTTCTCCTGCCTGCAGCACTGCCTTTCTCCTGCCTGCAGCACTGCCTTTCTCCTGCCTGCAGCACTGCCTTTCTCCTGCCTGCAGCTCTGCCTTTCCCTTGCTCTCAGCACTGCCTTTCTCCTGCCTGCAGCTCTGCCTTTCTCCTGCCTGCAGCTCTGCCTTTCTCCTGCCTGCAGCACTGCCTTTCTCCTGCCTGCAGCACTGCCTTTCCCCTGCTTGCTGTTCTTCACAGCAGGCTCTGTCTTCCGCTGTTCCTCCCCAGACACCTCTCAGGGTTTGGTAGGGCTGTTTGCTCATCACACTTGCATGTCAATTTCACACCAGTAAACCCAGCCAGTGTCTGGAACCGTCCAGAGGCTGCTTTGCTTTTAACCAAGGCATGGCTGACACCTGGCAGTCCGGGTTTGGTGTCTTGCATGTCCCCAGGTAGCTGTGGCAGAAACTCCTGCCCCTGCGGGCACGATCCTGTGTTCATCAGAAGAGCAGAACAGGAGGCCAGTTACAGTCCAGGTGATCTTAGGGACAGGATGCCACTTAGAGGGACCTGGCCAAGCTGGAGAAGTCAGCCTGTGTGAACCTCAAGAGGTTCAACAAGGCAAGTGCAAGGTCCTGCACCCACATGCTGGTGGTGTTGCCCCAGAGAATTTACATGGTGCTGCTTTGGGTTTCCAGCTGGTAATGGTAAAAGCTGTTCCAGGCTTGTGTTGCAAAGGAAGAACACCTAAGGCATTATAGTTGTCTCCTGTCCTAGCATCCTGCTGAAGCCTCCTCTGAAGCAGTGATCTGTGGTGGAAACACTTTGAAGAGGAAGGCAGATGGACTACACTGAACTGTCACCAAGTTCTGTGATGTCTGGAAGAGCAGGATTAGTGCTGCAGGGTGGTGGTTCTTCATCTCAGCCCGGGTAAGTGAGGCTGGTGAGTCCATCCAAGGGCTCTGACAGAGGGCCTATTGCTGCACTGGGGACAGGCTGCACAGTTGGGAAGTCTTCTTCACATTACAGAATGTTTGGGGTTGGAAGGGACCTTTAAAGGTCATCTAGTCCAACCCCCACCCTGCAATCAGCAGGGACATCTGCGTGCAGCTAGCTGAGGTTGCTCAGAGCCCCATCAATGTGATGTTTAAATCATAGTTTGACTTAGGTAATGGTTCAAGCTGTGTTTGGATTTCATGAAGCTGGCCCCATGTCAGAACCTGTGGATGCTATGGGAGGTAATGGCTGGAAAGTTCCCAATGACAAGCTCACACTTGTCATTGGGAGCCTCCAGCTCAGGGGGGCTCTGGCAAAGGGCTGGTTTTAGCCATGGCTCAGAGGCTGTCGCTGCCTTGAACCACCTGCCCCCGAGGCCTCTCTTGGGGCTGTATGGCTTCCCTGCTAATGCTGTGAACTTGATTTGACCACCATGGGCTTGCACTTTGGTTTCATCTCTACAGTTCTTTCCATACCTGTTGGATGAGTCCTGTGGAAGAATGGGAAGGGAAATTCCAAAGAAACATCTTTCAGGTATTTTGAAACTGAGGATCTGATTACATCTGCTGTAAGTACCTCAGGAGGCTCCAATGGCAACACCTGAAGTGTAATCTAAGGTCACAGGAGTTCATGTGTTGGAAGTGGTGTGACTGGGATTGGGTTTTACCTTCACAGCTGAAATCAGACTGGTTTGGGTTGGAAGGGATCTTTAAAGATCATCTAGTCCAACTTGCCTGCACTCAGCAGGGACACCTTCAACTAGAGCAGAAGCCCCAGACAACCTGCCCTGGAATGTTTTCAGCAAGGGGGCTTCCTGAGACAGACTGGGATTTGAGGCTGTCCAGTCTGGAGAAGAGAAGGCTCTGAGGAGACCTTATTGTGGCCTTCCAGCATCTGAAGTGGGCTACAAGAAAGCTGGGGACTTTTTAGGGTGCCAGGTAGTGATAGGAGTGGGGGGAAAGGAGCAAAACTAGAAGTGGGGAGATTCAGATTGGATGTTAGGAAGTTCTCCATGAGGGTGGTGAAACACTGGAACAGGTTGCTCAGGGAGGTGGTGGAAGCCTCATCCCTGGAGGTTTTGAAGGCCAGGCTGGATTTGGCTGTGAGCAATCTGATCTAGTGTGAGGTATCTGGCCATGGCAGGGGGTTGGAACTAGATGATCCTTGGGGGTCCCTTCCAGCCCTGATGATTCTATGATTCTAGCACCTCTCTGGGCAACCTGGGCCAGTGCCTCACCACCCTCAGAGTAAAAATTTTCTTCTAAGTCTCCCTTTTGGTTTAAATCTCTCTTACCAGTGAAGCAAATTCTTAACATCTTTAATTTAAGCAAAGGAAACCTGCTTTCCAGCTCTGACACAGAAGCTTTCGGTGCCATTCAGCTGCAGGCAATGCTCTTTCAGGGAAAAGGGATTGAGAAACCCTGAATGAATTTGTCACAGAACCACCTTGCAGGTAGCTACCCAAGACACCCACCTGTCCTTTATGGTACAACATACAGAGCAATTAGAAACTCCTTTCAAATGGCTGTTGTTGAATTTATTGGCTTGATAAATACAGTCCTAACAAAATAAAAGTTAACTGAAAGAGAGAGAGAGAGAGAGAGTCTGAAGACCATTAGAAAAAAAAAATATCCGTGCTGGTCCAACAGGCATTTTAGTGTGAATTAATTAATCAAAGACAGAAAAGAGGTTGCAGTATTGCCAGCAGATATAAAATGTGCGTAACCAAGGCGAGGGAGGCGAATGTCACATCCAGCTGACCACAGTTTTGTGATTATAAACTCTTATTTTCTTTCCTCAAACGTTACAAAAATACTGTGCTGTTTTCTCTTCGCGTATCAAAGCAGCGTCTGTACAAAGCCAAGTCCTGGCCAACGAGGCGCGGCAGTGCAATGGAGAGAGGGAAGGGAGAACGCAGCCGCCTGGGGGAGCTGCTGGCCGGGTGAGAGGCTGAAAGAGAAGCCAGCCTCTTCCTCAGCCTGGCTGCAGGCTTGCCCTGGGCAGAAACGGCCAACCCAAGAGCAAGTGCCGGGGGGGTGGGCTGTGGGTGAACCCCAACCCCGCTCCTTGGTGCTGTTCCTCAGGACCTTTCCAAACCAGTCTGGTGCATTTCTGCAGAGGGAAACGCTGTATTGCTTGGGCAGGCACAACCCATCCCTACCGCTGCCTGAAGCACCCCTTGGGGGCTTTCTTCGAGGGACTCGCACACCAGCACTGGAGGAAGCAGCAGCATGGACACTGGGGGTGAGTCGATGGGGGTGGTTTATAAATGACTTCTATGGCGCTAGAAGGCACCAAAGAGCGCTCGCTGAACATTTCTGTGGTACAGGGACATAAATAACATCTCTCAAGTGGTTTACATTTATTCAGTACATCTCAGAACACGAAAATAACGAAGCTTAAGGGCATGTTGGGGTCAAAGCCCCACAGTCTCCCACCTTCTCAGCCAACCCAGAATCAGTTTAAAGCTCCCTTGTATATATAATCTGCATCAAAAAGGTATCAAAAGGCACAAGCAAGAAGTGACAAGGTTAAGAAGCAGAAAGAATGGTGAATGAGGATGAAGAGATCCACAAGGCAAATAATTAGTAGGTGTGGGTGGGCTTTTTTTATTTACTGAGCTCTTCTTCCAATTGTGCTCCAAGGAATGGAAGTAATGATTTTGGTTTCAAAGAAAAGGGCTACTGCAGTATTTCAAATCACCTGAAGGAAACCAGAATGGAAAGAATCCGTTACTAACCGGAAAACTTCTGGCCTCTCCAGACTCACCTGAGCCTGATGAGTAGAAGCCACAAGTATGGGAGACAGAACTCTCCAGGGCTCAAAAAGCAAAGTTTCTTTACAGAATGCACATAGACAGCAATTCCTTTTGTGCAGTTTGCCTCCCGTTACAGTAATTTGCACAGTTTGCTTTGTTTAATGCATATTTGAGGAGCCAGATCAAATCGGAGTTTCCTTCCTGTCTTTGCTTGGCGATGGCTTGACCTGCTGCTCCTTGCTTGCTTTTGGCTGCTCTTTGGCTGCTTTTGTCTCCAGGACAGTGTCTCTTTGCTGCTGTTGCTGCTGCTGAGGACCACCCCCACGTTTTTCTGGCTCCTCTTCTTCCTGCACCTGCTGCTCCGATTTCGCTTGCTGCAGCAGGCGAAGCTGCACCCGCAGCTCGATGATGGCCTCGCGCTCCTCATGGATCGCTTGGTTCAGGTGGTTGTTCTTTATCTTTGGAGCAAGGAAAAGAAAGGTCAGGGCTCCTTCTGACAGAGGAGGGCTCTGGCTGGAGATGGGGACAGGGACACATTTGGCACAGCACAACAGAGCTCTGCTGGTAACTCATAGCAACCTGGGCTTCAGCACCAGGGACTTAAAACAGAGCGCGTGGGACCGCAGGCAGAATTGATGCACAACTTCCAGTGCAAACACCTCTGCACAGTCTGAACTACCACGGAGGAGAGCTCTGATTAATACAAAGACTCAGACTGAGGGTGTTTCTCCTCGCCCGCTGCTCTAGTAAGGCCCCACCTAGAATACTGCATCCAGTTCTGGGCTGCTCCGTTCATGAGGGTCAGGGATCTACTGGAGGGAGTCAAAGGAGGGCTACAAGGATGCTGAAGGGACTGGAGCACTGCCTGATGAGAAGGTTGAGGGTCAGGAAGGGACAGGGACAGCCTCTGCTCCCTTGTGCCCCATGGTAGGACAAGGGGGAATGAATGTAAACTACAGCACGGGAAGCTTCACCTCAGTATGAGGAATAACTTCTTTACTGTAAGGGTCACAGAGCACTGGCACAGGCTCCCCAGAGAGGCTGTGGAGTCTCCTTCTCTGGAGCCTTTCCAGCCCTGCCTGGATGTGGTTCTGTGTGACCTGCAATAGATTCTATGATCCTGCTCTGGCAAGGGGGCTGGACTTGAAGATCTCCTGAGGTCTCTTCCAACCTCTAACATCCTGTGATCCTGTGAAATCTCACCTCAAGGTCCTCATTCTGCCTCTGCAGATCCTCCAGGATGACCTGCAGTTCCTCCTCATCTTCACTCTCGCTTTCGCTCTCAGAAGAATACTCCTCGGTTTCACTCCGGCCGTGCTGCTGGCGACTGAAAGACGAAGGACAAACCCTGACTGAAGCCTTGCCAGAGCTGTGGCAGCATAAAAGAATTAAGCTCACTGTATCACCTCCAACAGCTTCAAAGACAACAATCAGAACCTCCTATCAAAGTCTCATTTAATAGACTGATGGTTTCCTAGAGGAATGCTTTTAGCGCAGAGGTCTAAAAAAGAACATCCCCAGAAGGGTCACACTTTCAGGGCTGTCAGTAAACAGAGGTGGCTGTTGTGTGTGCTGTTCACGGGGGCAGCTGTTCGGTGCAGTTTCTAGCTTCAGCAGAGCGTGGGTGTACTTTAGAGGCTGTGGTGGAGCAGCTGCCCTCCCCTCTTACCTTTGTATTTCAGCTATTTCTGCTCGGAGCCGGTCGATCTCCTCCTTCTCCGAGGCAATCTGTCTCCGCAGGAACTGCTCCATGGCCAGCAGCTCTTCCTGCTCCGTTAAAATCTCGTTCTCCTGCAACGAGCAATTGCTTCACTTCATGACTGAGCATCACACCATCAGAACCAGATGCTGCTGGTCTCTGAAACACTTTGAGCAGAAGCAGTCCCATGCCTGCTTTGAATCTTGATTCATCAAGACCTCAAAGCAAATTCAAGCTGAAATCCAACAATGCCAGCTCTGAGCCCAGCAGATGACGGCTGTGCCGAGTAGCTGTGGAGATGACACACTAAATGCCACCACATTTGGCTGCTGATTTCCTTAAATCACAGGGGGAAAACTCAGTGAAATCAGGAGAAAACCTGAATTACAAAACAGATCTTTGAAGATGGGGCAGGGGAGTGTCGGGGGGAGAAGATCAAAGCTACTGAGGGAAGCAGAGGAAGGCAGAGAAGCCACAGCAGCTGCCTTGCTTCCTTTGATCAGCAAGGAAGCAAGCAGGTAAAGGTATTCAAACTGGTTGGACTGGGAAGTGCTTTCTAATGACAGACATAACAAAGTTATGCCTTCTTGCTGCTGCAGTGTCTCCTTTCTGCTGTCTGCTCAGCCTGGCTTCCCTCCTTGCTTTACTGATCACTACCACACAGCCTTGCATTTGAATGGACACAGAGAGACCCCTTTAAGCCTTCCATTTCCCGTGAGAGGGAACAGAATTCTCTTCAGTCACATCAGAAGGAACAAGAGAGGGTTTAGTATTTCTGAGAGATGAGGAACAAAAACGTGCCAAGAGGCAAATGCTTGCCACCTACCTGTGCCAGCAGAATGTTGATGACTTCTTCATTCTCATTCATTTCCTCTTTGGAGACATCCTCCTTGGAAAGGCTAGCGATCTCCTGTGCAATCTTGGTCTCACACTCCTGCCAGGGGAAGAGGACACCTGTTAAAAGGATGCCCCTCCCAGTCACTCTCTGACTACAAAAGAATGCTTTTATTTGAGCATCATTGTTTTCCCAATTTAGAATCGCCATCTTGGTTGTCTTGGAAGTTTTCAGGAAGGTCTGGTGCCCTCTCTGGGACATGAGACAGTCGGTTCTGAAGTCTGGTAACCTTCAGACTTCAAATAATTCCTCTTGCTACTGCAGGACACAAAAATGATCCCAGGGCAGGAAGCCCTCTGTTGTGAAGACAGGCTGAGAAAGTTGGGGCTGCTCATCCTGGAGAAGGCTCCAGGGAGACCCTCTTGTGGCTTTTCAGTACTTAAAGGGGCTGATAAGAAAGATGGGGACAGTCCTCTTAGCAGGGCCTGTTGTGACAGGATGAGGGGTGATGATTTTAAGCTAAAAGAGGGAGCTTTAGACTAGACTTTGATCTAAGTGGTTCCTCTGCATGGTCACAAAATAGATATTTGGCCAATAAAAAAGTTACTCACCTGTCTCTTTGCTTCCCTTAGTTTCCTCTTAAGAGCTGTTAAAATTCTTTGCACCTCCCAGAGTCTCTCTTCTTTGGATAAGTCTTTTATCCCTGCCTGCAAGTCTCTGTGTAAACAGTTCAGGAGGAATTCCTAGAAATGGTGCCAAAGAAATGAGTGTCTGTGACATGTCATGGCAGGGCAGACTGAAAAGGAAACATGAGGTTGGCTTTGTGAGAAAAGGAGGCTGAGGAGAGACCTTCTGACTCCCTACACCTCCCTGAAAGGAGAATGGAGGCAGGTGGGGATTGGTCTCCCAAGGAACAAGTGACAGTACAAGAAGAAACAGGCTCAAGTTGCACCAGGAGAGGTTTAGGTTGCACATTAGGAAAAACTTCTTCACCAGAAGGATGTCAAACCCTGCAACAGGCTGCCCAGGGACATGGTGGAGTCTGTCCCTGGAGGGATTTAAAACCTGTGTAGATGTGGTGCTGAGGGACGTGGTTTAGTGGCAGGCTGGCAGTGCTGGGTTAATGTTCGGAATTGATGACCCTAAAGGTCTTTTCCAACCAAAACAGTTGTATAATTCCTGGCAAGAAGCTTGGAATTCTGTCTCTCAAAGCCTGGCGTGCTGACCAACAAGCATTAGCATATGTTCAGCACACTATCTGAGGAGCAATATATAAGAACCTACTCTCTTCAACACATTCTCCTACCATCCTACCGTGATAAAAGTCCTGAACTCCATGACAAGACAATCCATGAAAAACACACTGCTGTAATAATCACAAGGCCATAACAGCTTTCTACACCTGACATGGGGAAGACCATCACAGGATCACAGGATGTTAGGGGTTGGAAGGGACCCAAAGAGCCATCATCAGTTTCCTCCCAGTGGTCTCCACTGACAGGACGACTGGGATAGAATTCAAGGGTGATAGAATTCGAGAGTGTATTACAACCTTGTGGCAATTTACTACTGAATGGCTCAAAGTCCAGGCAAAGATAAAGAGAAGCACTCAAGTAACTGCCAACCTGTCTCCTGATTTCTTCCTTGATGCTCTCCTGTGTTTCTGGAAGTGCTGGCATTGTTGCCATGTTCGACCAGCGAAGAGGTTTTGTCACCTGCTTCAGGGTGATGTTCCCAAAGAACTCTTGGACGTGTGTGAAAAACACATACAGGACACGGTTACTGATCTGCAAGGGAAGGAGACCAAGGACTGGGTAAGGGGACATGGTCATAGAATGTCAGAGGCTGGAAGGGACCTCCATAGCTCATCCAGTCCAGCCCCCCTGCCAGAGCAGGATCACTTAGACCAGACTGCACAGGAAGGCATCCAGGTGGGTTTTGAATATCTCCAGAAAGATATTCTCCACGATCCCCCAAGGGAGCCTGTTCCAGTGCTCTGTCACCCTCACAGGGAAAAAATTCCACCTCATCTTTAAATGAAACTTCCTATACCTCAGGTTCCACCCATTGCCCCTTGTCCTGTCACTGGGCATTACCTAGCAGAGCCTGGCTCCAGCCTCCTGGCACTCACCTTTACAGCTTTATAAACACTGATGAGGCCACCTTTCAGTCTCCTCCAAGCAGCACAGCCCCAGCTCCCTCAGTCTCTCCTCCTAAGAGAGATGTTCCATTCCCTTCATCATCTTTGTGGCTCTGTGCTGGACTCTCTCAAGCAGTTCTATGTCTCTCTTGAACCGGTGGGCTCAGAACTGGACACCTTGCCTGCCTCTATCTGTGAAGCTGACGTGGAACAGAGCAGCCTTTAACAGGCCCTTCTGTGAGGAGCAGTCACCTTAATTTGTACTGAAATCCTACAATCTGGATTAAAAAAGGTACTTTAAACGAGCCAGTGCTGGCATTAAGGAATCACTTCACTCTTAAGTCTCTACCTGAGGCATTTTCATGCTGAACGTCGTAACCTACCATAATCCTTTCCCTCACTGGTACTTTTTATCCAGAATCTTTCCTTTTTCCACTCTGTTTTGAGGACAGGCTGAGGGAGCTGAGGTTTTTCAGCCTGGAGGAGAGAGGGTTCAGTGGAAACCTAATGGCCACCTTCCAGCACCTGAGGGGGGGCTGCAGAGGGACTGCTTCCAGGAGCCTGTGGCGGTAAGATGAAGGGCAATGGTCTGAGGTTGGAGAGGAGGAGATTTGGATTGGATATCAGGAACAAGTTCTGTACCATAACACTGAAGTAGGTTGCCCAGGAAGGTAAGGTGAGGCCTCCTCCCAGAAGCTGTTCCAAGGCCAGGCTGGACAAGGCTCTGAGAACCTATTCCAGTGGAGGATGTCCCTGTTGAGTTCAGGGGGGTTGGCCTAGATGATCTTTGGAGGTCCATTCCAACCCAAGCCATTCTATGACTCTAAAGGCAGTGACAGCAGTGGGGTCACCAACTGCCTTGTACCCTGGCTGGGGGCTGGCTGCCTTCTCTCCCCTCTCCAAGCCTGGGCATATTTTCTGTAACCTCTCTCAGTGCTTTAATACAGCATGAAAGGAGCTGTGACTGTACTGAATGTGAGACAGCAGCAAGGCATTAATTTGATTCTGCACCTTCCATCAAAAATGAAATCTTTTATCCCAAAAGCAAGCTCAGAGTTTAGTCAGCACCTCCCCTGCCCTGTGAGGGGGCCTGTGCTGGTTTGCATTACCTGTTACTGCTTTTGCTAGCTACAAAGTGCCTGGTGCAGCAAAACGACCAAGAACACCACCCAGCCTTTTTGCTGGGGGGCCTCCACCAGACTCCTGATTATAAAGCCAAGCTTTTCTGGAGTGTGGCTTGTCTTCTGCGAGACCCCATGGTTTCCATTCTGCACAGGACTAATTCTGAGCTGCATTTAAATTAAGTATTTCCACGGTGTTCATTAAGGAGTTAATCCTAAACCCCCAAGATCCCACTGGAAAACAAAGTCAGTGGTTTGCCTCCAGCTGGCTGACTATAGACACTAAAGCCTGGTGCAGTCACTGCTCTATCAGGAAGATCTGCTTGCACACCTATCAAAATGAAGCAACCATCTAGTCTTTACTCAACTATCACTAAATTATGACCAGAGAGACCTCAGAGCAGCCTTCCAGCACTTGAAGAGGACAGCTGGAGAAGGGCTTTTTACAAAGACACGTGGTGAAAAGGACGAGGGGCAGTGGCTTCAAACTGGAAAAGCTCAATTTAGATCAGACATTAGGAGGAAATTCTTCCCCATGAGGGTGGTGAGGCACTGGAACAGGTTGCCTACAGAAGTTGTGCAGGCTTCAAGCCTGCAAATGTTCAAAGCCAATCTGGATGGGACCCTGAGTAACCTGGTGTAGTAGGAGGTGTCCCTGCCCACCCAGCAGGGGTGGTGAACTAGATATCTTTAAGATCCCTTCCAACCCAAACCAGCCTATGATTCCATGATTACTGGATGAAAAGCCCACAGAAATTATCTCCCTGTATGAATTACTGGAGGAATTCAACATTAAATTACTCCTGACAGCAGTCAAACTCCTGACAGCAGACTTTGTAAGAATGAGCCAAATATCAGGCCCATGGTTAAGCAAGATCACACTTAGAAAGTTTTCCCCTCCTCCTCTCCTCTCTTAGGTATAAAGAGAAACTGTCATTAACTGTATCACCCAATGCTTGATTCCCACCTACAGATAAGCCTTTCCTGGGCTTTGGTTCTGCTCTACCACTCCCTGCGTGGTGCACCTACCTGGACGGTGGGGCTGAGCACTATAGAAATATTCTGGATGTTCATTTTTGTTTCCAGTTCCTTGGCAATAACGTGGTCCATGTGCACAATCAGCCAAGAAATGAGGAGGTGGTTGCACTCTGGCAGCTCTTTCAGCAGCCTCTGGCACTCCTGAACTTTCTCAGCTTCTGTGCTCTTCCCGCAAGCGTCTTCAAAGCGGGGCATGAGCTCTTTGGTCAGCAGGTTCTCGGGCAGTTCTCGCAGGTACTGCTTCAGCAAGCTGGCTACTGTGTTGGGCTCATACTCCTCCAGGTTGGGAGATTCCTCTCGATCATAGGCCGCTTTCAGCTCATCCACTTTTGATTTGATGCCTTAAAATATTGAGACTGAGAATTAAGGGACAGCAGCAGCTGCAAATGTATTAATAATTAGTGTTTAAATTTCTTCCAGCACCAGGCTTGGCAGAGTTAGATAACAGCTGGACTTGATCATCTTTTTCAACCAAAATGATTCTGTGATTCCATGACTCTTGTTCTAGGAGATGTACTTATTTCACCTCTCCTTAAGATTCAAGGTCATTGAGGAATACTTTTTAAAGGTACCATGGGGCAAAGTTAAAATCATGACTCTAAATGACTTCTAGAATCACTGACAATCACTAGGAGGCAAAGCCTCAGCGTTAGACCTGGTGCCAACATTCCCTTGCATCAAGGAATTGAAAACAGGGTGAGGAAGAGAACATCAGATCAGTTGTGTGTTTGCATTCAAGCATCTCTCTGGCTGCCTCAATTATACGGCCCTAAGCCAAGCAGCAAATGTTACCAACTCAAACACTGGGCAGCAAGTTCCACCTCAAACAGCTTTCCTCTGTCAAAACAAACCCCATACTTTCTAGCTCCCAGATTTCCAGCTGGTTCTCCTCAGAGGGGGAATCTCAGAGAACATCTTTAGTTGGAAGAGACCTTCAAGATATTCAAGTCCAACCTTCAATTCAGCACTGAAGGGTCAACACTAAACCATATCCCCAAGTACCAGGTCCACACACTGCTGAAGCACCTCCAGGGATGGTGACTCCACCACTGCCCTGGGCAGACCATTCCAGTGTTTGAGAATCCTTTCAGTGAAGAAGTATTTCCTAATATCCAACCTGAACCTCCCCTGGCACAGCCTGTATCCATTTCCTCTAGCCCTGCTGCTTGCCACCAGGATTCTTGATGCTGCATGAACAAAAGCGTGGTGACAGAATTATCCAAACCGTCCCAGATCTTCTGTGAGATGTTTTTAAGACCTGGGGACATCCCCACGGCAATCCTCTCTGAGCTCTCAATTTAAAAAACCTTACCCACACAAGAGGGTGCTGTTGCCCTGGAGAACACCTAGAAAGTACAAACATTAAAAGATACTTTATGGAAAATTCTCTCTCTCCTGTGAAAATGTCAACATTCCCAACATACTGTGTCATGAAAAAACAAACACACTGCCAGAATGTTCCAACTGGCAAGACTAAGAAACTGCTTGAGCTGCTGAGGGATTCATACAGCCCTACCAAACAAAGACTTGCAGTGGGTCCAGAGGAGGGCAGTGAAGCTGGTGACGGGTCTGGAGAAGAGGTCTTGTGAGGAGCAGCTGAGGGACCTAGGGTTGTTCAGTCTGGACAAAAAGAGGCTCAGGGGAGACCTCACTCTCTGGAACTACTTGAAAGAAGGTTAGAGCAAGGTGGGGATTGGATCTTCTCTCCCAGGTAACCAGTGATAGAATGAGAGGAAATAGCCTCAGGTCGCACCAGGGGAGGCTTAGGTTGGACATTGGGACAAATGGTTATCAAGTCCTGCAACAGGCTGCCCAGGGCACTGGTGGAGTCACCATCCCTGGAGGTGTTTAAAAGACACATAGATGTGGTGCTGAGAGATGCAGTTTAACAGCTGACTTAAGGCAGAATTAGATAGTGGTTGGACTGACTGATCTTAGAAGGCCTTTTGCAAACAAGATGGTTCTATGATTCTGTAACACTGTGCAGGTCAACACCACAGAGACAGCAGAATGAGGCCTTTAAAACAGTTTGATTCCAGCTCCATGAAGCCTTTAAACTGGTTTGATCAGTTTTACAGTGCCAGGCAATTTGCTTCAAAGGCTTTCCCTCAAATCCCTTCCCTCACTTGCTCCCTTAAAAGGCACCCACAGAATGTCCTGCGTGTCCTGTTGCAGAGGTAGCTGACAAAGAAAGAGGCTCTTTTGTTGGAGGTGATGCCTCACCAAGGGAAGCTGGTGTTACACAATTGCCTGCTGCTGCTGCTCAGCTGAGACACTCACAGCTGTGCTTTCTGCTTGCTAGGGTGCCTTAGAATCATAGATTGTCAGGGCAGACCCCAAGGACCATCTAGCTTCAACCCCCTGCCATGGGCAGGGACACCTCACACTAGAGCAGGTTGCTCAGAGCCACATCCAGCCTGACCTTAAAAAGCCCCAGGGATGGGGCTTCTATCACCTCCCTAGGAAACCTGTTCCAGGGTCTCACCACCCTCACGTTTAAGAGCTTCTTCCTAACATCCAATCTGCATCTCCCTACTTCTAGTTTTGTTCCTTTCCTCCCCAGCCCTGTCACTACCTGATGCCCTAAAAAGTCCCTCCCCAGCTTTCTTGTAGCCCCCTTCAGATGCTGGAAGGCCACAACAAGGTCTCCTCAGAGCCTTTTCCTCTCCAGAGTGAACAGCTCCAACTCTCTCTTGGTTTCAGCAGACAGAAAAATTAATTTACATCTTCCCAAAGGAGCAAAATAAAAATGCTCCACACTGGATTTGGAAGTTTAGATGGAAATACTATTCACCAATACACAAATTCATATTCACCCTCACAATCTCATTAAGCCAAAACTTTCCAAAGTTTTTCCTCGTGCCCCCCCATTCCCCCCTGCTTTCCTCCCACTACCAGGCCCAAATTGTGCAGCAAAAATTAGCTTCGCTCAGGCCACAAAAGGTGCGAACTTCCTCCTTGCCTCACAGATAAGAGATAAGAGTCTGCGCTGGGAAACAGAGAGAGGGAGAAAAGGGCAGAAATGGCTCTGCAGTCAGTTTATAGAGAAGATAAAGATGCAATATTATGGCATGGAATAGCATGATTTCTGGTGCCATCCTCCTTGGAATGGATGGACTGTCCAGTCCGCTGGCAGGCCCTCTCCATGGCTGGGCAGCTATCCCTTAACCCAACACAGGGCAGCTGCTCAAAGAGGAGTTTCTAAGGACAAAACCACTTCACACAGTGGAAGCAACTGGGAAAAGCAGCTTCGTGGGAAGCCCATGAGCAGACTCGGGGTGCCAGACGTGGCTAAAGAAAGAGAAAAGGAGCCGAGTACCTGAAACCCTGTAGATGCCCTCGCACTTCATGCCGTACTTCTCCACGTAGTCGATGCACTCACGGAAGACGGCAGGCAGGCGGATGCCATCGTACAGCATGGTCCTGTCCACCGCGTCCGACAGGGGGATGCCGAACACGGGCCTGTGGCTCGGGACCTCCACCTGAGGTATCTCTGTCTCCTGAATCGGCTTCTTCTTTTTCTTCTTCTCTTTCCACTGTTTTACTACGTCTGCTGCCGTTAAGTCTTTCGACTTCTTCTCTTTGTGTTTGTCTTCCTTGTGTTTGTCCTCCTTGTGTTTTTCATCTTTGGGTTTCTCTTTTACTTTAAAATCCTTTTCCTTTTTTTTGGAGAAGCTGGGTTTCTTGAAGACGTGTATCCCCTTGGACCGCTTCAGCTTGGAGGGGCTCTCAGCTTCATCACCGGAACTGTCCTCCTGAAAGGCAGCATAACCTTCCGCTGTTGGAGAAGGCAAGAGGACAGCTGTAAGCCTGTTTACCTTCGAGGCAGCACTTTGTGAGAGGGAGAGAGCAAGAATATGTGAGGAGGAGGAGGAGAAAGAGAAGCACCTGCCTGACTCTTCTGAAGCTTCTCTGTAGTTGTTACACAGTGAAGTGGACACGGACTAAATGAAGGTTGTAGAGATAAGCCACACAGCTCCTGAAGGATCTAAACAATGAATGTCTTAGATACTTACTCATAATGGCAATGTCCATCTTATGGGTTAGTTTCCCATCTAATAGTCAATGGAATGCAAAATAAAAACAACTGTCTGGCAACTTCTCTACGTTCCTGCAATCAACAGTATAAGAGTTGCTGTTAAGGATCAGCTCCACACACCCAAGTCTAACAAATTTCTGTCAACAGCAAACTGAACTTCAACCACTTAATTCCCCAATCTCTTTCTAGGACATTATCAGTTTTAAAGTGATAAAATGTCAGCATCAAATAAAAGCCAAAAAAATAGAAAAAAATCCAAAACCAGACCAAACAAACCCTCCAAAAGCCCACAGCATTAAATAAAAGACAGAAAAAAAGCACCTCCAAAAGCCCAAGCACACTTACTTTTGTACTGGACAAGTAACCAGCTCCAGTATCACCAGCACAATACCTGCCAGTGAAGGTGTGTGCCTGCCTTAAAAACCCTGTGCGAGAGCTTCAAAGGCGTCCAAGGGTGGAGTGACTTTTCCAGCAAAACACCAAATGCCATCTGAAACCTGCACCAGTGCTGTTAAGAGCTACACCTCCACAGCCAGCCCTGCCCATCCTTCAGGCAAGAGCAAGAAGGATCTTTAAAGGTGGATTACAAAAAAATCCTCAAAACCACAACAAGGAGCAACAACAACAAAAAATAAACAAATCCATGGCCAAATCAACATAGAAACACAACTTCTACATCAATTACCTATCATTTTACACACACAGTACCCCATATAAGAAAAGTCTGACTGAAACCTGGTTGGCAGAAGACATTTTTCACCATCCAGGTTCCCCCAAGGCTGCAGGCAGCAAATTCTTGCCTCAACGTGAAGCCCCCATGATCCAGATCCTTGGAGGATCTTCCACTACATCCTGTGCCTCTGCCTGACTGAGGACACATAAGACAGCCAAGAGTTCTTCCTGCATGAAGAGTTTTGGGTGGTGGGAAATTTTCCCCTTGGATTATCAGAGAGCATCATGGAGCAGATTATGGGCTGTTGTTCTCACAGGTCTTTATTTTGCCAGTTCTAAACTCTATTAAGCTGTGGAGCTTCTCAGCATTAAGCTGCTGGATCAGGCAACAGAAATGATGCAAGGAATGGAACCCCTCTGCTGTGAGTACAGGCTGAGATGGGGTTGTTCAGCCTGCAGTAAAGAAGGCTCCTGGGACACCTTCTGGTGGACTTTCAGTACTTGGGAGTCCTTTAAGAAAGATGGGGATAAGCTTTCTAGCAGGGCCCACTGTGCAAGGACAAGGGGTGATGGTTTTAAACTGAAAGAGATTTAGACTAGAGAGAAGGAAGAATGTTTTTTACCACGAGGGTGGTGAAACACTGGCCCGGGTTGCCTGCAGAGGTGCTAGAAGCCCCATTCCTGGAAACATTCCAGGTCAGGTTGTTTGGTGCTCTGAGCAACCTCATCCAGTTGCAGATGTCCCTGCTGACTGCAGGGGGGTTGGACTAAATGACCTTTAAAGGTCCCTTCCCACCCAAACCATTCTGTGATTCTGTGATTATTTCAGCACATCCAAGGAGCTGTCTGTATTTCGAAGCCTCCTTGGCTGCTCTGTAGATGGTAATTTTTAACATAATAAATGTATTAGAGCATGGAACTGTCACAATTATACTTGTGTGACCAGCTCACAATTCCCACCCAGAACTCCTCCCTAGGACCACCAAACATGCACCTTCATAGAAGACTGTAGAGAAACTGCTCCTGCCCAAGTGGATTTTAGGATCAAAATGCAAATGACCAGCAACCAGGTCTCATCCTCCCAGTTCACTGGCTACACCACCACTGGTTTTGTAAACTAAACCCAGAAGGAAACCTGCAGTGCAGAAACTAAAGATTCAAAGCTCTCTGATACAGAAAGAGCCACTGATGAACCACCCATGAGTCGAAGGAGGAGGACACATCACCACTGTGTTTGGTGAGAACAAGATGGGGCTAGCACTGAGTTTCAAGCTCAGGTTCACAGATCTAAGTTCCAAAGAAGCCAGATCCTCACCAGACAGTCCAGAACAATCTACCCTCAATCCTTGCAGTAGCTCCCAGCTGTAGGGTTCACACATACACACTGGGAAGAGTGTCTGCACAGGAGACTTCAGCTTGGAGATTGCCTTCACCAACAAACTACGAGTCAGCACAGGAGACCTTGAGCTTGGAGGCTGCCTTCACCAATAAGCCATGGTTTGGCAGAGGAGGCTCAAGTCAGAGGCTGCCTTCACCCACGGAACACCTGCCTTAGATGTCAACAGCCCATGTTGCAACACCAACCTTGGTGCTTTTCTAGGTCCGTGGGAACATAACACCAGAAACAGCACACTGCTGAAACTGGTATTTCTTGACTTGATGAGAAGACATGAAGGAGCATGTTAAACACTTCACTGCACTGATTTTAAATGTGATGTTTAAATGTTTACTAAAATCTACTAAAGAAGGCCACTGGTCTCCCAGGGTGTATTGAGTGTGGCCAGCAAGTTGAGGGATGTTGTCCTTTTCCTACGCTCTGAATGAGGCCACATCTGGAGTACTGTGTCCAGTTCTGGGCTCCCCAGTTCAGCGGAGACAGAGAATTACTGGAGAGAGACCAGTGGAGACTACAAAGATGCAGAGAGGACTGAAGCATCTCTGTGAGGAAAGGCTGAGAGCCCTGTGGCTGTTTAGCCTGGAGAAGAGCAGCCTGAGAGGGGATCTGATCAGTGCCAAATCCCTGTATCTCTATAAATCTGTCTAAAAACCTCAATATCTAAAAGGTGGAGGCCAAGAGGATGAGGCCAGAGAAGTTTTCTCATAGAAACACTCCATTACATTTGTTTAAAGCCCAACCTACATGACCACAGCAGGTCATGTATTATCCTAAATCAATGCAGGTAGCCATGAAAAGTGGAAAGAAACAACCTGAATATGTGTAACAGAATTTAAAAGGTGGAGTAGACTGAAGGATCAAAAGCCTGGAAGGAGCAAAGGCAAAACTGGAAGGGGAACTCTTAAAACCAGCCTTGTAATGTACATAAGGAAAATGTCTGTTCAAGGTGTATTTACCATAATGAGGATTTCCAGACAGGATGAGGTCTCCCACCAGCTTTATCTGCAGCTTAGATATGAGTAGCAGCTCCATGACATACATCTACAATGGCTAAGAAGTGCTGAAAGTTTTGTACATTACAGCTGCAAGAGATAATTTGATTCTTCTGACATTTCCTGCTTCTTGAGGCTTTTTTTATACCCTTAAAGCTTTAAGTGGCAAAAAATTGCTTTACAGCAGCTGCAAACTTGTTGTCATCTCTCAGGGGAGAAAATAGTTACAGTGCTAATGTGTGCTGAGCTGCATCTATGTGCTGAGGATGCCTTTTTCCTCCTCAGCCTTCAGTTAGATGATCACCATGGGATACATGGAATTACATCACAAACCCACACCGTATATAATGCTGACCTTCACTAATTCCAGATTTAGAAGCCTCTAAAGCACACTTGTAACAGAATGCTGGTTTGCAAAGAGTAAAAAACCCCAGCTACTAATAGCCTGAGTTTAAAGCTATCCAATCAACACCAAATTTTCCTCCCCAGTCCAATAACCTGTAGGAGGTTAATGCTGTTTGCATTACAGGAAAACCCTCAGGAATTACCTTTTTTGTGAGGACCTGTAGGAATTTTAACTGCTGGTTTTAACTAAAGGGTAATGTAGATCAATAGGATAAAGGATAATGCAGATCAATATTCAAAACCTGCCTGGATGTGTTCTTGTGTGATCTGGTATAGGTGACCGTGATCTGGCAGGGGAATTGAACTGGATGATCTTTCAAGGTTCCTTCCAGCCCCTGCTATTCTGTGATTGTAATAACTAAAAGGCAAAGGTCAAGAGGATGGGATCAGATTCTTTCCAGTGGCGCCCAGTGACAGGAGAAGGGGCAGTGGGCATAAGCTGGAACCCAGGAGGTTCCATCTGAACAGGTGAAAAAATTTCTGTAAGGGTGACAGAGCCCTGAAGCAGGCTGCCCAGTGAGGTTGTAGAGTTTCCTTCTGCAAAGAGATTCCAAATCCACCTGGACACTGCGATCCTGGGCAGCCTGCTGTGGGTGACCCTGCCTTAGTAGCGGCAGGTGGACTAGACCATTTCCACCATTCTGTGAAATTTAGGTCAAACAGCTTTATTCTAGCTGGCCCCTCAGCTACAATTTCATAAAGCATCTATTTGGAAATATTCTGGGAAACCTCCAGGTAGGCTGTGAAGAGATAATGAGATTAGCAGAACCCTGCGGCAGGCAGAACACGCTGGATGTTTGTTAGCAATTCTGGGCACCCGCATCTGTGTGACAAAAAAACAAATCCAGTTTTTGGTTAAGGTGTGGGGTTGGGTTTTTTTGGAAGGGAAACAGGTACTGCACAAAGCCTGTTTGTGCAGGTTGATTTCCTCCACACCTAAACAAGTTGGGAAAAAACCCTACTGGGAACACTCAGCAATTTGAGGAGAGAAAGAAAAAGAGAAATTATGAGCATGAAGTTAGAGAAGTTGCCTACTCACTTCTTTTTTCTTTCTTCTTAAATTTTCCTTTCTTCTTCCCATGCTCCTTTTCATCATCAGATATTATATCTGGAGGCTCATGCAAGCTGTCATGCGGTGGCGAAGGCTCACCGGTGCGGTACAATCCAGGGAATTTTGTAGGACTGATTTCTTCAGAGCTGGGAGTGCGAGCCAGACCCCCACTGTGCTCTACCCGGCGGTGCTCGCTGGGGCTGCTGGTGGGAGGCAGGAAGCACTCGGTCATTCTGATTCCCTGTTAGCCAAGTGAAACCTTCTGCTACCTGTCCATCACACCTGCAGCAGGGGAGAACAGAAAGATGGGTTTCAGAACACCTTCTTTGGAGCTCTGTTCTAGAAACACTAACAGCAATACCTACTACACTGAACGAGCCCACTTATGGTGACACAGAAATAAGAAAACATCAGGGCCTGAGTTTGCACAATCTGCCCATTAACTCCTAAACCATATTAACATAATGAAAGAGCTGCTGGTTTCTACTTCACAACAATAAATCAGCACATAGAGTATGAGGGTATGAAGAGAGGCTGAGGGAGCTGGGGTTGTCTAGCCTGGAGAAGAGGAGGCTCAGGGGTGACCTCATTGCTGTCTACAACTACCTGAAGGGAGGCTGTAGCCAGGTGGGGGTTGGTCTCTTCTCCCAAACAACCAGTAACAGAACAAGGGGACACAGCCTCAAGTTGTGCCAGGGGAAGTGTAGGCTGGATGTTAGGAGGAAGAGAGTGATTGGCATTGGAATGAGCTGCCCAGGGAGGTGGTGGAGTCACCGTCCCTGGAGGTGTTTAGGAAAAGACTGGATGAGGCATTTAGTGCCATGGTCTAGTTGATTGGCTAGGGCTGGGTGCTAGGTTGGACCGGATGATCTTGGAGGTCTCTTCCAACCTGGTTGATTCTATTCTATTCTATTTTCACATTTGAGATAACTTACAAACTCACAAGTGGATTCCATATTTCAGTCTTAGTATTTACTTAGAAAATAGTGCTCAAACTTTCAATTTTGGTATCAAATAGATCTTTCTGGAAGCTCAGAGTGTTTATGAGCACTGCACTGAAAACAAAAATCATTTTCATCTCTCCCAGATGCAAATAAGAACTTGCCTAACCTGTTGTAATAAGGGGGGGGGGGGAACCCAAATGACAGAGAGTTAAAGTAAATCCATCTTGTAATTATTCTAATGCCAATTAAAGAAAGTAGAAAAGGACTAAAGTTCTTTTTCTGGTATATACAGCAAGAACTTTGTATTTCATGAGGTTATATCAGTCACCCACAATCAGATGCTGGTATGTTGTTTGCTTGAGTTGTGGCCAAAAAAAAAAGCTAAGATGAAAATTGCTGAAGAAAGGTAATCTCAGCAGTGAAACTCATAAGCAAGAAGTTCTTCCTAGCAGGGATAAAGATCAGAAATTCCATAGCCTTCATATGCCATAGAGGACATCTGGAGACCACTTTGCTGAAGATGGCATTTTGTGACTAAATGGTCACTCTCAGACATGAGTCCTTCTTTCATGGGATGAAGTGAAAGCCCTGGAAAAAGCTACTGGTATGTTGAGATGACAGATCAAGTCATAAAACCAGTAAGGTGGGAAAAGACCTCCAAGATCAATTAACTCAGCTGTTAACCCAGCACTGCATGGCCCACCACTATGCCATGCCCCTCAACATCAAATCAACATGCTTTCTGAACACCTCCAGGGATGGTGACTCCAGCACTTCCCTGGGAAGCCTTGTTCCAGTCCAGAATGTTTTCCTAACGTTTAACCTAAGCCTGTCCTGACACAATTCTAAGCCCATTCCTCTTGTCCTATCGCTTGTTACTTGGGAGAAGTACTTGAAGTTACTTCAGGGTGCCAGACCCCTGGATTAGGCTGCACAGAGAGGTTGTGGAGAGATTCCAGGCGTGCCTGACACATCATAGACAGGGCTCCTCAGAGTCCTATCTAACCTCATCTGGACTATTTGCAGGGATGGGGCATCTAACACCTATCTGGGCAACCCAGGCCAGGGTTTCACCACCCTCACTGTAATTTTTTTCCCCTTTTTTTTCCATCTAGTCTTAATCTCCCTCTGTTAGTTCAAACTCATCACCCCTTGCCCTGTCACAACAGGCCTGGTGAAAAAGTCTGTCCTCAGCTTTCTTATCAGCCCCTTTAGGTACTTGTCCTGTGAAGGCAGCTGATAACTAATCTGATATAAGAAACAGAAGAAGGAGAGGGAGAATTTCTGTCTTTGCTCACAAGCCAGAAGCCAACTGTGTCCTGGGCTGTATCCCCAGCAGCGTGGGCAGCAGGTGGCTGCCCCTCTGCTCTCCTGAGACCCCACCTGTAGTGCTGGGTTCAGCTCTGCAGTCCTCAGCACAGGAGAGACATGGACCTCTTGGACAGGGTCCCTGGGAGGCCACAAAAATGATACAAGGGCAGGAACTTCTCTGATGAGAGACAGGCTGAAGAGAGTTGTGTTGTTCAGCCTGGAGAAGACTCCAAGGAGTCTCTTCTTGTGACATTTCAGTATTTAAAGAGGGCTACAGGAGAGCTGGAGAAGGGCTTTTTGCAAAAACATGTAGACAGTATGAGGGCTAATGGCTTCAAACTGGAAGAAGCTGGACTGAGATTAGACATTAGGAAAAATTCTTCCCCATGAGGGTGGTGAGACATTGAAACAGGTTGCCCAGAGAAGCTCTGGAGACTCTAAACCTGAAAGTGTTCAAAGGCAGACTGGATGGAGCCTTGAGCAACCTGGTCCAGTAGAAGGTGTCTCTGCCCAGGGCACGGGGATTGGAACTAGATGATCTTTGAGGTCCTTTCCAACCATATTGAGTCTTGAATTCCATGATTCTTTCCTAGAAAATGCTAGGAAGGAACGAGGTTGTTAGGAGGAAGTTCTTGCCAGAGTGAGTGATTGGCATTGGAAGGGCTGCCTGGGGAGGTGGTGGAGTCGCCGTCCCTGGAAGTGTTGAAGAAAAGCCTGGATGGGGCACTTAGTGCCTTGATCTGGTTGATTGGACAGGGCTGGGGGCTGGGTTGGACTGGATGATCTTGGAGGTCTCTTCCAACCTGGCTGATTCTATGATAATCCATCCTGAGTGTATTCAGGAAATACAAATTCCTACTAAAGAGATCAGGCTTGGAAAAAAAAACATAGAACAGTGAAGACAGAGCCACAACAGCCAACTGCCACAGCTCTCACTTATTACAAGGTGCCACAAACACATGAAAGGGGGGTACAGCCTGAAAGACCAACCTCAGAGCTCTCTCATTCAGCACAGAGGGCTCCATCATTTCTTGTTTGCATCACCTTTGCATTGTCTTTGTGCCTTGTAATCAATTGCAACAGCAACAGTAAATTAGAGCAGGTGATTGCACCCGCAGCTGTTACTTTGTAAAGCTGTTGGATGGAATGAAGGACACAAGGGTATTATGCAAGACCACACCTGAAGCGTGGTGGGTGTCCCCAGGTCATTCCAGGCAGACACATTCTGGAAAGCAGGGTATTACACTGAACACAGCCCCAAGGAGTCAGAAATTACGGGATGGAGGCAGAGTGGGGACACTCAGCTATCAGAACCTGCTCTATCATAACTATCCAAAAGCAAGACCAAGAAGGCAGCAGGGGCCTCATCACTGTAGGCCCTCAGTCCAAGAGATCTGGATGTAGGTTACTCCAAACTGGATTGCAGTTACTTAACAAAAGGTGGCAGACAACTGCTTTTCAATCAAAACTATCCTAATAAAAGCATAGCTCCAATGTGGAAGGTAATGAACCATAAAAGGAAAGAAGAAAAAACTACCACTTGTGGTCAAAGAATGTCAAAGAATCCCAGAAACTATGAGTTGTACTTGTACCACTGCTGAGATGGTTGAAAAGATGACTTGGAGATGAGAAGAGAGAGTTAAAGGGAAGTTATTTACCAGACTATACAATATCTGAGACACAGGTAAGGTCTGTATCTTGCTCGGACTATTGCAGCAAGACATGAATAGGGTTGAGATTTGGGCAGAGGGGAGCCTAATTAAGTTCAACAAGAGTCCCACACCTAGGGAGGAATAACCCCCTGAATCAGGACAGGTTAGAGGTTGAGCTGCTGGAAAGCAGCTCCATGGAGAAGAATCTGGGAGTCCTAGCAGGCAACCACAAGCCAGCAGCGTGCTTCTGGGCCAAGAAGGCAAATGGTGTCCTGGGGTGCACTGAGAAGAGTGTGACCATCAGGTTAGGGGAGGTTCTGCCCCAGTCAGGCCACATCTGGTGTACTGGGTGCAGTTCTGGGCTCCCCAGTTCAAGAGAGACAAGGAACTACTGGAGAGAGAGTCCAACAGAGGCTATAAAGATGCTGAGGGGCCTGAAGCATCTCTGTGAAGAGGAAAGGCTGAGAGCCCTGGGGCTGTTTAGCTTGGAGAAGAGTAGACTGAGAGGGAATCTTCTCAATGTCGATCAACAGCTAAAGGGTGGGGGACAGGAGGATGGGGCCAGCTTTGCCAAAGACTGCAGGATGAGGATTGTCCTTTTTGCCGCAGATCCAACAGGGGGCCAGGCTCTTTTCAGTGGTGCCTAGGGACAGGACAAGTGGCAATGGGCACAAACTGGAATGCAGGAGGTTCCATTTGAACAGGAAGAAAAAAAACTTTCCTGTGAGGGTAGCAGAACACTGGAGCAGGCTGCTCAGAAAGATTGTGCAGTCTCCTTCTCTGGAGAGATTCCAAACCCACCTGGTTCCTGTGATCCTGGACAACCTGCTGTGGGTGACCCTGCTTTAGCAGGACAGTTGGACTGGATGATCTCAAGAGATGACTTCCATCCCCCACCACGCTAGGATTCTGTGAAGCATGGGATGCCACTTAAACTATGTCCCTTCCAAGAGCAGAGGATATTTTTAAGTACACCTCAAATTAATTATCTTGTAACTACTGATGGTTGTCAGCTACAGCAGTAAGTCAGGCAAAGAACAAAGATTTTCTTTCTAGCTTAAACCTAATAAACCATTTCTGGTTTACTCAAATTGTTCTGAGATTTTATTACTGCAATAAACCGGAACAGCTTAAGTGGGTTTTGAAATAAGAAGATGCAATTTTTACAGCATAGTGAAAAGTTTAATACCAAACACTGCTTTCACTCAGACACTTCCTAGACTGAAATGTCACCAGGTAGTCAAACAGCAAAATAACATCAGAGGCCACCTATTTAACAAGCAAAACCCAGAGACATAAACAGTACCCTTTCCTTTATTTAACAGCCATGAGAGGAGAAAGAAGAAGAAAGTGCTTTGTGCAGACAGGTAAAGCAAGTTTAACATTTCACAAGTCACCAGGAATCACACAAACACAGCATGAAGTAACTTCTGTGTGAGTCACACTTCATAACTGGCAAGAGCTAAAGTCTTAGGAAGAGCCTTGAGAAGACCTTTTTGGTTAAAGAAAATAAAATACAAATTGCTTAGTACTCAGCTCCTAAACCTAAGGTCACTTCACAGACTACATGATGCTCTGTGAACCTTAGAGGACTTTGTTAGAATGTGTAATGACACAACTCAAGTCACACAGGAGCAAGCTGCGTATTTTTCAACAACAACGCCAGCATCGGATCAGCTCCGAAAGTAAAACAAACAGGGCTGTGTGTTCTCTCGTTTACCTGCAGGTAGATAAAGCCTGCTGCACGTACAGTACCATCCAAAGCATTTCAAGTCCTGCTTCGAGAGGCCATTCCAGCTCAGAAGTGCTGATACACAGCTGCACAAAACTACTTGGCTCTCAATGACTGGAGAGCTACAAACCACAGCTCTGTTTCAGTGGAGCGCTGGAGGAAGCCAGCTCACATGCTCACATTCAGAACATGTACCAGCACCCAGGTTATTCCCTGTTACTGAGGTATTCCAGCTCCTCATTAATCCATTTAGTAGAGAGTCAACCTTAAATAACTGTTGGGTGAAAAACAGAACATGAGCAGGCAATGCATACACTCAGTCCAGAACCAACAGTGTCCTGGGCAGCAGGTGGAAGGAGGAGATTTTGTCCCTCTGCTGAGACCCCACCTGCATTGCTATGGAGTCGTCAGTGCAAAACAGACATGGACCTCTGGGAGAGATCCCCAGGAGGCCACAGCAATAATGTGGGGACTGGAACCCATCTGCTGTGAGGCCAGGCTGAGAGAGTTGGGGTTGTTCAGCCTAGAAAAGATTCTAAGGAGATCTTTCAGTACTTAAAAGGAGCCCAGAACAAAGTTGTGGACGAAGTCTTTAGCAAGGCCTGTTCTGGCAGGACGAGGGATGATAGTTTTAAACAAAAGATGGAGATTTATCAATGCCAGTGCAAACACCACATGAAGTATTTCTTCTTTCTGTGAAGACCTAGATTTTTAGTCCCTTTTTCAGTACCATATGTAGAGTCAGGATTAACAAAGTCTCATTTCCACCTCTGCTCCAGATTCACTCAATACCTGAGGGGAAAGTCAATTTACATATTTATAAGCTCAGTATATTATTACTTATGATTAACATCACCACCTCCAGGGCTGAGAGGTTGCAAAACATCATGAAACCCTGAAAACCTTCACAAACACATCCAAGGGAGGGTGTAGCATGCCCCAGCTTGGGGCAGTGCCTGGCCTCCAAGGATCCCCTCAAGAGGGCATGGCTGGGAAGCAGGAATCTGCCTCCACCGCCAGCAAAGGCTCTTCAGAGGCAACTGTGGGACGACTCAGCAGTTAAATTATCTGTTACTGAATCAGCAGCAGGACACAGGCGCTCACAATGTTTGTCTTCTGTGTCAACTTACACAGCTGATCAGTCTTACAAGAGGACTCAGCTCAAACATCAGCTTTCTTTGAGAAATGTATCAACATCCTTAGAATTTAAACTTCAGTTCAAAACTATTTTCTAAAAAAGCTTCAGCTCAGGCTGCAGCACCTACTGCAGTGATGGTCAGCAATCCCATGGCTTCAGAGGATGATAAAGCACCTACCTGATAAAACACACACTGATTGCTGCTTTCAATTTACTTGCCAAGTATAAAAACAGCAACAGAGCAATAAAGTGGATAGATAAAAATGTACGAATGCTTCACAACTGGTGAAAAAGTAGAATCAGAAAATCATTTAGCTTGGAAGAGACCTTTAAGATCATCAAGTGCAATCACTAACCCAGCACTGCCAGGTCACTACTAAACCATGTCAGCACCACATCTCCATGGCTTTTAAATCCCTCCAGGGATGGTAACTACACCACTGCCCCAGGCAGCCTGTTCCAGAAGAAGAAACTGTACCTGATGTCCAACTTAAGCCCCACCCGATGCAACTTGAGGCCATCTCCTCTTGTCCTATCACTTGTTATTTGGGAGAAGAGACAGACCCCTGCCTGGCTTCAACCTCCTATGACTGTAGAGCAAGACAGTCTCCCCTCAGCCTCCTTTTCTCTAGGCTAAAGGACCTCAGTTCCTCAGATGCTCCTCACAAGACCTGCGCTCCCTTCATCAGCCTTCTCTGGACACACTCTGGCAATTCAATGTCTCTCTTGCAGTAAGGGGTGCAAAACTGAGCCCAGTACTCAAGGTGTGGCTCCATCAACGCTAAGTACAGGGGAGGGAAAATCACTGCCCTGGTCCTGCTGGCCTGGCTATTCCTGATCTAAGTCTAAGATGCTGTTGATCTTCTTGTCCACCTGAGCACACCCCTGGCTCATATTCAGCCAGCTACAGACCTGCATCCCCAGGTCTTTCTCTGCTGGGCAACTTTCCAGCCTCTCCTCCCCAAGCCTGGAGCATTCATGGGGTTTTGTGACCCAAGTGCTGGACCTGGTATTTGGCCTTGCTGAACTTCATACTGCTGGCTGTGGCCCCTTGATCCAGCCTGTCCAGGTCCCTCTGTACAGCCTCTCTACCCTCCAGCAGATCTGACAGCATAGGACAAAACAAGTTGTGACTGCCATTCCCACACCCACTGTGTGTGGCCTTGTCTACACAAAGAAAACACTGCTGCCTTGAAGAAAATCAGTGTGGGTAGTTTAGTGGCAGCCCCAGTATACATCAACAGAGTGCCACTGTCTGCCCACCATAATAAACTGCCTTTGTGGGTAAAAGGCATTTTTAAGAGTGGTGACATCTGCAACTAGATGAGGTTGCTCAGAGCCCCAAACGACCGGACCTGGTTCCAGTGGTGGAGTGTCTACCACCGCTCTGGGCAACTTATGCCAGCACCTCCTTTGGCGTACAAAATTTCTTCCTTCTCCCTAGTTTAAATCTCCTCTCCTCCTCTCTTTGAGTTTAAAACCATCACCCCTTGTCCTGTCAGAGGAGGTCCTGCTAAAAATATTGCCCCCATCTTTCTTACAGGACAGAAAGGCCACAATAAGGTCTCCCAAATACTCGTCACTTCCTCTTTCAGTTGGAAAGCTGCAGTTCAATTTTTCCAACAACTTCTGAAATCCTTCTCAGAAGATGATTGATAAAACACTACCTCAACACTGGTGGTAGAAGTTAAGTTTTGGAGAACTGTAACCTCAAATTACAGGATTACAATTTCAAAAGCATGACTTCTGTGGAAGATCTCTGCACCTAGGAGTACCCTGCAAGCAGACAGCACTGAATCACAGAACATTAGGGGTTGGATGGGACCTCTAGACACAGGAACACATGCAGGTAGATTTTAAAAGTCTCCAGAAAAGGAGACTCCACAACCTCTCTGGGCAGCCTGTTCCAGTGCTCCAGCATCCTCACCACATAGATGTCCTCACATTAAGGTGGAAATTCCTGAGTTCCAGCTTGTACTCATTGTTCCTTGTCCTATCACTGGGCACCACCAAAAAGAGCCTGGCACCTTCATCCTGACACCCACCCTTCAGATATTTATAGACATTCATAAGATCCCCTCTCTGCCCTCTCTTCTCAAGACCAAACAGTCCCAGGTCTCTCAGTCTCTCTTCACAGGAGAGATGTTCAAGTCCCCCAAAGACTGTTCACAGAATGTGCAGATTCAAACATCTAAAGGACAAGAAAAGCTAAAAACAGTAGACTGAAATAATCCAAAGTGTTTCTGGGGTAACTAGTCGGTTTCATTTTTAATCCCCAAGCTCGTACGCTTTTAGTTCAATTCATCAGATACGTGAAGCTCTTCAGCTAACTTAGAAGAAAAGCATCTTGTTTGAAGCCATCACAAATCAAAATGAGAAGTGGAGGGTGCTAGATGATACTTCTCTTCAAATCCAACTACTGAGGAAGGTATTTTGGCTTCTGTACAGATTGGCAATATGATTTTGCAGGGCATTTTGTCGGCAATATTAAAACATACTGGAGTTAGTTACTACAAATATAGCAAAATCTCTGACAATTAAGTTACCTTACATCATCAGCAAAGCTACAGTTAGGTCAGTTTTGACTGTAACATATCCTGCTTATTAATTTTATCTTAGTTAATCATTGGGTGATGCTACAATTCAACCTTTTGATCTTTCACCATTAATAAATCTTAATCTGCTAGTACATTGTAACTGCATCAAATATTTCCCCCTGTGACAACTGTAAACCAGGAAGCAAACATCATGTGCTGGCTTAGACTAGATCATAAATGTGCAATTTTCACAAGTAGAGGATGAAAATGAAACAAAAATACATTTTGTCTTTAGATAACTAGATGAACTGACTAGAGGGAGAGTTACTCACTTCTACTACAAAGCACCCAACCTGAAACTGATTTTATTTTTCCTTAAAATAATTTCCACTTTGATCCAAACTTGTGGTTTGATTTGGAATGTCAAACCTCTCCACAGAGCACTCGCTCCTCATTCTTCCACTGCAGCAGCCATCTGGTCCCTTCCCACCTCATCCAAGCAGGCAGCACTCACCCCCTTTATTCATTTAGTGCCTTCAGGGACCAAAATAGCCAGTCTGAAAAAAAAAAAAAAGCCCCAGTCCTTGTGAGCAAGAATGAGAATAACTCAGCTTGGAAGTGTGAAATCTGCTCATCCTAGTTGCAAAGCTGCCCCTTCCTAAGTTGATGGAGTAGAGGGCAGGACTTGCTCCTACAAAAAAGGCAGATTGGAAGCTGAATTAGTGCATCCCTGCACACTTCTGCAGATCTTTCCCACCGCTATGCTCCTGGACTTGGCAAGGATCACTGAGGCACTCCCTGCTTCCTTCAGGAAAGACAGTGGCTTGGATGGAGGCAAGCCAGGGATTTCCTGCAAGGTCATGCTGTAAATTAATCTGTGACACCAAGTATCATAAAGCCTCTTTTAAAAGACATTTTATAGCTGTACTGATTGCTTAAGATTTCTATCTCTGCTTATCTTCCCAGCACTGAAATGGATGGATGACAAACTATTAAGGGCACATCAATAAGGAAGAAGAGACTTGAATCACACTCTAATTATTATGACATCAGAACAATTGCTTGATTGAATTCTGTGCATGCAATAGTAAATTTCATTATTTAAAACTAAACATTTTCTCTGTTAATGTTCTAAACTGGGCTACATCCCACATTAATTTGAGCTATCAAACAGTTCATTATACTGTTTAATATATTCATCAACGGCACAGGGAGATTGAGTGCAGCCTCAGCATCTCTGCAGGTGACACGAAGCTGAATGGTGCAGCTGACACCCTACAGGGGCACGTCATCCTGCACAAGGTTGAGAAGTGGGTCTGTGTGAATCTCATGAGGTTCAACAAGGCCAAGGGCAAGGTTTTGCAGTATCAATCTAGACTGGATAACAAAAGAATGGGGAATCACAGCACAGCAGGAGTTGGAAAGGACCTCTGAAGATCGCTGAGTCCAACCCCGCTACCAAAGCAGGATCACCTAGGGCAGGTCACCCAGGAAGTAATCCAGACAGGTCTTGAAAGCCTCCAGAGGAGACTCCACAACCTCTCTGCACAGCCTGTTCCAGAGCTCCAGCACTCTCACAGTGCTCCCCCTCATGCTGAGGTGGAACCTCCTGTGTTCCAGTTTGTATCCACTGCCCCTTGTCCTACCACAAGACAGCACTGAAGAGATACTGGCACCTTCTTCTTGACACCCACCCTTCAGATACTGATAAACATTAATAAGATCTCTTGATCTTCTTTTCCAGACTGAACAGTCACATGTCTCTCAGTCTTTCCTCATGTGACAGATGTTCAAGTCCCTTCATTGTCCTTATAGCCCCCTGTTGGACACGCCAGTATATCGCTGTCTCTCTTGAACTGGGGAGACCAGAACTGGACACAATACTCTAGATGTGGTCTCTAGATGTGATCCCTTGACCTTTGAACCACCCTTGACCTGGCCACACTCTTCTTAATGCACCCCAGGATACCACTGGCCTTCTTGACTACAAGAACACATTACTGTCCACCAGGACTCCAAGGTCTATGGAGCTGCTTTCCAGAAGGTCAACCCCTAACCTGTACTGATCCATGGTGGTGTTCCCTGACAAGTGCAGGACTGTACACTTATGCTTGTTGCAACTCCTTAGTTTACTCTGTGCCCAGCTCTCCAGTCTGTCCAGGCCTTGCTGACTGGCTGCACAGCCTTCTGGTGTTCTGGCCAAACCTGCCAGTTTGGTATCAGCAGACTTGCCTTCACCCAGGTCACTGATGAAGATGTTGCAAAGACTGGACACAGCACTGACCCCTGGGGAACACCACTACCTACAGGTTTCCAAGTGAACTCTGCACCACTGACCACAATCCTCTGAGCTCTGTTGTTTAGCCAGTTCACAATCCAGCTCACTGTCCACTCTTCTAAACCAGACTTCCTGAGCTAGTCTACAGGAGACAGCGTCAAAAACCATCTTGCTAAAGTCAAGGCAGACAACATCCATTGCTCTCCCTGTATCTACCCATTCATTCACACCATCCCAGACAGCTATCAATCAAACATGATTTCCACTTGGCAGTTTCATGCTGCCTGCTCCTAACAGCCTTCTTTTCTCCCATGTGCTTAAGGATGACCTCTAGAATGAGCTGCTCCGTCACATCACCTTCCAGGGATGGAGGTGAGGGTGACTGCTCTGTGGTTTTCTTTCTTGCCCTTTAGAAGACTGGAGCGACACTGACTTTTCTCCGGTCCTCAGGCACTTCTCTTATTCTCCATGATTTTCAAAAATGATGGGAGAGTGGTACAGCAACAACATCAGCCAGCAGCCTCAGAGCTCACAGGTGCATCCCATAAGGGCCCATAGATTTGTGGGTGTACAGTTTGCCCACATGATCTTTGACTTAATCCTCAATGACCAGTGGAGAGAGCAGCCCTGTGGAGAAGGTGCTGGTGGGTGAAAAGCTGGACATGAGCCATCAATGTGCACTCACAGCCCAGAAGTCAACTGTGTCCTGGGCTGCATCCCTGACAGGATGGACAGTAGGTGGAGAGAAGTGATTTTGACCCTCTGCTCTGCTGAGACCCCACCTGCAATGCTGGGTCCAGCCCTCAGCACAGAAGAGACAGGAGGCCATAGCAATAATGTCAGGGTTGGAACCCACCTGCTGTAAGGACAGGCTGAGACAGCTGAGGTTGTTCAGCCTGGAGAAGAGAAGGTTCCAGGGAGTTCTTCTGCCCTTTCAGTACTCAAAGGGGGGGGCAGAAGAAAGATGGGGACAGACTTTTTAGCAGGATCTGCTGTGACAAGACAAAGGGTGATGGTTTTAAACTAAAAGAGGGAGGTTTAGGCTAGATATTAGCAAGGAATTTTTTTAACTGAGGCTGGTGAAACACTTGGCTAGGTTGCCCTGAGAGGTGGTAGAAAGCACATTCCTGGAAAGATTCCAGGGCAGGTTGGACAGGGCTCTAAGCAGCCTGACCTAGTGGAAGATGTCCCTGCTCAGTGCAGGCAGGCTGGACTTGATGACCTTTAAAGGTCCCTTCCAACCAAAATTGCTCTGTGATTCTGATTTACATAAGTATTTTTTTTAGCAAATGGTGAGCACTTTTTCTTCCTTCACATCTTTCTGATTATAAAATCCTGTGTTAATTTGCTGATGAGTTGCTATTTTTCAGTCAGGACATTATGCCAAGCTGCTTCTGGAAGAAACTGGGACACAGTCATCATCTGTACTTTTGTTTAGTTAGTACTAGAGAATCTACACAAGGAAAAAATACCAAGCCATGCTCCCAATTTAAATACATCTTATTACCTACCAAAAGGAAATCAGTGTTCCCAAGCACTGTCATCTCAATAAATACAACTAATACTTCAAACCCAGCCACAGGCTTGTTTGATTATTTTGGGGTGAATGAGGTTTAGGTAAAGAGCATGAAGAGTTGATGAAATCCTTAGGTACATGGCAAATCCTGACTAGTTTTAAGGGCAGTGAATCATTCACCAGATGTATTAGTTCAGAGAAAAACTTAGCAGATCCTACTGGACATACAATAAACCAAATCTTTATTTTGGCATGTTGAGCCTAGTTATGTCACAACAAGCTTCAAAGAGCGTAATTAGCAGTCAAGGGTTCTCTTCCCCCTCTATTCTGCCCTAGTGAGGTCACACCTGGAGTACTGGGTTCAGTTTTGGACTCCTCAGTTCAAGTGACAGGGGAGTACTGGAGAATCCAGTGGAGGCAACAAAGATGCTGATGGGACTGCAGCATCTCTGTGAGAAGCAAAGACTGAGAGACCTGGGGCTGTTCAGCCTGGAAAAGAGCAGACTGAGATCTTGTAAATGCTCATCAATAGCTGAAGGGCTGCAGTGAAGAAGATGGGTCCAGACACTCTTTCACACACAGGTACCCACTGACAGGACACAGGACAATAGGCAGTCACTGGAACACAGGAGGTTTCATCTGAACATGAGGAAAAACTTATTGTTGTGAGGATGCTAAGGCACTGGAGCAGTCTGCCCAAGAGATTGTGGGGTCTGCTTTGCTGGAAAAATTCCAAACCTGCCTGGATATCATGATCCTAGGCAACCTGATAAGGCTGACTCTGCTTTAGCATGAGGGCTGAGTTAGGTGATCTCCAGAGGTTCCTTCTAAGCTCTATCAGCCTGTGATTTTATGAAAGCAGATTTGCATTTGTGGTACTTATTCCCCAACAGCAGCACTCTCCGTATTAGTCTAAAAGCAGCTTGTTAGAAACAGTCTTGTTTACCCTTAAAACATTCAAACCTTGTCTGTAAAAATATAAAGCTGAAGCACACTGGGGAAGTGCTTAAAGGTACAGCTGAGATCAGAACCCCAACATGCACATCAGTTCTGCTTTCATTACCTCTACAGAATTAAGCCATGGAGCTCTGAAACAAGGTCACAGTTACTGCAATACCAAGATAATATATTCCAGTGTAGAAAAGCAGCTATAGAAATGGAAATAAGCTACCCTACAGAAAAATGCTTTCTTCCCTCTATAACTACAATCACACACCAAGGGCTCTTACAGTGAAATCCCTACTTTTGAGGGTGGGGGGGGAATCCCAAACAAACCACTAAACATGCCCTGAATACACCTCCAGCAAAACAGAAAAATGCTGGAGTTGCACTTGGAATGCTAAAATGAGGCAGCTATTTCTATCTTGCATTTCAGGTGAGGAAAGACTACAGGACACAACTTATTTTCTCAAAGGTAGACATGAAATCTCTGTGAGAGCGAATTGTATAGGTCTTTACTTCTCTGTAATAAACACCCTAGCTCTGACCTAGCCACAGAGAACATTAGTGAATGTCAGGCAGCGAGCAGCAGTAAAGACTCAAAATTACAACTGCTCTGGAGAAAAGAGCCCCTCGAGAGCATGTCACACTGAGTGTGGAGCTACACTATATATGGACTGAAGAAGCTGCATGGCAGCGTTCAGCAGAAGCTGCGTGCAACAATTCAAAAGACATCAAGCCCCGAATCTGTGGCATCTCACTGCCATTTTTTCTTTAGCTCGCTGACAAATTTAAATGCATTATAGTCCTGCATCACATCCAATTTAACCTGGACAAAAGGAGGCTAAGATGAGACTTTCCTGCTCTCTACAAGTGCCTGAAAGGAGGCTGGAGTGTAGTCTCTTCTCCTTAGTAACAAGTGACAGGGTGAGAGGAAATGGCTTCAAGTTGCACCAGGGGAAGTTTAGGCTTAGCAGAAACATCTTCAGTGAAAGGGTTCTCAAACAGGGGAACAGGCTCTCCAGGGAGGTGTTTAAAAGCTAAAGAGATGTGGTGCTGAGGGACATGGTTCAGCAGCAGTCTTGGTAGAGGACTTAACGACCGGAAAGGTCTCTTCCAAACAAACAAACAAAAAGGTTCATGCACGGTAAGTGCTTCAAGCACTTTCCAGGCAAGAAACAGGTACAAAAACACAGTTATGACTTGTTTGCTGGGCAAGGGAAAAAAAAAACCAAACCACTAAGGCAAATCCAATTTTTTAAAAGCCCTCAGCCTATTATTTTTTATTATTATTCCTCATTAACCTCAGGGACACCAGGAGCACGCAGGAGTAGGAATCCAAACCACATCATTTTCATGAACAGATATTTTCAGATCACCACTGTGAATTGTTGGCGTTTTCTTTGTCATTTAACATCCACGGAATCGTTTAGGTTGGAAAAAAGGTTGAAGATCACCGACTCTAACCCTTGAAGCCAGCACAGCCAAGTCAATAAGCACTTAAAAGTGAGATCCGCTCATTTACTCCTACATCATGGACTGATAAATGATGCATGACAACACAGGCTTCTCAAACACCATTATCAGCTAGAAAACCCAGCATCCTTAGCACCTGCTAAACGTGACACAGAAAAAATACCAGTAACAGCGAGTTTTCAGTGCCTTGAGACGTGACTTGTAGGTGAAGGTAAATGAATAGCCAGCTGTGACCTCTCCCGCACCAAGCCACCCCCAAAGAAGCCAAACAAACGCTGGCCCACGGCCCCGCACACCTCTAACCTCAGCTAGTGAACCCTGCACGATCCAAATCGCCAAACGCTTCACAAAACGGCGTGCACAAGAGCCCGGCGCCCGCAACCACCGCAGGACCAAGCGAGTCGGTTAAACGCAGCACAGCGCCAGAGTGACCGCCCCCGGACAGCTCGCTGAGAACCCCCAGCGAGCGGGGACGCGCGGCCTCTGCCCGGAGCTGCACCACCCTGAGCGGGGATGATCCCCTCCGAGAACGGCAGCGCCCCGGGCCTGCCGACGGGCCTGGTGAGGGCGAACAGGGGGGAAAGGGAGGCGGAGCTCCTAACGGCACATCCCCCAGCCTGCAGGCAGCCCGTTATCCCCCCGCTTTCTCCCAGCCACCGCCATCCCGGAAGCGGCTACCGCGCCCCTCACGGGGAACAGGGGAGGCGGGCGGCCACGCTGTGCCGGCCCTTACCGGAGGACCCCCACCCCTTCCCTTCCCTCCCCTCCCGGCCCGCACTAACCGCCGGGTCCCGCTCGGCCGGCGCCACGACTCCGCCTCAGCCTCACCGGCGGGGCCCCGCCTCGCGCCACATTCCGCCTCCGCCGCGCCCAGGCTCGCGAGGACGGCCCGCGGCGCGGCGCGGCGCGACTTCCCACTGCGCATGCGTAGCTGCGGCGGTGCATACTGCGCACACTCAAAAGCAGTGACCATGGGGTCGCCCTTCCCCCAGCGCACGGCATGACGGGCATTGAAGTTCCGTTTGGGACACCTAGTGGCAGTTCGGTGAGGCGCCTTCCCGCCACTGGACTACAACGCCCTGCGTCCCCCCGCGCCTCCGCTTCTACCTGGGTTGGTCAAGTCCCTAAGTCCGGAGCGGTTGCGTGGTGGAGTTTTGCGTATCCGGATGGTAGCGGTTGCTAGGAGAAAGCTTGACGGGAGCTGGGCTTTTCTGGGACACGAGCTAAGGGTCTTTGGCTTCTGTTTCAGTTAATGATCTCCCGGAGGGGCAGACTAAGTAAAATAACTTTGTAAAGCGGCCTGAGGGCAGGTGGACAGCAACTCTGCTGCTCTTCTGGGCGGATTTACTATGACATTTAAGTGTTACTAGTCATTAAAGTACCGTGTGATTAAACCTGTCGTGAGGTGAAATTTGTAACAGTCGTAGTAGCAGTGGGAAGTGCAGTACTTTATTAATCAGCCTATAAAAAAATCTTTTTAAAAGACAGGTTTGTTTTTAGCTCTTTGCAACAGGACAAGCGGTGATGGGTTAAAACTAAAAGAGAGGCTGTTTAGCCTACAGAAGCGAGGCATGTTTCGTGGCGGTAAGCCACTGGCTCAGATTGCCCAGAAAGGTGGCAGAAGCCCCATCCCTGGCAACATTCCAGGTCTGGTTGGGACTCAGCAGCCTGCTCTAATTGAAGATGTCCCTGCTAACTGCAGGGGAGTGGGACTAGATGACCTTAAAGGGTCCTTTCCAACCCAAATTCTGTGAATCTATTAATTCAGCAAACACCAACAGCTGTTATGCCCAACACAAGAGCTGATAAAGCTCTATAGCTGGCTGACTCTAGTCAGCTTTCCAAATGATGTTGCTAATGACTTGGACGTTTGCAGCTCGCAAGGGAGCAGCCATCGACTTCGGCGTCATCTTACATAATGAAGCTGACCTTGAAGTCTTACCAGTTCCTCTCCATTGCTCTCAAACACACGAAATGGAGGAACTGGACAGCGAGGCGACCTGTGCCAAGGAGGACATCTCCATTTCAACGTGCATCCTGTTTACAGTGATGTTAAAGGGAATTCTGTATTCTTTGTCCCTCACAAGACAAGTTTCTGTTATGTTAAGCACCTGCATAATTTGAATCCTTTTCAGCGTTCCTCATCAACAAGGGAATTTGTTTCAGTGAGAAGCAGGCCGATTCATTCCCACAGCCTCAAAACATAATCCCTGGGCTACTGGACACATTAATACTGTGGCAACGTGCCACCTGCTTCATTTATTCCACTTGGGATTCAGTGCTGCTTAGTCCCTGTCGAATGGGCTCTTTGTGCAACCTCCTGCGGTAATGTAAAAAAGGTCCCCCACTGGAATTTGTGCTATTCAGTGGAAAATACAAAAGGGAGGGTTGTAAACACTCCGATTAGTGTTGGAGCACAGAGAGATTGTCTCCACGACTTATTACATAACCTCCCAACTGCCTCTTTCCCTCCAGAAGAAACTGTTTTAACGGCAAGGGCTTACTGGTTTAGTTAATCGAACATCGCAGTTAACGTGGGGGGTTTTGTGTTACATAAAAGGCTGTGTAGCTGCCGGCAGAAGAAGAGAGGAAGGTTACTGCAGCAGCACCCTGGAGTAATTTGAGATGATTGCCTGTGAGGATCTCCACCGGAAGCGACGGTCCCCAGAGGCTCTCAGCTCCAAAGACTAAGTATTATCGGAGGCTGCAGCCAACACAAGTTCACTCACAATGGGCCCCATCGGCTAATGAGCCCAGAATGAATCTTCTCCCATTTTTGGAAGACAAACGAGGGATTGTCTGCAGCGCTGCCCGTCCCAATTTACTGCCATGCGAAATACAGTTGTGTGAGTTCTGACTTAACGGAGTTCATTGTGGTCTGAGGCTACTTACACAGGCAGAGGCACTTGCTTACATCCGCCGTGCCCCCACTGACTCTCTTAAGTTCTCACTGCTTTAAGGACGAAGTCAATCAAGGTTCCCCAGCTGGCAAGCTCTCTGCTTTGACCTCCAGTGGTGCTGATGTGCCTGAGCCTTGAAAATGTAGAAAAATAATACTGCAGGGGAGCTTCTTTCACCCTAGAGAAGGCTCCAGGGAGACCACCTTCTGGCCTTTAAAGAGGCCAAGAAGGATGGGGACAGACTTTTAGCAAGGCTGACTGTGACAAGAGGTGATGGTTTGAAACTAAAAGAGAAAAATGTAGAGTAGATAGAAGGAAGAAATGTTTTTAAATGAGTGATGTAATACTGGCCCAGGCTGTCCAGAGAGGTGGTAGATGCCACATCCCTGGAAACATTCCAGGTCAGTTTGTTTGGGGCTCTGAGCAGCCTGATCTAGTTGCAGATATCCCTGCTGACTGTAGGAGGGTTGGAATAAATGTCCTTTAAAGGACCTTTGTGACCCAAATGCTGTGATCCTTTAGAAAGCACTTTGTCAGAAAGAAAAGGGGGAAACTGTGTTAATAAATAATTCCTTTCCACTCCCTCTCAGCTGTACTACAAGAAAGTCAATTCTGGGGCTGAGTTTGCTTGGAGAGATGGGACTCATAGAATCATTTAGGTTGGAAAAGACCTTTAAAATCATTGAGTCCAACCATTAACCCAACACTGCCAGGTCACCCCCAAACCATTTCCCATAGCACCACAATCATCTAATTTCTTACTATGTGAATTGGCTTTTTTGCTTCCCTACAAGTTCAGGGATATACAATTCTATCCCAAAGGACAATGCTAAAACTGCCTGATGCTTTACCTGGAGAAGATTCCCAGACATAAAACATTTAAAACACATTCTTAAGCGCTCTGAAGTGCTTATGTAGGTGATGGTTTGCTGGTGAAGTAAGACTCCCTGAAATTAATTATGGTTTCTCTTGCAAAACAAGACTTAATAAACAACTTCCCAAAATATTTTGAGGTAGCTAAAAGAACATTTCAACTATTGATAAAACTGTTGTGTCAGTATTTGCCCTGAGAACATCTCAAGAATGAAAACACCTAACCCAGGGATGTCTTCTCAGGTGACCTCTTAAAACGCTCAGTTGTGGCAAAATACACTAGATGTTATCAGGCCTGCATACACACAATGGCTACAACAAGCTCTGGGCAGCATCTGGAATGGTAACAAACGAGGCAAGCCCCCAGAAAGTGTGTCCTCACCACCTGCCTCAGGCTGTGACACACGAAACTGCATCGACACAGTGGGGGTTGGGCTCTTCTCCCTGCGAGCAAGCAATAGGACAAAAGGAAATGGCCTCGGGTTGTGCCAGGAGGGGTTTAGGTTGGACATTAGGAAACATTTCTTCCCTGAATGGGAAGGTGATGGAGTCCTCATCCCTGGAGGGATTTAAAAGACATGTAGATGTGGTGCTGAGGGACAGAGTTCAGCGGTAGGTTCGGTAGTGTTGGGTTAATGGCTTGACTTGATCTTGAAAGCCTTTTTCAGTCTAAACAATTCTGTAACATTCCTATGCCATTCCCTAGGTGTTTACTAGACACCTTGTAGGCCTTCCCTTCAGATCCCCACCCTTGCTGACTTGACACCCCAGGGAAATTCAGAGATGCTGTCAGCGATTCTGGTTTTCCCCACAGAGGATTCTAAACGACCATAATTTAACAGCATAGGAATCTGATCATGGTCATGAGCTGCAGCAGTGCTTACTGAGTATCTCCTGTTTTGGACAAGAACATTAGTGGTCAACAGCATCCTGGACTGTACCAGCAATAGTGTGGGCAGCAGAACCATGGCAGTGATTGTCCCCCTGTACTCAGAACTGATGAGGCTGCATTTTGAGTCCTGCCTTTGAATTTGGGCCCTTCACTCCTAGAACACTGAGATGCCAGAGTGTGCCCAGAGAAGGGCAAAGAAGCTGGTGAAGGCTCTGGGGAACAGGTCTTGTGAGGAGCAGCTGAGGGAACTGGGGTTGTTTAGTCTCGAGAAAGGAGGCTGAGGGGAGACCTCCTGGCTCTCTGCAACCTCCTTCAAGGAGCTTCTAGCGAGGTAATGGTTGGTCTCTTCTCCCTGCTGTCAACTGACAGCACAAGAAGTGGCCTGTAGTTGCACCAGGGGTGGTTTAGGTTGGACACGAGAAGAAACTTCTTCAGAGAAAGGGTTCTCAAACGTCAAGCTGCCCAGAGAGGTGATTGAATCCCCTTCCTTGGAGGTGTTTAAAAGCCAAAGAGATGTGGTGCTGAGGGCCACAGTTTAGCACCAGTCTTGGCAGAGTTAGATCAATGGTTGGACTCAAGGACTGTAAAGGTCTTTTCCAACCAAAATGATGCATCAGCCTCCACCAGAAGCAGTCACACCTACTCTAACATTTTCTTTCTCACCATTCCTTCTACAAAACTCAAGCAGAAGATAACATGAGCTACCAAATTCAGAGAGAGCAACTCCTTGTAGTAAGTTTATCTATTTCCATCTATGATTTTTTATCTCTTAACAGTGAAAGTTTAAAGTATGAAAGCATTTCTTGATCAAAATAATAAAAAACTGCCTTTCAAGTACTTCTTTAGAGCTGAAGAAGAGACTGAAGTAACAGGATTTCATGAGAGTAGATTTTATTATTAATATTATTCTTATTTTATCTTACTGAAACAGTATCATGATAAAAAAAATAAACCAACCAACCACTCAGACAGACTTTTCAACAAAAGAAGTTTAAAATGCTTTCATTTGTACACGGTACAGATAGACAGGTGTGACTAGAAAAAGTTTAACCCCTCTAGACTGAGGCTAGCCAGAGAAACATGAAAGGCAAACTCTCTTCTGTGTGCATATGCATTAAAAACAAAATATCCAAGCAGTTTAAACCAGCATTATAAATACTAAAAGCTGATCTCTAACTACTCACATGATTTATTCTTGTACTTAGTACCATTATCAACAGAGACCTGGGTCATAGTAACTGCTGTGTAATTGCCAACATAGTGAAACCCTTACTGAAAAAATGGGCAATGTTTTCAACTCAGAACATCCTAGTTTTGTCTTTGAAGACACATCTACACTCTGGGCATTCTCAACTCAGAATATCCTAGTTTTGTCTTTGAAGACACATCTACATTCTGGGCATTCTCAACTTAGAACATCCTAGTTTTGTTTTTGAAGACACATCTACACTCTGGGCATTCTCAACTTAGAACATTCTAGTGTTGTTTTTGAAGACACATCTACACTCTGGGCATTCTCAACTTAGAACATCCTAGTGTTGTTTTTGAAGACACATCTACACTCTGGGCATTCTCAACTCAGAACATCCTAGTTTTGTCTTTGAAGACACATTACACACTAGGCTTGGGGTAAGAGTGGCTGGACCATGACCTGAAGGTGTTGACAGACAGTTGGCTGAACATGAACCAGCAGTGTGTCCAGGAATGCCAACAGCATCCGAGCCTGTATCAGGAACAGTGTGACCTGCAGGATCAGGAAAGTGATTGTCTCCCTGTGTTCAGCACCAAAGAGGCTGCACCTTGAATACTGGGTTCAGTTTTGGGCCCCTCACTCCAAGAATGACACTGAGGTGCTGGAAAGAGTCCAGAGAAGGGCAACAAAGCTGGTGAAGGGCATGAAGAGCAGGTCTTGTGAGGAGAGGCTGAGGGAACTGGGATTGTTTGGTCTTCAGAAGAGGATGCTGACGGGATACCTCGCTGTCAAATCTCCTCAAAAGGAGGCTGCAGCAAGATGTGTGAGTGGGAAGGGTCAGTCTCTTTTTCCTACTAACAAGCAGAACCAGAGGAAACAATGTAAATCTGCACCAGGGGAAGTTTAGGCTGCATATTAAGAAAAAGGGTTGTCAAGCCCTGAAACTGGCTGCCCAGTGAAGTGGTGGAGTCACCATCCCTGGAGGTGTTTAAAAGCCACCGCGACGTGGTGCTGAAGGCCATGGTTTATCACCAGACTTGGTAGAATTAGACAATGTTTGGACTCGATGATCTTAAACCAGAACAATTTCATGATTCTCTGATAATCCCTTCTTCAGCAACAACATTTAAGGGGAGAAGAAAACAAACAAGCAAAATCGTGGTGCAGAGTAAACATTAACAACAGGTAGCTGAATGGGAACACGCCTGCTGCTCAACTGACAGCCCCATGCAACTTGTCATTCCTGTCATTTAATTCTTCTTTATTCAATCAGTCATTAAATCATAAGAACCTGTCACATTTCCTTCACTGGACTGAAGGTTCAGGGGTAAGCAAACCCTTTAGAACAGTGCAAAAGGAGGGAGTGGCAACTGCACTTAACAGCTTTCTTTTGGTATCAAGAGAAGACTGAAAAGATTATGATTGTTTTTTTCAATATGTAAATTATGCATCCTGGGCCCTCAATATCCTTATGGGAGCAGAGCAAATCAAACTGGAGAGAAAAGTGTCCTGTAAATGGAGTTTTGTTGGGCAGCCCTTCTAAGAAGTTTGGATTTTATCCATGACAGCCCAGATGATCTTCTTCGTGCTGATCAGTATCTAAAGTGTGGGGCTCAAGAGGATGGGGCCAGACTCTTGGCCCAGTGGTGCCCAGTGATAGGACAAGAGGCAATGAGCACAAACAGGAGCACAGGAAGTTTCAGCTAAGATAAAGGAAACATTCTTCCCCATGAGGGTGCCAGAGCAGTGCCCAGAGAGGTTGTGGGATCTCCTTCTCCGGAGAGATTCCAAACCCACCTGGACATTGTGATCCTGGGCAACTCGCTGTGGGTGACCTTGCTTTAGCAGGGAGGGGGTTGAACTAGATGATCTCTAGAGGTCCCTTCCAACCATTTCCATCCTGTGATGGACACCTTGAGTACTGTGTCACACCTTGAGTACTGTGTTCAGTTCTGGGCCCTCCCAGTTTAGAAGGGACATTGAGATGCTTGAGCGTATCCAGAGAAGGGCGACGAGGCTGGTGAGAGGCCTCGAGCACAAGCCCTACGAGGAAAGGCTGAGGGAGCTGGGATTGTTTAGCCTGGAGAAGAGGAGGCTCAGGGGTGACCTTATTGCTGTCTACAACTACCTGAGGGGTGGTTGTAGCCAGGAGGAGGTTGCTCTCTTCTCTCGGGTGGCCAGCGCCAGAACGAGAGGACACAGCCTCAGGCTGCGCCGGGGGAAGTTTAGGCTCGAGGTGAGGAGAAAATTCTTCACTGAGAGAGTCATTGGCCACTGGAATGGGCTGCCCAGGGAGGTGGTGGAGTCGCCGTCCCTGGGGCTGTTCAAGACAAGGTTGGACGTGGCACTTGGTGCCATGGTCTAGCCTTGAGCTCTGTGGTAAAGAGTTGGAGTTGATGATCTGTGAGGTCTCTTCCAACCTTGGTGATACTGTGATACTGTGTGATACTGTGATTCCGTAAGACGCTGCGCTTGAAGAGACAGCATCAGTTTTTCTTTCCCCCCCACATACTTTTTTCACTTCAGAAGGTATTAAAAACCAAAACCAGAACCAAAAACGATTTAAACCTCATCTCCTGAAGAACAACCAACCTAGCAGCCATTTTATTATTGGTTGAATGTGGATGATGGAAATCTCATTACCACATTCCTAAGATTTCCCTACTCTAAACTAGGAGCTCTAGCACTACATCCTGAAAACCAGCATAGGCGATACTTCCAGATCAAAGGAAAACAAGGATGAGCATGGCTCTACCACTTGAGCAGAAAGAACAAGACATAAACTTCAAACATAGCTTTGAAACTTCTACTAGCGAGCCTCATTTACATGGATTTAGGAAAAAAACAACAACCAACAACCAAATCCAACGAAAAACCAAAACAAGAAACCCCAAACCCAGGAGGTTTTCAAATTTTATACATCTTTCTTCTTTTTTTTCCCCTCCTTTTTCTCAGCCAGGTACATTTAATTGCAAGCAGCAGGCACTCCACCAAACATGCGGCACTTGCAATCCCCATCTTTAACTGGGAGAGGTGACTTTGGCCTTGGTGTCTCTCTCTGTGTGTCACAATGTTGCTGCTTCAGAACATGCAGTTCATGCATTTGACAGTTTTGCTGCCGTAGTCGATGCACTCGGGCCCGATGCACTCGCAGCAGGCGTTGTGAAACCATCGGTATTTGGAAGCTCCCATGGACTCACAAGAGATCTTGCACTGATGTATTGACATGCAGTCATCAAAATACACCACGGTACACATGTGCTCTGAAGCAAGAGGAGGGAGGGGGAAAACTGGGCTTAAAAGGCCTGAAAATACTTGTAAAGGGTAGTTAAAACTTCCTGAGAACTGCAGCCCCTGAGGTAGGATTGCACAGCATCATGGCTATGAGGTGTAAGGCAAAAAGAGCTGATAGTGAAAGCAGAGAGAAGAAGCAGAGAGCCAAGTACCATCCATCAACTTCAAGTTGGCCATGTTTGTAACTCAGCCTGTTTCCTCTGCTCCACTCCTGGATTGGTTGATTTCTACAGTCGGACAAGAAAGGTTTGGCATTCTGTCCTCAAGTTCTGAGGGATACCTTCTGAAGCACAAGGATTAGAACCACAGAATCATAGAATGGTTTGGGTTGGAAGGGACCTTTAAAGGTCACCTAGTCCAAACCCTTTGCAGTAAGCAGAGATATCTTCAACCTTATCAGGTTGCTTAGAGCCCCACAGGGGCTCAAAACCCAACAGGAGTTGGTCTCTTCGCCTAAGAACAAGGAATAGGACAAGAGGAAATGGCCTCAAGCTGCACCAGAGGAGGTTTAGGTTGGATATTAGGAAAAAATTCTTTCCTGAAAGGGTTGCCAAGCCCTGGAACAGGCTGCCCAAGGAAGTGGTGGAGTCCCTATCCCTGGAGGGATTTAAAAGACATGTAGATGTGGTGCTGAGGGACATAGTTCAGTGGTGACCTGGTGGTGCTGGGTTAACAGTTGGGACTGTTAATCAAAGCAATTCTATGATCCCATGGCAAGGGACAACACAACGTACAGCCTTGGGACAAGAGATGCTTAGGGAACTGGTGGGGTCATCATCCCTGGAGGTGTTCAAAAAACATGTAGACATGAAGCTTTGGGACATGGTTTAGTGGTGCTGGGTTGATGGTTGGACTTGATGATCTCAGAGGTCTTTTCCAACCTTAATGATTCTACGATACAGGAGAGCACACTGTCCCAAGGAGCTTTTCTCTGGAGGTGTCCTACTTGATGTCTTGAAACCCTTCCTACCCTACCTTTTAAACACTATCACTTGTTAAAACATGTATGAGTGGACCTTACCTTCTGCCAACCTGTTTTACTATTCTCTAAAGAGATGCAAGAGGGTCACAGGACATGCTGCCAGCCTGCTGAAAGCAAGAGAGTACTCATTGCCTGATGTACACCGTATGCACTGCAACAGACAAGGAGGATCCTGGGGAAGAGGTGCAGACCCACAGCTGAAGCAGCTTTCTGCTCCCAGAAAAGCTGTGAGTAAAGCTGTAAGCATCCACAAAATCTTGGACTACCTGAAGTACTGCTGGGAATGTCGACAAAGCACACCGTGGCTGTGGAAGGCCTGTCCAAGGACAGGAACTCACATGTGACAGTTCTTACCACTTCAGAAGGCCTGAAGAAGCCCTGTTCATCAGCTAATGCCTGCTGACACTTGCAATACACCTCTCATGGAAGAAGAGCCTGTGATTTCTAGGATGCAGAGATCAATGATGCTGAACTGAGAGACTGAAGACATCTGTTGGTCAGAAGTAAGGTTCAGGATGAGCAGCATGAGGCCCATAAGCCTGGCAAAGGCAGATGACAGCAGTCAGATGCTGTGAGAGACTGGTCTCCTCAACAGCTCTCCCAGGACCAAAATGGGAAGCAAAGCCAGACCTCTACCTTATTAAGGTGGCAGCAGCAACCAAGGACATTAATCTTCACTAACTGGAGAGTGAAGAAGTGTGTTTCCACCTGCACACAAGCCAAGAGAATTAGGTCCTTACAGGACCAGTTTGAAAATGCTGTAGAGAGGACAACTGCAAAGGGCAGGCCAGAACCAGCAGAGATCTGGCTGGTTCCCAGTAGCTCTTCAAGCAGCTGGAGGATGTGCTCTGCGTATATGCTACCAAGCCACCTCTGCAGTCTCACTCTCTCAGAAGCTTGCCAGGTCTGAATGAGTCCAACTGGCCAGGCTGCACTTTGTCATGGGACACTCCTCCCCTCCTAAGCAGCATCTCTGTGCCCATGTAGAGGCTGAATTACTGAAAGCAGGAGAGTCCCTCCCCTCCTGTTCAAAGCCAGGTTGGATGGGGCCTTGAGCAACCTGGTCTAGCGGAAGGTTCCCCTACCCATATCAGGGGGGGTTGGAACTAGATGACCTTGAAAGTCCCTTCCAAGCCAAGCCATTCTGTGATTCCATGACCAAGCATTAAATCCCTCTTTATGGGCTGCAGAAACAGAGTGACACAGGGGGGAAAAAAATCCATCCCTCCGGGCTCAGCAGGGATCAGGAGAGTATTTAATTGTTTCACAGCCCTAATTACTCTCATTTGACTCCATCGGTGCAGATAAGGATGCTGTGTGGTGCAGCAACAGCTCCCTCAGTTGTGTTTTGCCTGTTTTTACACAGACTATGCACTACAGGTGTGGAGAGGGAAAAGGGGGCAGCAGCAAACTTTTTTTTCCAGAACATGAGTTTCTCACCTTTTTTCCCCCCCCAATTCATATTCAGTGAAGGGTAAAGAATCATAGAGTGGTTTAGGTTGAAAGGGACCTTTAAAGCTCTATTCCAACACTGATGCACCAAGCAGTGACATCTTCCATCAGATTAGGTTGCTCAGAGCCCCAAACAACCTGACCTAGAATGGGCCACCTTGCTGAATAACCTAGGCCACCTTGATGAATAACCCAGGCCACTAGTTTTTCCTTCTCTCTAGTCTAAATCTCCCTCTTTTAGTGTAAAACCATCACCCTTTGTCCTGTCACAACAGGCCCTGCTAAAAAGTTGCTCCACCACTTTCTTCTGGGCCTCTTTAACTACTGAAAGTGCACAAGAAGGTCTCCCTGGAGCCTTCTCTTCTCCAGGCTGAACAACCCCAACTCTCTCAGCCTATCCTTATGGCAGAAGGGCTCCAGTCCTCACACCATTGTGGTGACCTCCTCTGGACCTGCTCCAACATGTCCATGTCTCTCCTGTGCTGAGGACTCCAGAGCTGAAACCAGCACTGCAGGTACAGTCTCAGCAGTGCAGAGGGACAAAATTGCGTCCCTCCACCTGCTGCCCATGCTGCTGGGGATCAGCCCAGGACATGGTTAGTTTGATCCTCCTGTCCATGTCACTGATGAAGATATTAAACATCACAGATCCCTAGGGGACCCCTCCTGTCACAGATAAAACATTTTCCTAGGGGAATCAACAATCAAATCTAAATTCAAAATAAGCAGAAGCTGGTGTTTCTATTAGGCTTTGCTGAGACACTGTCTGTGCTGCAGGTGAGATCTGTATCAGTTAACTACAGAGGAACTGAGCAACTCATAGAAGATAAAATAATTCAGCTGAGGAACATTATCTATCAGTGAGAGGGGAAAACTCCCCCAGGTAAGGACAACTCCCTGCATGCCACTTCTGAAGCTAAAGGTGCTGTTTAAGGTCAGTTGACACTTCACAGGATTTCTAGCCTGGCACTGGAGGGGGGCAGAAGTGCAGAGCAGACACCATCCCATGTCACCGAGGAGCAGAAGTCAGAAACTCTTAACTACAGCCCAGATTTCATTTCATCAGTTGCCAAAAGATTATCTAGCTCCCTTCCCTCGCCAACATCCTGTCATCATCTGCAGCAATTAAGGTTATTTAAACATCTGAGCAAGCAGTTCTGAACTCAGAGGGTTTCAGCTGCAAATAAAGCAAGAAGAATCAAGAATAAATGCAGCTCCAGATTAACAATCACCACAATCCTCTCTCAAGTAGTGGCTGCAACACCAGAAACGACTGACACTTTGGCAGCTGAAGCGTTCAAAGTCAAATCCACAGGAGGAAAGGGAAGACACTCATTAAGATAATAACGGGGAAGTTGAAGGAAAGGAATGCTTTCTAGCCCACCACACCCCACCTCCTCCCGGATCCACAGCCGCCCTCCCGGAGCTGAAGGCTTCATGCTGCTCCAAGACAAAGCTCGTGGGTTCCTGGGGCTGGTGCTGCTTTCCTTGGCACTTACCCAGAACTGCAGTCAGCCAGTCTGGCATCCTGGACCAGCTCAGCAGCAATCCCTTCACAGTGAAACAGGAATCAGAACTCTGCACCACAAGCAGTAGGCAGAGCCTAATTTTGGGATGCATCCCAGAAGCCCGAACCGAGATACTGTCCCCTTACCAAAATCTACCTTGCATTAGCCCCTCTCCCTTCACAGGCAATGCAACAGGCTGCTGCCAGGAAACCAGGTTGGAGAGAAGCATGAGAGGTGCCACAAGATGAAGGAGGCACCAGACTGTAAAGAAGACATAAAGCGTCTCTAGTCCTCATTGCTGTCTACAACTATCTGAAGAGATGTTGTGGAGAAGCTGGTGCTGATCTCTTAGAGGGACAGGACAGGGGTGAATGGCCTCAAGCTGAGACTGGGTAGGTTTAGATTGGACATTAGGAAAAAGTTTTTCACTGAGAGCTAGATGAGCTTTGGAGGTCTCTCTTCCAACCCAAACCATTCTCCTGTTGTATGTTGAAAGCCATTTCAACCCCTTCCAGTTCTTCACTGACCACTGCAATGAAGGAGGCACAGCCAGTGATTACAAGAACATCTATTTCTCTTCTGAGTGTCTCCTGAAGCTTCCAAAGCAGTCTGAAATGTAACTGTTGGGTTTGGACTGCCAGCATTCGAGCAAAAGCTTTCCCATCCTAACCTCCAGTACCTTCTTAGTAAATGAAGGAGACTTTTGACTAAGAAGAAATGGCACTGTGATGTCTTTGTGTTGTTAAACTCCACACCCTTGAGATGCAGCTCAAATTCCAGGTTTAATCCAAAACTCTCATTAGCCCATCCTGTTGGTGTGGTAGCAAAGGACCGTGAAGGAACAGCCTTTTGGGCTGCAGGACCTGAGTACAGAGGAGTATAGTCAAGGTTGTTGTAAGCATAATTTTTTTCCCCATGCATATAATTTTCATCATTAAATATTGTAGTGTTTGCACACAGGGCTTCTGGGGGCTTCCCATTTAACACGGCTTTCTGCATCAATCATGAGCTGCATCCAAAGCAGTGTGGCTGGCAAGTCAAGGGAAGGGATACTCCTCCTCTGCTCTGCTCTTGTGAGTCTCCACCTGCAGTGTTGTGTCCACCTCTGGACCCCAACAGGAGGAGGACATGGAACTGTTAGAGCGGGCCACAAAGATGAGCAGAGTGCTGGAGTACCTCTGCTGTGAAGACAGGCTTAAAGGGTTGAAGTTCTTCAGCCTGGAGAAGAGAAAGCTCTGGAGAAACCTTAAAGCAGCCTTACAGTATTTGAAGGAGGCCACAGGACAGCTGGAGAGGGACTGATGGAGTGACAGGACAGGAGGTAATGGCTTCAGAGTGGAAGTGGGACTGAGATTAGATACCAGGAAGAATTTCTTCCCCACGAGAGTGGTAATGCACAGGAACAAGTTGCCAGGGAAGTTGTGGGGGCTGCAAGCCTGGAATTGTTCAAAACCCGGTTGGATGAGGCCTTGAGCAACTTGATCTAGTAGGAGGTGTCCTTGTCCATGGCAGAGGAGTTGGAACTAGATGATCTGTGTGTTCCCTTCCAACCCAGACCAGTCTGTGATTCTGTCAGTCTCCTAATGGTGAGCAAGCATTTTAATAACATCAGCTACCTGTGCATGAGAAGCTTTCTGACCATCTGGTTTCCCAGTTCTGGAATTAATTTATTTTCCTAACATGCCTTAACCAAAGGAAATTAGAAAAGTTGCCATTAGGATCCCATTTAATCAAGAGCAGTCCTGCTTGGAAACATAACTAGGTCAAGGGTTCACTGTGATATGGAAGCAGTGTGTCCATCATCTTACAGTGATAAGAGACCCATCACAACATAAGGGGTTAGGAACATTTAAAGTGTGTGCTGGGAAGGAAGCAAAGACCTTAATTACACAAATAAATCAGATGCTCTTTTTCCCCTGTTAAGCAGCAATTTCACTGTGAGCTGTGTAAGAGATTCTTCTAAGTGTGATGAAATGATTTTCAGGCAGAAGTATGTCAGGTTGAGTAGGGAAATCAAGAAGCAGAGAGAAGTTTTTCTTATGCCACTAATGTCACTACCTCAAACTTCTCATCTTTTCCCCATCACCTCCACCAAATGATACTCTGAAGTCTGTCCTCTAACTTAATCAAGAGCTTACAAAAACTTGATAAAAAAATAAAAGAAACAAATCCCTACATTGAACTCCCACCCCCAAAATGTGGACTTTTAAGACTGTCATATATCTCCCCCCTTACATATTCTCCTCCTCTTCTACTCTGCCCTAGCGAGGCCACATCTGGAGTACTGGGTCCAGACCTGGGCTCCCCAGTTCAGGAGAGACAAGGAACTAATGGAGAGAGTCCAACAGAGGCTATAAAGATGCTGAGGGGCCTGGAGCATCTCTGTGAGGAGGAAAAGGCTGAGAGACCTGGGGCTGTTGAGCCTGGAGAAGTGCAGCCTGAGAAGGTATCTGTTCAATGCTCATCAACATCCAAAGGGTGGGGTCAAGGGAATGGAGCCAGACTCTCTTCAGTGGTGCCCAGTGACAGGACAAAGGAGAAGTGCACAATCTAGAACCCTGAAGGTTTCATCTGAACATGAGGAGAAACTTCTTTCCTGTGAAGGCAACAGAGCATTGGACCAGGCTGCCCAGAGAAACTGTGCAGCCTCCTTTCCTGGATAGATTTCCAACCCCTTGCAATCCTGGGCAACCTGCTGTGGGTGCCCCTGCTTTAGCAGCAAGGTTGGACTAGATGATCTCCAGAAGTACCTCCTCACCCCTACCATTCTGTGAGTCTATGATATCCCTCCTCAACATAAAGATCAATCTTGCTAATCTTACTGGGGTTTACTATCAGTCCTGGATTTCCTACAAACCATCCTTCTAAAGAGTCCAAGATATGCCAGCTCAGACAAAAGAAATAAACATCTACTCCAGACAGAGTGGTTTATGGCATGTGGCTTTCTCTAACCTCTGAAGCCCTGCACTTCAGTCACCTACCTCTGCACTGATAGAGGACCTGGATTCAGATTTTGGTCTGTCCTGTCTCCTAAGTTACACAGAGATGTTGAGATACTGGAACATGTCCAGAAAAGGGCAACAAAACTGGTGAGGGGCCTGGAGCACAGCCCTGTGAGGAGAGGCTGAAGGAGCTGGGGCTGTGCAGCCTGGAGAAGAGGAGGCTCAGGAGTGACCTCATTGCTGTCTACAACTACCTGAAGGGAGGCTGTAGCCAGGTGGGGGTTGGTCTCTTCTGCCAGGCAACCAGCAACAGAACAAGGGGACACAGTCTCAAGTTGTGCCAGGGGAGGTCTAGGCTGGATGTTAGGAGGAAGTTCTTCACAGAGAGAATGATTTCCTATTGGGCAGCCCAGGGAGGTGGTGGAGTCACCGTCACTGGAGGTGTTCAAGAAAAGCCTGGATGAGGCACTTAGTGCCATGGTCTAGTTGACTGGACAGGGCTGGGTGCTAGGTTGGACTGCATGAGCTTGGAGGTCTCTTCCAACCTGCCTGATTCTATGAACACACCGTGCCAGAGCACATGAAGTAATGTGAACAAACTGCCCCATGCCACTGGAGGAATTACAGAGATAACAAACAAGTTTTGGTGTCTCCTAAGATCATCAGATGCTTGAACACCACCTTGCACGTTCCTGAGATCATCAAACACTTGAACACCATCTCACATGTTCCTCAGTACTTTTGCTTCACTCCTTTTGTTAACATCACACTCCAAACTAGATGGAACTTTCCCAGCTTTTATGGAAGAAGAAGCAGCAAGCACAGACAAGGAGAGAAGGTGCAAGGAGAAGGCTCCTGGAAAAGACAAGAGGAAGCACATGAAATTTAGCCACTGGACTCATTACCTTTGTCACTAGGGTACGGTGCATGGACGTTGTTGCTTGGAACAGAGACATTCTGATGCTGGGGCTGGTTCACTGTTTCTAGGAAGGAAACAAGGTTCTCATGGTGTGACAGTTCTTCTGCCACAGGGAAGGAAACAATATTCCAGTTCAGCTGAGTGTCCCCTTCTGTCAGTGCCCGAAAGAGGGAAGGAATTGGTTCATGCAGCTCCTCAACAGTGCTCTTGGACGTTGGAGGTGTGTCACTGTAATTGCGAGGGTTGCACATACCTGCAGAGCAATGGAACAGAAAGTTACATGGAACTCCCAAAATGCTTCTCCTTAACTGAACATCCAGAAAACTTAAACTGTCTTTTTGGGGCTTTTTTTTTTTGCTTAAGCACAACTGGAGATATTTAAAGTGAGGCTTGATAGTGCTCTGGGCAACCTGATCTAGTTGAGCAGCATGGGTTGGACTAGATCTTCAGAGGTCTCTTTCAACCCAGACCATTCTATGATTCTAAGAATCCTTTCATATATATCCCCACTCTTAGCTGAAATGCCACCAGACAAAGGAGGATGAGGTTTCCATAATAGCAGGTTTCAGATCTCTGTGGATTTCCATTCCAAGAAGGACACTGAAGTGCTAGAGCAGGTCTAGAGAAGGACAATGAAGCTGGTGAGGGATCCGGAAAACAGATTTTATGAGGACTGACTGAGGGAACTGGGGTTGTTTAAGCCTGGAGAAAAAGAAGGCTGAGGAGAGATTTCACTCTCTACCTGAACCCTCTACTCTCTTCCTGAAAGGAGGCTGGAGTGAGGTGAGGGTGGGTAGCTTCTCCCAAGTAACGAACAATAGGATGAGATCAAATGGCCTCAAGTTGTGCCCGGGTGGGGATTAAGTTGGATATTAGGAAAAATGTCTTCACCCAAAGGGTTGTAGAGCCTTGGAACAGGCTGCCCAGGAATGTAGTGGAGTCACCATCCTTGGAGGAATTTAAAAGCCATGTAGATGTGGTGCAGAGGGATGTGGTTTAGTAGTGACTTGGTTAACTTTTGGACTTGATGATATGGAAGATCTCTTCCAGCCTAAACCATTCTATGCTTCTAAAACACACCAGTGAGCTTGAAGTGCAAAGACCTCCTCTAAACAGCACTTTGCTTCCCTTTCCAGGCTGACATTACAGCTCACAACATGAGTTCAACACAAGGTTTGTTTCCCCTGGGACAAGAGACAAAGCACAGTAAAACAGATAGCACCATAAACTCGGCCTGAAAGCTTATGCCTGAGCAAAGATGGTATCTGGAGAGGTCCTGAGGTGCAGGAAACTTTTGATCACAGTTTGAGTATTCGATCTCACCAGCTGCAGCCGTGCACTGGATCTTTTTAGTTGCCTGCCAGAGATGCAAAGATCACTAACAGGAGGGAGCAAGAGTCTGAATTACTTTATCTGCTTAGAGACAGCAGAGATGAACCTTGTTTTGCTGCTTAGTTGGAAGGGTCAACTGCAGGCAAAATGCTTATTTCCAGGTTTCCACTTCCTTGATTCTCGTTGTCTTTTGTGTTGTCTTTTTTTGGAAACCTCTCATTTCTCTTTGCCACTTCCTCCAGAATGCTGCCACAACGTGCACTGCAGGTGCCAGTTTTTCATTAACTATTTAAGCACTAAGATTTATTGCTAGCTGTGAAACTGAAGGGTATCTGGATTTAATTCCAACACCGAAAACAAGATCAGAAAGAAAAGTTGTATCTGCAGAGGTATTTAAACTCAGAAGCTGTAAAACACGACTACAAGTCACCTGGCAAGAGACAGACAAATCCATTTTCCTCATGCACATCTGGATATCATTTTGGGTAGTTCCACAGACAGAGTTTTAGACAGCTACAGCTGCAGAGCACACCAGTCCATAAAGCATTAAAGCCACATGGGACAAAAGATGTTCCAAGTCTACCTGCTCCACACAACCAAAGAAGCATCTCCTGCCCTGCAGATACATTAGGAGAAGAGGAAATGACCTCAAATTATATCAGGGGAGGTTCAGGTTGGATATCAGGAAGATTTCTTCACTGAAAGGGTTGTCAGGCCCTGGAAGAGGCTGCCTAGGAAGGCAGTGGAGTCGTTATCCCTGAAGGAATTTAGAAGTTGTGTAGATGTGGTGCTGAGGGACATGGCTTAGTGGTGACCTGGCAGTACTGGGTTAATGGTTGGACTCGATGATCTTAAAGGTCTTTTCCAACCAAAACAATGCTATGATTTGAGCTTCAGAAATCATATTAAACTGGAGCTTCATCACAAGCCTACAAGCTCTTCAGTCTAAGAGGTATTTGCATAATGACAAAAGCAGAGCCAGGCTCATCCATGACCATTAGCATGAGATCTGGCACACCCTAAGCAAGGGGTAAGCATTACCAGCATTCAACAAAAAGAATAACACAAGTTAAGTCTGCTCCTATAAAAAGGTGAGACAAGTACTGGGTAGGAAAAAGAACAAACTTCTTCTCCAAACAACATCAGGTCACCCTGAAAAATAATTCCAGCAGGTCAGGAGAGGTGGTTCTGCCCCTTTACTCTGCTCTGGTGAGACTCCACCTTAAATACTGCATCCAGTTCTGGTGTCCTCATCATAAAGACACTGAGCTGTTGGAATGAGTCCAGAGGAAGGCCATAAAGATGATCCAAGGGCTGGAACACCTCTGCTATGAGGATAGGCTGAGGGAGCTGAGGGTGTTCAGCCTGGATAAGAGAAGACTCTGGGGGGAACCTTACATCTGTCTTCCAGTAGCTGAAGGCATTCTGCAGGAAGGCTGAAGAGGGACTTTTCATAAGGGTGTCTAGTGACAGGACAAGGGGGAATGGTTTGAAGCTAAGGGAGAGCAGGGTTAGACTGGATCTTAGGAAGAAGTTCTTTAGTATGAGAGTGGCAGGACTCTGGAATAGCCTGCCCAGGGAGACTGTGGATGCCTCCTCCCTGTGGATGTTGAAGGCCAAGTTGGATGAGGCCATGAGAAGCCAAGTCTAGCTGAGAGGTGTCCCTGACCTTAGCAGGGAGGTTGGAGTAGATGATCTCTAAGGTCCCTTCCAACCTAAACCATTCTATGTTTATTACTTCAGAATGGATGAGGGGATGCAGAAATGGGCTATGGTGGATGCAGACAAGGCTTGACATGAGGGATTGGAGAAATCTAAGTCACAAAGCCTAGAAAAACAAGAGGAAAGAAGAATCTGTTGCTGTTCTCCTTCCTCCAGTGGTTTTTTTTTCCCTGCCAGAGAAGGGAGAGAATATCCACACAAACACAGGGCATCAATGGAGCATCAAAGAAGTTGGAGGTGGGATGTAACTCCTGACCTCAGAGCAGACCTGAAGGCTGTGACAACCTACCTGTCTTTACATGAGACACGATCAGCTTAAAGAGAGACTTAACTACCAGCTCAGCTATCAGCACAGACCCGTCTCCAGGACACTGGGAATGGCATGCACTCCTGTTTCCTCATTTGAATAAGGCTGCAGCAGAGATGACTACAGAGTTGCAGAGAAGAGGAAGAGGACCTTAGCATAGAACCAAAAATGCCTGAGGCAGCCACAGAACCATCAGGAAATATTCTAATTCACACAGTACTGGGAAAGTGAACCTGAAAGCTCATGAACCTGTCTTCAGGAGAACACCACAGGAAAGGGCAGCAGAAATGTGGGATTTAGAAAAAAACTCCAACTCCCCTGTGTGGACTTGGCTTTTTTGCTCCACAGTCTCAATAGGTAGGGTCCTTCCTCTTCCTGGTAGACATTGGCATGCCAAGCCTTGCTTTCAACAGGTGATAATTGTTGAGAACTAGCTAAAAGAACCCAAACCAGCTAAAATAACCTCCTATCCTATTCCTCACCACTCCTACTATCATCTCTTTACATGTATCTCCTCCACAGGGTGCAGGGGCTGAAAAGATGCCATTGGGAAGAAACACAGATGACAGGACCATCCTACTCCACTGCTAACTGCAAGACAGTAAAGCAAAGCTAAGCTTAGAAGAAGCAAGCAAAAAGTAGGGTGTCAGGAAGCATACTGGTACCCTGAGGGGACAGGACGAGCAAGGGACTGCACTAAAAAAGAGCATTTTGACACTAATTGTCTTGGGCTCTCAAGAAGGGGCCAGATTCTTTTAAGTTGTGGCCAGAGACAAGAGAAGTGGCAGTGGGCATAAATTGGAACACAGGAAGTTCCCTCTGAACATGAGGAAAAAATTATTTGTCTGAATCCAAGAAGGACATGGAGGTGCTGGAGCAAGCCCAGAGAAGGGCAGTGACACTGGTGAAGTGTCTAGAGCACAAGTCCTAAGAGAAGCAGCTGAGGGAACTGAGGTTGTTTAGCCTGGAGCAAAGAAAGCTAATGGGAGACCTTATTGCTCTCTACAGTTGCCTGAAAGGAGGTTGTAGTGAGGTGTGAGTTGGTCTCCTAAGGAACAAGTGATAGGACAAAAGGAAATGGCCTCAAGTTGTGCCAGGGAAGGTTCAGGTTGGACATTGGGAAAAACTTCTTCCCTAGAAGGGCTGTCAAGCCCTGGAACAGGCTGCCCAGGGCAGTGGTGGAGTCACCATACCTAGATGTATTTAAAGACTGTGTAGATGGAGTGCAGAGGAACACACAGTTTAGTGATGACCTGGTAGTGCTGAGTTAACAGTTGGACTTAATGACCTTAAAGGTCTTTTCCAACCAAAACAATTCCTTGATTCTGTAAACTGCAATGTGTATTGACTGGTACCACATGGAGACAATTCCAGTTTGAGTTCCCTAGTGAACCCCTGTGATTGTGCACAGCCCAACGTTCTCGTTGGGTTTTTCGTCTGCTCTTCATGGAGGGTCACAAAGAGACAGGGAAATTCTTAGTGTAGAGTTAGAGGACAGTCTTAACAAGAATGGCATTACTGCTGAACCTCATCTTACTGGCCTCAGCCCACTGATCCAGCATGTCCAGATCTCTCTGTAGAGCCCCCCTACCCTCAAGCAGATCAACATCCCCACCCAGCTTGGTGTTATCTGCAGTAGAAACCTCCATACACTACCCAGTATCACAAAGCAGATGCTGTTTCAGTTCAAAAAGGGAGTTTCTGTCACTGAGACAGAATTAATAGTTACAATGACATTAACAAAGAAAAATCTGGACCACCCTCACCCTCCTCTCCACAGAGCAGATGGAGCCTCCAAATGCTTGGTTCCCCACAGCAGTTTATTCGTACCCACAGAATAAGCTGTAAGATGCTTAAAGCACAGATTCTGTCCTGATGTTTTACTTCTATTCTAAGCCTGTGAGCTCAGCTTGTGGCAGGTGGAAGCAATTTAAATTAAAAAGAAACCCAAACCAAACCAGAAGAAAATCCCCAAGCAAACTTACCAACGCAGTCACAGCACTCATCCCAAAGCGTTCCCAGGCACAGCATGCACTCCTTACAGCAGGAGCAGTTCCCTTCCCCAGGGCGGCACTGACACAGCTCCTGAAAACAAGACAAACTCATCACATCGCCGCCAAATCCACTCAGGCAAATCATGGAATGGTTTGGCTTGGAAGGGACTCCAAAGATCATCAATTCCATCTATTGCAAGAGCAGGGTGCTCAAAGCCACATATAACCTGGCTGTGAGCCAGCAAAGACAAGGCTGTTGGAACACAAGTGAAATCTTACTTAGAGTCACAGAATGGTTTGGGTTGGTAGGGAGCCCAAAGATCATCTAGTTTCAACCTCCCTGCTGTGGGCACAGACTACACCACATTGCTCAAGGCCCCATCCAGCCTGGCTTTGAACAATTCCAGACTTGGAGCCTCCACAGCTTCTCTGAGAAACCTGGTCCAGTGCCTCACCACCCTCATGGGGAAGAATTTCATAGAATCATAGAATGGTTTAGGTTGGAAGTGACCTGAAAAGTCATCCAGTTCCAACCCCCTGCAGGGACACCTCCCACTAGAACAGGTCACTCAAGGCCTCATCCAACCTGGACTTGAACGCCTCCAGGGAGGTTGTGGAGCACAGAAGATCAAAGATCACATTGGGTGCTTCTGTGCTCTACAACCTCCCTGGGCAACCTGTGCCAGTGTCTCACCACCCTCACTGGAAAGAACTTCTTCCTAACATCTAGTTTAAATCTAGTTTAAATTAGGGTATTAAAAGCAGCTTAGCACAATAATACAATGAGAAACAGCAAAACAGTGCCGGCCAAAATCCTACTTTAGTTCACAGAAGCTTCATTTTCATTATTTTTTCATGTGACATCCTAATCTGCAGGCAGCTTTTAAAGGAGACAAAAATCCCACTGATGGGGAAGGTGTGTGCATGGAATGCATGCCTGGATCTGCAAGGGCTTTTATTGCCTTTCCCATCACAACAGGAAGGGCAGTGAAGGCTGTTTCTTTGTGTATAAATAGCACACTTAGGCTGTAATTAAGCTAAAAAAGGAGGTTACTCTGAGCCACATGTACATACCCAAGGCAATGCACCCGTGCCTACCTTCACACCTCATTGTGGATTCTAAAAGGAGCTTCCTCAGCTGAGTCATCTGACACAGGATTTTTTGCATCTCAATGCTGGTCACACATCACTCTCCATTAGCAATACTGGACTAGATTATTTTCCCCTCGCTCAGGTTCAGCTGATGCTAGTAGGAAAACAATCCCCTCTCTCCAAAAATCAGCACCTTGGGGTAGTTGCAACACTTCTGGAGCAAAGGCAGGTTGGATGAAGCCTAGAACGACTTGGTCTAGTGGAAGGTGTCCCTGCCCATGGCAGAGGGGCTGGAACTAGATGATCTTTAAGGTCTCTTCCAACCTAAACCATTCTATGAACCCATGAACTGGAAGTCAAAGCTTTCTCTTTAAATTACCTAAGCCTGAAGGTACTGAGTTAGTAGTTGTCTGCCGAAGACCTACTCTTGTGGACCTTGCAGCATGGAGACAGCCACCACAGCTGAAAGAAATCTAAGAACTAGGCAGTCTCCTTCCCTCTAGCTCAAATCCACACTAACAATTCCAGTTTGGCTGAAAGACTGTGGCTACAGCAAGATAAAATATGGGCTGGGATCAGGCTGAAGTGCAAAATGTGGGCACTCAAGAAGTCACATTGGTTGTCCTGTCCTCAGAACCAGGCTCTTAGACATCTGCCTGCCTGTCATGTTAGGCACACTGGTGAGGAAACACTGACCACAGGTTCCTTCCCATCCCCAGCTTTACTGGAACAGCCACTGCCCAATCTCTGCTACTCACTGGACTGGGAGGCTGAGGCCCATCCCTGCCCTTTGATCCTGTTCTCCAGAAGCAGAGGAGGGGCATGCTGCGGGGTGGTTGGGAGATGCACATGGATGAGAGGGAAGGGCAGGAAGATGGTTTGGCATGAAAGTCTCCTAACCTAGAGTCACCAGCCAAGGATCACAGAATCACAGGAAACATCTGGATGGAAGAGACCTCAGAGATCATCCAGTCCAACCCTAACCCAGCACTGAAGGGTCAGCACTAAACCACATCTCTAAGCACCGGGTCCACACACTGCTAAAGCACCTTCAGGGATGGTGACTGCACCACTGCCCTGGGCAGACTATTCCAGTGTTTGAGAACCCTCTCTCTGAAGAAGTATTTCCTAAAGCTGATCTACCTCAGCTAACCACAGCTAGGTCAGGCCAACACAAATGTTTATCACCCACAAAGGCTTTCTTGGGAAGAAGCTAAGGGGACAAAACTCCACTTTTGAAGTAAATCTCTGCCTGCTGCTGTTATACCTCAGGTAAGGAATTCTGAAATCATAGAATGGTTTGCATTGGAAGAGACCCTTAAAGGTCATCTAATCCACATCTACACCATCTACAGGGAACCTGGGATGAATACAGAGAAATTGTCCGTACAGCCAGAGCTCAGGTTAGGAAAGCTAAAGCACAGCTGGAACTGAATCTGGCTAGGGACATCAAGGGGAACAAGAAGAACTTTTTCAGGTATATCAGTGAGAAAAGGAGGACCAGGGATAATGTGGGACCCTTCCAGATGGGAAAGGGAGAGCTGGCGACAAGGGATGTGGATAAGGCTGAGGTGCTCAATGCCTTCTTTGCCTCAGTCTTCAATGGCAAGGACCCCAACCGTGATGTCCGAGTCACAGGGGATGAAAATAAGGCCTGGCAGAAGGAAGCTCTGCCCACTGTAAATGAAGATCATGTTCGTGAGCACCTAAGGAATCTGAATGTGCACAAATCCATGGGGCCTGACGAGATCCACCCACGGGTCCTGAAGGAAGTGGCAGA